>CABEGB010000535.1:0-424390 GCA_901521435.1 Crematogaster levior | reverse complement strand
TTTTCCCCCATATGCAATAGAATAAAAATATCCAATAAATTTGGATACAATTTACATTGACATGTTATAAAACATATTTTATATTATTTGCATTTATGATACATTTTTATGATTAATACAATCTTGCTAATTTGATTAATTTTTAGACAAAATAATCTGTAATACACGCCATATAATTATATACAATATTATTAAAAATTACGTATACAATATCCTGTTCTTTTCGCGCAATTAGTTCTAATTTATTTCTAATAAATTTTACTTTTGCACAGAAATTCATATTTATAAAATTCTTGTTACACTGCTAAAGCATAAATATTGCAAATAACACACAAAGTATTACAAACACTTTTAATTATTGTAAGTAAAGTTAACGTGAATTTTGCACATTCTTTCTTCCTTCTTATTTTCTAGTCTTTACATTCCGAAACTTTTCCGAAGGGTCATGGACGTGACTGACCATCGAATACACATAGCCATCTATCTCCACACGAATCATTACGAATCATTATTAAAAGCAGACAATTCTCTCTCGGTTTTATTATTATTATTATTATCTTAAGAGAGGAAAAAATAAACGTGCTTTTTTCCCTTGCAACAAACTTGTGAAAAACGACGACAAATATATTCTTGATCTATACACGCAGTACGATAAATATTTAATGAACATCTTTCAGTTGCTACAGGTTATATTATTTAATGATCTTTTAGGTTTTTCTTTGTTTCCCGGACTGAGGCGGATTCTCTGATGTATAGTTTCCATAGAAATATAAACTATAATTCGCCGAACTGTTTAAGACAGACGCGTATTTGATTGAAGCGTATGTTTCTTTTGCTTTTATCAAAGCTTTTTATTCTGTTATATCACATTGACCAACTCACTTGTACGAACAAGAATAAAAAGAAGCAAGAATAAAAAGAGATAGAAAATTATGGTTCGTCAGAATCCGCTCAATCGCACAATGAAATTTATGCTCACTTTGAGCGGTGCTTGGCCAAATCAATCATGCGTTCTATTCTGGAGAATGTTTTTCATCATTTCAGTGATAATTGCTCAGTACTGTCACTACCGTTATTTTGTGATACATATGCATTCTGCTACACTTTCGGACTTTGTGGACTGCCTGTCAGTCGTCGTGGCACATTTCAAGGTGCTTTTTAAATGCGCTGTACTTTGGTTAAATCAGCAGTAAGTAACGTGTATATTTATGTATAAAGCTCGGAACAATTTACAAAAGTATTTGATTAAATTTCGATGGTTGGAATACGTGAAAATTTAGTTTACATGTATAACATTTAGGAATAACAAATGTTCCAAAATGATGGGTGGGCGACAAGATTGTTTTAAGATTAACAATATAATTGATTAACACCATTATCCACAGAAAATTTATCGAAGTCTTGACAATAATGAGAGAGGATTGGAAAGATTGCACTAATAATGATATAAGCATGCGCAAGACAGCAAACAAAGCGAAAATATCGGAACGTATTACTAATATTATTCTCATTCTTCATACAATGTCAGTTTCTGGATTCAGTATCGGTATCATCCTGGCCAATATCGATGTCACTAATAACACGACAGAATTACTCTTCCTGACTAAGATAGAAGTTCCTTTCGACATAAACACACAACGCACATATAGATTTGTTCTATTGACAGAATTGATTTTTTTAATCATGTGGTCCTGGTCGTCTGGCACAATTAACTCTTTGCTATTAATTCTGGTAAGTTAAGAACATACAAACAATATTCAAGTTCGAAAACATAACTTCAATGATAATTCTAAAATTTTATTTATAGTAACTGCATTGTATGGCATTTTAAAAACTCAACATGGTAGACTAAATTAGACTAAATTATTTATGTTATTTGATGTTATTTTTATTTCCGTGTATTTTTATAATATCACTCTGCATCTTTTTGTATTGCTCAAATATGAATTAGTTATGGATTTTGATTAATTCCACAAGCAATGGGATTTTTATTTTCAGACTTTACATACAGTTGGCCAAATTGATATTGTACGTTATTGGTTAACGCAGCTCGCACCCTTTAAAGATAAGAGTAAGGATGAATCAATTGCCATCGCAACGACTAAAATTATTCAAAAGCATAAGAAGATTATACGTTTGTCGAAAAATATCGAAAGCGTTTATACGTATATTGCGCTGGTGCAATTTGTGTCAAACATGATACTGATCTGTTTGCTAGCTTTCCTTGTTGTAACAGTAAGTAAAATTATGAAATATAATAATTCTTTATATAGTATTTCTTTAATATGATTACAAACACATAATATGATATTATTAAATTTTAATTTATTCTTTAATATTCAATTTTATTTATCTAAATTATGTTTATTAATTTCATTATTTTTTATTATATACAATAAACAGTATCCTAAAGAGATATTAATTTATATATAATAATTAATACAATAATTAATGTAATAATTAAACATTATAATTATTATAATTGATAATATGCTGGTATATTATATCAATTTTACATTAAATTTATATTTCATAATTTCTCGCATGCCATTGTTGCACAATATCATAGGCACTTGGGAGTCCTAATGCGAAAAAACAAATAGTAAGATCCTTTTTCTTTTACGTAATAACAAACCTCGAAGCGTTTATATTCTGCTTTGCAGGAGAATATTTAAAAAATAAGGTTAGCAATAAACTAATATTTTTAATAAAGTACTAATATTAATAAAGTATACTAATATTTATCATAATTGCTAATAATAAATTGCTAATAATAAATAATATTTTTTTTATTAAAAAAATTTTATGGAAAACCAAAACATTAAAAATTTTATTTTTATTTTTATAGAGCGACGAAATTGGTTCTGCGGCGTATAACTCACTATGGTATAACATGAAATCTAAAAATAGTCGTGTCCTGTTATTTGTCATATTAAGATCGCAAAAGCAACTAATACTTACAGCTGGAAAGATAATGGATTTATCCTTGCAATCTTTTACAAGTGTAAGATTTATACACAGAAACTTTGAGTGACAAAAAGTATTTTTTTATTATAATAATAACACAAATTTAAATTTTTTTAATGCAAAAATATAACATTCTTCTAGATTATGAATACTTCGGGATCATGTTTATCGTTACTATTGGCGATGCGATAAATACTAACTCGTCAATTTTTTCAACACTAAAAAATTATTATGAGTTGTACATACATCAGAAATTTTCTCTAGAAATTCATGTCGTAGTACAGTATGTTTTTATAAATATATACTGTTAAAATTGTTCTGTTATTTTAAACTTTTTTAAAATTTATTTGTGTAGTTGTCACTGTTATTATTAAAGTGCAAAGTTAAATTTTACTTATTTTGAATCATTTTTAATCATTTCTGGGTCGCCACTGCTTTTAGTAGAGATCTTCTGACAACTAGGTGACTCAGGAATGATTAAAAATGAGTACAATTTGACTTTGAATCTTAATAGCATAGCGAAACGGGTAGTTAAAAATAACAGGGAATTTATGAAAATAACCTAAATTATTCTTTCTAAAATTACAACACATTATAATGTCAGTGTAAAATCAGGTATGGCGTAAATATTATAAAAATTATGGATTTTTTCTCACACAACTTAAGGTAAAATATTAAATCTTTTTATTTCTTTCTGCGAAAGAATTTCTCTCTTTGCATGTTGGACATACAATAACGACTGCACAAATTATCATTAATATTATCAATATTTTTAATTATCAATATTAAGTTATTAATATTCAAATATATATATTAGTATCATTATTGTTTTAATAAAAAGTATGTAATAGAGATTTTCTTTATCATACAAATATATTTTATACATTACTACAAAAGAAATTAGATTTTTAATTAGATTTAGATTAATTAGATTTTTATATAACATTTGTAAAAAGTCAGAGTAATTGTGTTTCAAGAATACACATTCACCGTGTGACGTTACGCGAATTAACACAATGTAATACTAAATAAAATGGATAGTTATAGCATAGCAGCAATGCCACCATTGCTTCTCCTGTCATCCATTGTCATCATTGTCATCCGTTTACTTAGGGCGATTTCTACGAAAGGTTGTAATGCCGTGACGGACAAAAATCGAGGACGGACATTCTCTCCATAGGACACGCATGTATCTTTATATATTTAACATATGCGCTTCATCGCTGCATTATGACTATATTTCAAAAACAAACTAAAAACATTTTATTTATTCCCTCTTTTCCACAAAGTTGTAAGGGAAACACGACGGGTGTATTTGATACGATAAAAATATTTCATGAGCAATTTTCATTCGTCGATTTGCCGAGGATGCACCCATTTGAACATCCTTTACAACGCACCAGTCTTTACACAGATATCTAAGGACACATTGTGTTGTCGTTGGGAGAAACAGCGATAATGTATTCTTTAATATTTTCCTTTTAAAAATCGTACTCTGCTAAATTTTCTAATGCTGACATAACCGAGTGCAAAGAGAAATAAAGAATTATGACTCGTAAGAGTACAATTACCGCATAATATTTCTTATGCTTCCCTGCTTCGGCGTCAGCCCAGATTGATCAATTTAATCACCCGATTATTTTGGATTGTTACAATAGCGTTTATCGAATTCTGTCACTATCTCTACTTTTCGACACATTTAAATTCGCAGAATTTTTTCAACTTGGTGAACTACTTATGCAGTTTTTTTGGCACACGCCAAAGTAATCACTAAACTCATTGCGTTATGGATTAATCAACGGTAAGTAAAGTGAGTGCGTTAATTAAAATTATTTTAATTTAAAAACAATTCCATTGTTATAATTCAGTTATAAAACAATTATTAAGAATAAAATCCATAATAAAAATTGCTCTCTCAAAAGCTACATAACTCACTTTCTTTGTAATTATCTTTTTGCGCATATTCAATTTTTTATTAATACTCTGGAAAACAAAGAAAAATTAATGTAAGATAAAATTTTGTTAAAAAAAAAGTGACTTCAATACTGTTTCTATGTGAATCGAGTTAAACCTTCCCTTTAGTAGGTATTAATACCCAGCATATGTACAGATTTGTATTAATCACGGAATTTATTCACATGATTCTTTGCACTTGAGTAGCTGGTGCTGTAAATGCCATACTTTTGGCAATGGTAAGTTATCAATGTTCATAAACAATCGTAACTAAGAATATATAAATATAATGGTAGTAATTGTTAAATTTCATGTTGTCTTTTTCGCCGGATATATCTACATTAGAATTGTCCTATAATTTTTGAAACATAGCTCTGCAAAAAATTCTGCAACTGTTATAATATTTACAAACACTGTAGATAGTTTTTATTCTTCTATATAAACCATTTGTAGTTAAATTATTTTCATTATTAATCTGTTATTAGTCTAATTATTAGTCTCATTATTTACGTTAAATAAACTAAACAAAAATTAAAACACTTTTGTTTTAGATTTTACACGTAGGTGCTCAAATAGATATTCTGCAATGGTGGTTGGCAGAGCTTATCCCTAAACAAACCGAAAATATGCAAAAATCAATCATTATTGCGACAAAACAGATCATTCTGAAGCATCAAAATATTATTCAATTACTGTTATTTGTGTCGAACACAATGTTAATTTCCTCGCTGAGTTTTCTCATCGTAACCGTGAATAAACTGTGAATGATCAATTACACCACAAAAGAGAAAGAGAGAGAGAGAGAGAGAGAGAGAGAGAGAGAGAGAGAGAGAGAGAGAGAGAGAGAGAGAGAGAGACAGACAGACAGACAGAGAGAGAGAGAGAGAGAGAGACATTTTTACATTCTATAATAATTTTCTTTTATAATAATTTCTATAATAATTTGTTCTGGTTCTTTGAACATATTAAATAATGCATAATACTATTATCTCTTTAATATCTTCAGGCAATTGGTACTGATGCCATGGAATAGATTATAAAATGTCTTTTATTCTTTACGACAACGAATGTAGAGGCATTTATATTTTGCTACGCTGGAGAGTATCTAAACAATACGGTATCAGCAATAAAAACAATTATTATAGTGATAAAACAAATTACTAATGACAGTATATGCAATAAACATCATGTTCACCTCGATAACTTTTAATCAATAGTCGTGAAGAGTGTAGAGGCGACATGTAAATACAATGTCTTCACTAGTTACAACACATATTGTAATATTGAGTTTTCCCAAATATGTTCAACAAAATAAAAGTAATGCATATGAAATATATAAAGTATAATAAATATATAAAATATAGTAAAAGTATAATAAATTATATCGTTCTTTGTAAAAGTGCTATACTATATCGGTTTCTTGGAAAGACAAATCATCTTTCCTCAAACTGAGAGTTTGCAATGTAAGGATATAACTATACAAAGGTAGATATACAGACAGATACACAATAATTTAGTTTTTATTTTCTTTTGCTCTCCAAACTTAAAATGTTTCCGAAGTTTATGACTCGCAATCAAATATACCATGCCCACGCGTATCATTGTTTATTTAAAGTGAACAATTTTTGATCGCATCATCAGCCCTCGAGAAAAAAAAGATGATGCAATCAAAGAAAATTGCTACCTACCTGTTCTCTTCTTTTTCATTAATCTTTAGAAGACCGGAAAACCAATATATTAGCTTAAAAATTTATGCTAATATTTGTAAATAGCAAAATCTAAGCAATTCTACATCTATTGCATTACGAATCCATATATACGTATGTATTATTATGTATAAAAGTAAAGAAGAGAAAGTTTAAATTTTCTGTACTGCATATCTAACAATTTTGTATATATATATATATATATATATATATATATATATATATATACGATATATATATATACACATATTTCACACTACGCACTTCATAACTACATTGTAACTACATTGTGAGAACCAAGGATGAGCGAAAAATATGTTTCCTCTTTTCCACAAAATTGTAAGAGAAACGCGACAGGTGTATTTGAAATCTGCACTCATAATAAAAATACTTTATGAGCAACTTCCAAAATTATTTAAAATAAAAATTTTTGATCGTTAGTTTTATGTTCCTATTCTAGAAATATTTACTAAATTAAATTCTTTTTTATCAACACTCTTTTTGTTATAGCATTTTCTATTTGCATAAATAATAAATAAATTAAATAAATAAATAAATTCTTATTAATGCAAATGACATTTTTATAGATTATAAATGTTATAGATTATGAACTTCTAGCAGTGTTGTTAACGATACAATAAACATTTGTTCTCCCCTCAATAACTTTTACTTGTGAAACAGCATATGTAAATATGTTTTCACTAGTTGTACCAGCACACATTGTAATATTATTTATTTTTCCAAATGTGTTGTTTGACAAAATGTGTAAATATTTCACGTAATTTACGTACAACAAAAAATCAGAAAAAAATCATGCTAGAAATAAACTGTACCGCTCTTTGTAAAAAAGCTGTATCAAAAGTTTCATATTTCGGTTTATCGTGGAAAAACAAATCGAGGATTCTTCCTTAAACTGAGAGTCGCAATATAAGAATATTACGCAAAAGTAGATATAGAGATACGCAGTAATTTAATTTTTTATTTTTCTTCCCTGCAATCTTCAAAATGTTTCCAAAGCTCACTGAGAACTCGCAATTGAATGTACTATGTCTGTGCCCATGCGTATCATTGCTTATTTAAAGTGAGCAATTTACGAGTGCATCATCGACCCTCGAGAAAGATGACCCCACCTGTTCCTACTTTTTATTAAAATTGTCGGAACCCACGACAGATGTATAGATGGTCAGCACGCAGGACAGTGAAAATATTTAATGAGTTCTTTTCCATTGGTCGACAATCCAAGGGTAAATTCGTGTGATGATCTCTCAGAAACGCCCAGTCTTTACGCAGCAATTCTGTGATGTACGTCAATCCATCGAAACGTACATCTGGCGGAAGTACTTGATCAAATTTATTGTATTTCCTTTCGCTTCGTTAAAAACATTTATTATATATTTTGGTGTATGAGAACACGTGTAGAAAAACGGGTAAAACCGAACATTATGATCCGGAAGAGCACAATTAGTCGCACGATAGAAATTGTATTCACTTTGTTCGGAATATGGCCAGATACTTCGTGCATTCCGCTTTTCAGAATATTTTGGATTGTCACAATAATAATTGTTCAATTCTACCATTATCGGTACCTTCAAATACATTTCCATTCTGATGACCTTTTCAATTTAATGGACTGTTTGAGTAGCTTCCTAGCATATATGAAAGTAATGTCTAAATTTGTTGTATTTTGGTTAAATCAGCGGTGAGTAAAACGATTGACACATAAATAATGGTACAAATTGTTTATAATCAAATTACAGTTAAGTGACGTATTCCTAATTAATTTTCGTGGCAAAAGAAAATCTATAATCTATTTATTGATTTAATCAATTATATTTTGTGTTCATTAATTAAATCACATTCTAAAATATGATTGCATTTAGTGTATAATTACGTGTATATTTATGCACGTTTAATATTGTATTTTCATTTAATTTAAAGAAATGTACAAAACAGAAGCTAAAAAATTTGGTAAAATAACATTAATTTGCTAGAGTTATCCAGAGTATTATTTGGAAGACGATAATTTTCTAAGTACTTGAGAAATGATTTTTCCTCGTGATCAATAGGATAATTGACGAACCGAATCATCCACAGAAAATTCATCAAAACCTTAAAAATGATAACGGAAGACTGGGACAGTTGCGCCAACAATGAGATCAACATGCATGAGACAATATGCAAGGCGAAATTATCGAATCGCATTACTAATGCGATGATAATTCTTCACACGTTGAGCGCTATTGCATATAGCACACGCATCATTCTGGCCGATGTCGATGTCAGTGATCTCACGACCAAGCCACCCTATATTCACAAAATGGAACTTCCCTTCGATGTGAACACACAAAGAACGTATAAAATGATCCTAATCACGCAAACCGTGTACGTTGTCATGTGCAGCTGGGCTGCTGGTGCTGTAAATGCTTTGCTTTTAACATTGGTGAGTTAAAGAATGTATAAACAATTATCACGACAGTTGCAACAATAAGAATAAATTATGGATATAAATTATTCAACAAATAAATTATTCAACAATATTAAAATCTAGCAAGAGTTTGCGTGCGTGTAAAATTTGATTATTGTCTCGGACTTTGTTTCTTTTACATTCTGTATTACATTTCTTTCTTGACTGTGTTACATTTTTTTAATACTCGAACATAAATTTAAAAATTGCGAAAATTTTTTAATAGATAGATTCCTCATTTTCAGGTTTTACATATAGGAGGCCAAATGAATATTCTGCATTGCTGGTTGATGAATTTCGCACCCAAAGAGAGTGAAAAAAAGCATGAATCAATCACAAAGGACAAAATCATCCAAAAACATCAGAAAATTATTAACTTCTCGAAGAATATCGAAAATTTGTATACGTACATCGCATTGCTGCAGTTTGTGTCTAACACGATAATGATTTGCTCATTGGCATTCCTCATAGTAAGCGTGAGTAAAAAATGGAAATTAAAAGTAGGTACTACATATTAATGATTGCTTATCGTAAGCTTGCTAATGAGCGCACGATTGCTTTAATTTATTTCCTTGTATTTTATAATACAGATGAGATATGTAAATAGAGGCAACTATTTATATAACTGCGCAATAGGTGTATAGTGCAATAAGTTAAAAGTTTTTTTGTTTACAGGCAATAGGTACACCTGATGCGACAGAGCAGATAATAAGATCTCTCTTATTTTATGCTATAACAAATCTGGAAGCATTTGTATTCTGTTTTGCTGGAGAATATCTAAACAACAAGGTTAGCAACAGAATAATATTTATAACAATACTAAAATAACAAATAATTCCAAATTCTATTCTGAAATGTTTAAATATTAAAAAAAGAAGTTATCAAACATTATACTAAAACAAATATGTTTATGAAATGTACTGAATATTTTTTTTCATAATTTTCTTTTTAGAGTAAAGCAATCGGAAATGCAGCATACAATTCTGCATGGTACAATTTGAAACCTGAGGATACTCGTGTCTTATCATTTATAATATTAAGATCGCAAAGACAACTAACGCTTACTGTTGGAAAAATGGCGGATCTCTCTTTAGAATATTTTGCAAGTGTAAGAATTATGCATAGCACATAATTTTATATTATTTGCATATATAATATTTATATATACAATATTCACATTTCTCTTCCTTAAAATTGATTTATTTATATACATTTTTTGCCTATAATTGATTTTAAACGTTTGCGACATGATTTAAAGTGCGTCTCTTTGCGATAGTTTAATATATAATATATATAATATAATTTGTTATAAATTTATAATTATATACAAAGATAATCTTTACCTTTAATACAAAGACTGATACTGTGTTGTAGATCATGAATGCTTCGGGATCGTATTTATCGGTAATGTTAGCGATGCAATGAACATCACATCCATCTCGCCGACCTTCTCAACTGATACTTGTCAAACACACGTTAAATAATATGCAAATTACCAATTACAAAAATACACGTTGCAATATAGGCTGTTTTCCAAATATACTTCGAGTAATTTAAAGAGCATGAAGCAAAATTTGAATTACGATCTGAAACTCTGAGATATTATGTACACATAGTTAAATTAAGCAAAGCAAATTCGTAGGAGATCAATATTTCTCAAATAAATATTTATTCAGTATTGACGCTGTTAAATATTGCGCAACATACACATTCCAGTTTCATTTCACAATAAACTACTTACTTTTACATTCATCAGCCAATATCCATAATCACTTGCCAAATATTACTGCAACACCAATGCACATTCAGATACACAAACAATACACGTTTCTCGTAACATCGCACAACTTAATTTTCTGTTTCTTCATCGACGTCTCTTTACTCTCTAGATTTCAAAAACTTTTCACAAGATCCCCGTGCTTGATTCATCATCGGACATACGTTGCTCCGCCTATGTCCGCGTGTATTGTTGCATATTTAAGGAAAACAATTTGCGATCACGTCATCAGTGCACAAAAGAGGGAGAAATATAATTCTGCCTGCTCCATTCTTTTATCAAAGTGGGGTGCAGCAACGACGAATGCGTGATCATGATACGATAAAAATATTTAATGAGCAACTCCTATTGGCCGTTTAGAAGTGCACCTGTGTGATGACGACCTTTTACGACCTCCCAACTGCCATCTGGATATTTGCTATAACATTGAACTGAAGTCGACAAAAATATATATACATCTTTGCAACTTACTGCGATTTAAGACTTGCGACGTATAAAGTTCTTTATTTTCATAGGGGTCTTTCTTTTAGATTTTATATATGGATGATCAAACAAATATATCCTACGTTATTAGTTGGTAAGGTTGACACCCGAAATAAATGTATGCAATTTTAATATACGTACTACCCAAATAAGTACAGGAAATTTTTAACTAAATCAAAGTAAATTTATCGTCATTAAGATAAGAATGTAATAAGATTATTTAAGAACATCAGATCATTTACTTTTCGGAAAATGTCGAATATTTATTCATCGCGCTGCTATAATTTGTATAGAACACTGTGATAATTTGCTTATTAAGATTTTTTTAATTGCGAGTAAAAAAACAAACTTAAATAGTATAAATAAATAAAAACAAATATTTTATTCCGCAAAATCAATTCCACAAAATAAATTCTGCAAAATTAATGTTTGCATTGCGCGTATCTTGTTAACTCCTTCATGCGTTGAATATAGATTGTTGCATCAATAAACAATTATTAGCAAATTATTGGTATCCCTATATTTTAGGTGCTCGATAGTCCCAATGCGACGGAGAAGAGATAGTTGAAAACTTTTCCATTTTATAGTGTAACGAATATTGATGGGTTCATATTTTGCTATACGGGAAAATATCTGATAAATCTAATCAAGGTTAGAAAAATAAATATAAATAATATAAATTAAAAATACTATAAATAATTATAAATTAGTACTCTATATATCATTCTTACTGCAATCGTTTTTTTCACTCTTCTACGAAAGAAAAAATCATAGTAAGATTGTTGAGAAGTAATGCATATTAAGTTTTGTGTGTGCGTGCGTACGTGCGTGCGCGCGCGCGCGCGCATGTGTGTGTGTGTGTGTGTGTGTGAGATACAATCAAGACAAATGCAAATTTTTTAATCAATAAAAGTCGACGACTTTTATAACTCAATTTCTTTCTTGATTGCTTATTTTAGAAAAATAAAGTGATATAAATTTTTTTATTATTTTTACTTTTGCAGAGTGAAACTGTTAGATCACATTCTATTATGCGTGATACTGAGATTGCAGAAACAACTGACACGCACAATCCTGGAAAATGCAACTTGTTATAATGCTCCGCAAGAGTAAGATTTGTGCACAGCATAATTCATCTTCAGTATGTACATTCGCCGTAATTGTATATATCTCTAAGTTTATGTTTACTCTTTTTACACATTTACATAACTTTTTTTACAGCTTTTTTTCATCATCATTTTTTTCATCATAGATTACTTAATGAGTATTACATTTTTATAACGATAACTCAGGTATATAATAACAAAAATTAAATTAAACAACTCTGACCTAGATTGTAAATTTTATACAATATTGGTATTTATCGGTGTTATTGGCGATACAATAAGCATCAAATGTTTTTCTTTGACCTTTAATTTAAAACAATCTTAAATATGTTTCCAGTAATATATAAATTCACTAATTAGATGAGTGTATAATACAATATATTTCTTCAAAATACATAAAAGAAATTATGGTAATATGGGAGAGTTGTGGGAATTGCTATATAAAATTTGATATACAAGAATTATTTACATAATTTTTGATAACTCGTCACAAACAACAATTCCTCTATCTATCCCTAAGTCAATTAGACAACAGATTGTGAAAAGAGCGTATGTGATTATTTTCGCTCATCACAAAACTTTAGAAAGGTAACTTCATAATTCATTTTTTTTTATTAAGTTGAGTAACTTTAAATAATCTTTAATATTAAAAGTGTTTTGTTCAATGTTTAAGATAGTATTTGCTTTTAGTATTTGCCAGTTTCTAGAATATTTAGGTAAAGTTTAAGCATGGCGAAGGTAGTAATACGGAAACTTATGATATTGCTATTCCTATATTACAACTCTATATTTTCTCAAAGTTTCAAGTATGTTACAGAAAGTTTCAAGTATGCCAAGGAATAAATTAAATTCTCTTTAATTTTATTCCATTTTTTGTAATTTTATTTTATTCAATCTCTATTACACATTACAAAGTTACAAATGCATTAAAAAGAATTATTTCTATCAAAGAAGAATATTCTATACTCGAGATACATTTTTGTATCTCGAGACATTTATTACATTACATGTACTGAAAAAATCTTCATAAAAAAAGGTTTTCTTCAAATCTTTCCTGCTGTTTCGATTTATCATTCTATTTTTGAGATCCTTTGACATAGTTTTGAATTTTTAAACATTTTTTCACCCATTGAATTTAAAAATATGATATTTTGTAGGTGCCGAATATCAAATGTTTATAGAGATGAAGAAGACTGTTGACCCCGTTACTATTACTATTAGTCTCAATTTATTACAGAAAAAAAACCTTATATTACAACCATCTCTCTTACTCTGAGAGTATAACTTAATTAGCAATAAAATTATTTACAGAACGATATTAAACTATACGGCCTTTAAACTACAAGTACGGCATATATTGATAGATATAAAAGAGAGATTTGTTTCGTAATGTATTCTCGATTCATAATGTATTCTCCACAAATCCCTCCCGGCACGACCCTTCGAAAACTTCGTTCTTTTTCCTTAGATCAGTGCGCATGATTTTTCAACGTACCATAAACCGAGCTATACATCGACCTCTGTCTTGTATAATCGTACATTTTTAACGAAAATTGCATGGCGGCCACACGTTCGGTGCGTAGGGCGAAAGGACGGTCCCTCGATTTTTCTTTCCGCAAAATCGGCGAGCACCGACGACGCGCGCTACGACAATTTCATCGTACGCTGAGCGATGAAAATATTTAATGAGCTGTTCCCTGCCCAGTCGACGGTGGACGAAGGTCTCGCGGCAAGTGACCCTCCGGCATCCTTCAGTCCATCCACAGCGTTTACAGGTGCGTGTCTGTCTCGTGCCTCTATCGTCCAAATCTGTTCCGCGATTGCGTTGATGTTCTTTCCGCGGGCGTTTCGGTTAACTGCAAACGTTGTGCATTCTATTTCATTAATCCCCGTTGACTAGTGAAGCTTCGCGACACCGAACATTTCCTTCCTATTCTTGCTAATCAACACAATCGCCGTTAAACTGTTGACAAACCATTCTCTGACATCTTAATTAATTAGAAAGTTTACAATCTCAAACGAATATCACTTTGAAGGAAGAGATTCTCGAAAGAGGGACGTGAGCCACCCTCATTTTAGCTACCCATCATCGATTATGTCGTAGGGTGTTCGTGTTCATCGATCAGCCGAAAATTAAGCGAGAATTAAATAATGTTTGCTAATACATTTACCCGGTCGCTCGAGATCGGACTTCGAGTCGCCGGCATCTGGCCAGGCGCGGCTAACGCTATCATCAATCGACTTTGCTGGACCACGACGATGATAGCCGCGCAGATCTTTCAATATCGTCACATGGCGTTGCACCTTAACTCTGAAGATATTTCACAGCTGATGGATGGTCTGAGCGCAACGCTGTCATACAGTTTGTTGTGTGTCAAATTGATTGTTTTCTGGACAAAACAACGGTACGTCGTCGCTACTTGCAATCTATGATTTACGACGAGCCGTATAAATCGAACAAACATTCGATAATATGAATAACATGCATCATCAAAACATTCCCTTATAAAAATTTTTCACCGCTTTTACACCTCATATAGGTCGTTTTTAGCCCGCTTTTAGCCCGTTTTATCATTTTTATGCACGCTTAGTCTATTGCGAAAGAGCATGACGAGTACACGCGAGTATGTGTATGAGTATTTTTGAGTAGATTGTCCGTTTTTAACACTCGTTTTTCAGTCGATGAGTGACAATACGTTAATACGTTCCTTTTTTACTCACAAAGATGAGGACGAAGTAGGTTGTCCGTTTTCAATACTCAATTTTCCGTTGATGAGTAACAACACGTTAGTACATTTCTTTTTTACAAGAAAATATCCGCGGATTGTCTCTAAATTGAAGTACATTTATTCTACAAACTTAAAAATATGTCCACGAATTTTTATAATTTATATAAATTTATATAAATGTTTTAAACTACTATAAATAAATGAACAATTATAATGATTGATTATTTGATTATTTTATTTCAAAAGCTGCGTTCCAATATTTATTGCAAATATTGAAAATCTATAGTTTACGTCACATACACTATAGATTTTCAGTACTTGCAGTGAATATCGGAACGCAGCCAAAATGTGCTATGTGAGTATTTATGAGTGCTAAACGAGTATTTTTTGCTCGTAGCTAAATGTACGTTTTTACACCTCAAATTTACACACAGCACGTATTTACCACTCAAAAATACTCATAAGAATACGTTATTACCACTCGGATATACTCGTACGCAATCCGTTTTAACCACTCATTTTTACGGAAAATTGCCCCTTTGCGCCCTAAAAACGGATCGTACTCATTGAATCAAATGTACGTTTTTACCACTCAAACTGACCGTTTTTGCGAGTCAAAAACGGGCCAAAAACGGTGAAAAATTTTTATAAGGGTTGTATCAAAGCATTAGAAAGAATTAGTGAGAATTAGAGAGAAGCACATTAGTAATTGTGTTTTGCAATGACAAAGTTTCAGTATATTAGAAGTTATTGTTTTAGTAACGACACACGTATCTTTTTTCTTATGTGTCATCAGCAATTTATTAATAATAGATTTTAACGTTCTTCATCATCTTTTTTTCATACTTACTTATTACATTGGGGAATATCATTATTAGCAACAATAATATATTTAGCTTCACATTTTTAATCCACTTTCTCATTTGTCATCAAATACAAACTAAAAGTTTCCCAAATCATAGTCTTCAGGGGGGGGAATATCTTCGCTCTCACGGTGCTGCAGGAAATCGATTCTTCCTAGAATATTTAACGATGTGTTAGTGAGCATCGCGACGGACTGGAAGGAATGCGGGGACACCTTGTACAGCATGAGTAACGTGGCCAATCTGTCGAATCGTTTCTCCAATTTGATCATAGGCCTGCACTCGACAGCCGTGCTGTTCTACGGCATCGGCGTCATTGCCTTACCCAGCGATGACATCAGCGATGCTGCCAATCGTGAACTTTTTCTCAAGATGGAGTTACCCTTCGAAAGTAGCACGTCGCCAACTTACGAAGTCGTCATGATCACGCAGTTCCTGCATCAAATGACGACCGCTACCGTGAACGGCGTGCTCAGCGCCCTGCTCGTTACACTGGTAAGTTGGAGCCTCGAAGGCTTTCAACCCCCGAGGGATTTTCAAGTTCCCGACTGAGATTACTCCGGGGAATGCATCCCGAGAGCTCAGCCCACGTTACCGCGATGACTGTCCGTAATACGTTTCATTTATATAGAAAAACTTGAAGCTAAGTGAAGACAAATTTTATTTGTGGAAAATTGATTTCTAACTAATATTGATTTATTGGGGTCATTAACTAAAAGTTTTGACGCTAGATATCTTATCTGCCTTCTCTTAATTAGAAATATTGATTATTGTTTGTCTTGTTTAAATAAGATACATAAATACTTGTATAAAAATATTTGTTTTTATCTACGAGAAATTTTAGATATTATCAATAAATTTACATCGTTAATACATCTCAATTTCAGTGCAAATTTTGAAATATCTATTATTATATTACATAGCATTATACATATACTTTTAAATAGTATCAAAATTTGTGCAGAGGAGAGTTAAAAGAATTAAATTTCTAGGTGCTTCATGTGGGCGGCCAGATAGATATTTTACGGGATAAATTATTGGAATTTTTATCGAAAAAAGAGAAACCAACTATCTCCGTGATCACGATAGGCTCGTTAATTCGAAGGCATCAAAACATTATCATTTTCGTCGAAAAGATCGAGAGCCTGTACTCTTACATCGCACTAGCTCAATTCATATCGAACACTCTTGTTATTTGCTGCTTAGGCTTTATTATTGTGAATGTAAGTAATTTTAATGACTTTCGCCGCACAGAGATTAATCAACTGATTTACTTCAATGACACACATATACATATATATTGAATACCTATCAAGATATCCTACTTTTCAAGTAACATTATCTTTTGCATGTATATTTATACAATATTTGGCAACTTAAAATTTTAATTTTTGCAATTGTGGTAAGAAAAGATACGATCGTGCACATCGATATTTCAATATTCCAGGTAATCGGCTCCAATCAAGACTCCTCTATATTAGTAAAAATTCTTTTGTTTTATGTAGTCATTAATTTAGAAGCATTTATTTTCTGTTTTGCCGGCGAATATCTAAGCATGAAGGTAAGCAATTACAGCTGTTGAGTCATTTTGTGACAATTTTCTACCTCCTTTTTGAATTTTTACTCCGATTTAACTTCCAGAGTAAGATGATTGGTGACGCGGCGTATGAGTCTTTGTGGTACGATTTGACTCCTAGCGAGAATCGAATCCTGCTATTCCTGATAATGAGGTCGCAAAAACAATTGACGATCACCGTCGGCAGATTCACGAATCTCTCTTTGCAACAGTTCGCGAACGTAAGTTTTAAACATCGATCAGATTTATGTGTTGTCATGTGCAGGACTTTGCACACTATGACGTTCGTTACGCCGTAAATCGTTAACTCTATATAATACAATACGATTACGACAATCTTTATTTTTTATGCACGCATCAACGTTGTTTGTCGTAGATTATAAAATCGTCAGCCTCATACGTCTCTGTACTACACGCATTGTAACAATATATTATGCGGCTTTAATTATTAATATCGAATTACTGAGATGTCGTCGGAAATTATACATAATGGAAGATTACTCTATTTTTAATAAAAGTCAATGATCAACCTCACGTTCCTTCAGTTAGTGTCTTTTTATTGCGATAATATTTACGTAAACATTGTTAAACGCGCACAGTTTACATTGCCAGCTTACTGAAAATATGCCGTTGCTTCTGGGAACGGGAGAAGAAAAACATTTTTCGTAAGGCTGAAAGCGCGTGCTTTCATCCTCTAAAAGAACTTTGAAACGTCGTTCCGCGCTAAATTGCGGAAGTTACCCCGACGTAGCGGGGACTGATTCTTCTCCATCCATTCTTCCTTGTTGTACTCGCATGTATTCCGTTCTGGAAGTATCATGCGATCGTGCCAGATGGCCACAACAAATACATCGCAACGCCAAAAAAATTATATTGGGATTACTTAGCGCTATTTCGTCCATACGATCAGAACGTTTTCACACGGCAGCGAAAACCAACCTTGAGGGACGATTTTATTAGCGACGACCGTGTCTGCGTAGCGCGAGTTACTGTAATCCTATCGCCTCTTGCAACCGCTCAATTTGCAAACTTTGAGTTTACACTCAGTACGGAGAGAAGAGAATTTATGCCTCGTATTATCTGACAAAAACATACATCTTATACGTCGACTGTGCCTTGGTAATGTATAAGGGAAGAAGTTACGCAATTCTATCCTTCGTACACAATTTCCTGTCCGTCAGAGAATCCCGACGTGATATTTTCTAAAAGAAGTTCCTTATAGTTCTCATTTCCGATTAGATTTTAAATTGAAATTTTTTATAAAAATGTAAAATAATCATTAAATTTTTTTCTTCTCAAGATATTTAATATAAAAAATTATAACTTTTGATTATGGAATAAAATTGTACAAAATGTACATCGAAATAATAATAAAATGTAAAATAATTATTTTACATATTATGGATAATTTTTTAAACGAGCATATCTTTTACAATATCAGATTCAGATAATTCTTATAATAATATTTAATATTTAAAGATATTATTATTTAAAAATATAATTAATATTTAAACAATCATTTTACATTTTATTATTATTATTTCGATGTACATTTTGTACAATTTTATTCCCTAATCAAAAGTTATAACCTTTTATATTAAATATCTTAAAAAGAAAAAAATTTAATTTTTATATTAAATATTTTTAAATATTAATTATATTTTTAAATAATAATAATATCTTTAAATATTAAATATTATTATAAGAATTATCTGAATCTGATACTGTAAGGATATGCTCGTTCAAAAAATTATCTAGCAGATTTATTTAGAAAGTGCAGAAAGTGAGATCTTCCACATAAAAGCTTTTATTCCCAGCGGTCCTACATCGCTGTAGGATATCAACTTTTTAGATTGTCTAAGAATTATATTCTGACAATGTAAATCACGAATTTTCGCTTACGTCGGATTCTCTTGCAGCAGCGATGTCGCCGCATCTTACTAAGTACGGAATTATCGGGGTCGGGACGTTGGCGTCGTAAATTCTTTCTCGAGTTTCTCATCGCCACACGCCATAAAAATTCTTAATTTTTGCATTCATAGTCATATCAGCATCAACTTTCTTATGACTTTTTGTGGATTTATTGACATGCAACATTATGGGCCAAATAAAAAAGAAATTAAAAGACTACTAATATTTGTAATCAATATTTTTTAAGAAAATTCGTATGTTTACTTAGCGAACATATCTTTTTAAAAAAATAATGGATTATAAGTTGTTGTATTATTATTATTTTGTCAGAACACATTGAATTTCTTACAGAAATTATATAAAAAATGAATTATGTGTGTATGTGTGTTTTTCTAGAGATTGCATGCCTCTCTTTACTACAATGCAATTAAATTTTACGTACATGATACAAATAAAGTATAGTGAAATTTATGAATTACTAAAAACTAAGTATCCAATTTTTTTCATGCACATTTTCTTTTAAATATCTTCACAATCGCACGCAAAATATGAAATAATGAAACTATAAAGTGGAATTGGATGTACTACTCATTGCTTTAAAAAATATTATTACACGAGATTGTTATCGGGAGTGAAATTAATTTTGTCAAAACAAGTGTAATTTACTGGAATTTAATTGAACTAATTTTACATGGAAGGAGTTCCGGTTGATAATTTTTTACTTCTCAATCTCCAGCGAGTGGAAATCTCGCGCGCAAGATCCCGCAAGTAATGAACGGACCAGTCGTTTCCAACTTTTCGGCATTTAGAGGCAGTATGATTTTCCGCGGAAAGCTGTGCTAGTAGTGGTAGTAATGGTGGCGGTGGCGGCGGCGGCGGCGGCGGTGTTGGTGGCGGCGGCGGCGGTGGCGGTGGCGATGGTGGAAGCGACGACTTCCCCGGGCTGAGCGAATTGGTCTCCATGGAAACCATCCCGAAGCCAATCCGGGGTGCATTCGTACGTACATTTACCCTTGTCGTGACGCGTCTGCAGCACCCTCTCTTCTCCTCTTCTTCCGCTCATCCCTTATAAACTCGCACCCTCTCTCGCTCTCATCTCCCGCGCGGCTCTCCGCTCTCTCCGACATTTTCTCTCCGTCCTTTTCTCTTTTCTTTTCTATCTCTCAATTCAAGTTGTTCCTTCGTCCACAATTCCTCAGTTCTTCGTCTCTTTTTCTTCGTCTTTTTTGACCATTTTATTTATTCCTTATTCACTTTTATTGTTTTGTCTGCACACGGTCTTGCTGTATCTCCACGGTTCCATTTATTCCATCGCGCTCCGGTGATCCCGTCACTTGTGAATCCAAGAATAAAGTTTCCGTCTCTATTGAAACATTTTTGTCGACAATGAATATGTAGGAATAGTGTTTAAAAAAGAAACTATTGGATTTGTTTATGAATAGTGTGCATTCATATGGTAAATTAATTTTTCTTATGTCAGAAAAATTTAATTTTCAATATCAAAAATTCTTGCAGTATGTTATTTTTGTAGGTCAAGAGTCGAAGAAACTATAGTTCAATCTAGTTCCAGAACAGAAATTAAACATTTGGACATCCTGCACAATAAGAAACTTCCAACGAAGAAGACCGTTACTTTTCGTTTGTCCATAATGAAGTTTCTGCATTCGAAGAACATGCTATGGGGATATTTCTTTATTCTACTGTTGAGTATTGAGTAAATTAGTGTTATTTAAATATCACTCTCGTTTGATGTTTTTTCCACTAAACTTATCATTTTTTATTTTGAAACTGCTGTATAAAAGCTATTTTCTTGCTATTAAAGGGGTTTCCATGTTGTCATCCATTGATTCTTATTGCTACTTTTCTTTAGTTTCTATTTTTCTAGTTAGTTTCTGAGCGCCTTCCTTTCCCACCTCTCTCTCTCTCTCTCATACACTTTCTATCTTTATTCACTTTCTATCTTTCTATCTTTATTCAGCTATTCGTTCATTTCAGTCCACAAAGTTGTACCTGGATCTATAAAGCGACGATGTGACATGTCGATCGTTACGTGACCCTACAGATGTTATTACGTGTCCCATTACCCCTGCTCTGAATACTCAACAACTCGACTCGATGATCCGCAAGGGTATATTTCGTCCGCCATATCATGACATTCAAGTTCAGCAAATTATGCGATGCACATTCATGCATGTGCCACGAACGAGACTTAAATTTTATTTAAGAAACTAAAATTTAGAAATATATGTATAAGCTGGAATATTGTATATTTACATATATATATATTTATACAAAATTCTAAATAAACTTTATATCGTTCTTAAATTACATGACTTAATGTTAAGACATTAAATTAAGATTAATATCTCATTAAACTGCATAATATCGCGAATAATAAATACCACAATGCAAGCAAATTTCGAACTCTATCCGCGAGAGAAAATTTATTCTTAGACGATTCCGACATCGATTTCGGAACTTTATCGTAAGAGGTGTCACCTCGAAGAAATTGAATCTCGCCTCGCGACACGTGAGTAGATTTCTTTGTTTCCTCATGAAAAATCGATGACATAACACTCATGCGTAGACAAAAAATGATCGCAAGAAAGTTCGTAATCGCTTATTCGATAATCTGAGAAGGAGACACGGCTCCTTCGAAAGCTTAAGATTTATCGCCTTGCAATATATATTTCTCCTAAATTTACCAAGTCCTCGAAGAGAATAGCGACGCATTGTACAACAGCGCAAAACACTTTGTTTGACAGCGTAAATGTAAATGACTATGTAATCACAAAAATTACATCGCAAAGTAAAAGTACTAAAACGAGACGAATTCATAACTATATAACTAGTAAAACATAGCATTTATTAGTTTAGTTTTCTTAGATGTCATAATAGAAGAGATGGTGGTAAGATCCGAAGGTCTCTTTATTTCTGTAACAAGTTTCAAACTAATTATAGTAACGGGGTCAACATCAGTGTCTCTTGATCTCTGCCAACGGTTTGATTTTCGACTTGCAAAGCCACATTTTTAAATTCAGGGAGTAAAACGATTTTTGTTTTTCCAAAACGGGGTCAACATCAGTGTCTCTTGATCTCTGCCAACAAAGCCACATTTTTAAATTCAGGGAGTAAATTTTTGTAAAAATTCAGAACCATGTCAAATTCGAGAAAAATAGGATATTGTAGAACAATGTAGCAAGAGGAAAGAGAAAAATTTAAAGAAAATATTTCTCTATGAAGATTTTTCCCAGCACATGTAATGTAATAAATGTTACAAAATGCAAAAATGACAATACTTTTTTTGATTATCAGTAGAAATAATTATTTTTAATGCATTTGTAATTTACTAAATATCCAATAGAGAGTAATAAAATAACATTATATATACAAAAAATGGAATAATTTCAAAAAGATAGAACTTAAGTTATTTCTTTGCAATTTGAAACTTGAAATTTTCTGCAACTAAAAAAATATAGAGTTGTAATGAGAATAGCAACATCATAAGTTTCCGTATTGTCACCTTCGCTATGTTTAAACTTTACCTACATATTCCAGGAATAAACTAACTAGCGATTACGCTAAAAGCAAGCATCCTTCATTAAACATAGTACTTTTAGTAGTCACGATTATTTTAAGTCACTTGACTTATTAACTAGAAAAACAAACTGATTACTTTGTAAAAGTTTTGTGGTGAGCAAAAAGCAATCACGTCGGCGCTTTTCACAGATTTTTGTTTAATTTACCTGAGGAAATCAAGTAAAGTAGATAGAATGTTAGGTACATATTTGTGACGAGTTACTGTTAAATAGCTCTTTTGTGTTAAATTTTAACAGCAATTGCCAAATTACAATATTTTCCACCATCTCCTTTACTTCTTGGCCAATTCACATTTGTAAACGCGATTCTCAGAAGCGTGCATGCATTAAAGGAGAGAGTATAGCACTGTTGTTTATAGTTCACATGACATGTGTAATTTTGATATGTAAACGAGTACGAGGAAGAAAACTGGTTTAATATTCATGCGTTACTGTCCAGTTATCATTCGTGAATCACGGTCACATTTCTTACTTTTTACATTGCTTACTTTTTACCTGTAACGGTCATTCAGTAGAATTAAAATTCATACCGAACGCATTACCTGGCCACAATTTTCATGCATTAGTGCGGTGTTTTTTCACCAGATGCGACAGGTGCGATTAACCCGATTTAACTTCTTTTTCCCTGCAGCGACGTGTGATTAACGTCCGCACGCGCATAATCTAAGTACATATATTACAAGTGCACGCGTTATTGACGCATATTCAAGACGTCAGGAGACCACGCGATGTAGACCGAACATTCCAGCATGGTTTATAGAGACGGCGAGTTTATATGATGATAAACGTCGAGCCTTATCGTATGCACCAACACATAATCGACCGTGAGATGCGTTCGGCATTCGTGCCGAGACTCGCAACAATCGTGCAGAAACACACATTTTTCAGTGCTGTGATTGAATGAACGAGTGTTGCGTAATTCTGTTTAAAATGCTCATTAAAATTATTGAATATGACAGAAATAGACAGAATTAGAATAGACTTTCTATGTTCGACGACTTCGGTATGTGATAAGTTATATAATTAACATAGAAATTCTGTCTATGTATTTTAATTATATTTTATTTTATTATAATTTTCAATCATGTAGAAGATCAATATTTGTATAATAAGCTGATGTTTCTCAATTATATAATTATATAGAAACTACTGTGATATATATTATTATTATTTTATGATAAGCTTATATAATACTCTTTCATAACAACAGATGTTTATTATATAAAATGTAATAATTCATAATACAATACTCGATATTTTATAAGTCAGTTGTAAAATAAGGTATTCAAAATCAGTATAGGATACGATAGGATATAATTTTCTATCATTTTGTATCCAACATTTTAAGCAGAGAAGCCACCCCTATGTCTAAAGATCATCTCCTCGACTTCTCGCGAGATCTGTTTCCCATCTTCCGATCTTCTCATGTTTGCTTTCTTTCTCCATATCGTGAAAAAGACGGATGGCTCGCGAGCTCTCAGTTCTCTGCGACGAAAGATTTTATACAAGAAGATCTCCGTAAAATATATAGAACTCGCAAATGCGGAAATACTTTGAACTAATCACCGTATCGTTTGACGTGCGACAGCATGGAAGATAGTACGTCCGGTGCACAGAAACGTACAAAATGTGCTCTCCACATGATATTTATTTTTGAAATATAATAATTCGCAATAGCTGTCGATACCAATGTGCGACAAAAATTGGCACGCAAGCGAAGTTCTCAACATCGATTTCATGTTGCTTGAAAAACGTCAAGTACACGCTTCACAATTAAAATTTAATTTTTAAATCCCCCTCCTTCCCTCGCATGAAGAATTTTGAAAATCATCAATAGAAGCTTCGTTAAATCCAACATGCGTAGCTACGTCTTTCGTAATTCCGAAACAATTTAAATTCAAATCGTATCGCCGCAAATCCGTGTATTGCTGTTGACGCTGTTGTTTCATAACGTGGATTAAAACAGCAGGTGCGCTGTCGCTTGCGAAACCATCTCGTTTGACGTGCATTTTTAAAGTATCATATAGGTTTTTGCAATGGCACGGTGAAAAAAGCTTACGGGATTGAGAGCGCCGGAACATTATAATGCTGATAGTATTTTTTTCCGCAAAAACCCTTCGTCAAGCGCGAAAGTCCATGTAATTCAAAAATGCGAATATCGCAAATTATTCGCAGCGGAAAAACGAAATTCATATGTTTACCGATCGGTGAGAAAAGCTGCATTGTTGACACAGTTTTAACTTAATGAGCGATTTTATAATTACAATTATATTGTTATGCGTCTGCGCCGGGAAACACCTCCACAGGCACTCACACTCACAAGCACTCGCGGCATACTCCGCCAAGGCGGAAATAAGCACTCCGATTTAAAGGGGAACGATAACTCTTTATTATTATGTTGTAATACAAGGAACACGTCTAAACGTCGAAACGGACAAGACATAAATCTGCCGATCGTTGCCGGGGAGCGCTCTGTGACGCGGAGCACACCGGGTGGCGAGAGCGGATGCAACAATATAATAGCAGCCGCTTAAAATGGATAAATGTTGTTGTTCCCGTAAAATAGTGTTACGCAAAGAAGCATGTTTGCGTCGGTGTACACAATTGTTTGATTTCAGTGAAAATTATTAATATGCATGAAGCAAATAACGCGACTTTTTTGTCGAATAAAAATATAGTTCGCCATCAAACGTGACTTTGTGTCGAAATTACGTCGTATCTAGTTTGAATACATTTTTTTTCCTTATATGTCACATACACGAGTTGCCGTTGAATTTTAAGCGCAAACGTCGGTTACGGTTGAGTTCACCCGCAATTTGTTTTACATCAAATCGACTTAAACGGGGTTCAAAGCGAGACGTTTCCTACGGTCGAACGCTCCACTGCGCTCCGTCAACTTCGGTATGATTTACATTCGAGTCGCAAGCAATTCGACCTCGACTACGAAGTGCGCTTATTAAGCGACTGAAAGAGACTTTAGCCCCCACGTTAGACGCGACAATAACAAGACTTGGACATCCTCGATCGTTCGAGCAGACAGGGTCAGGATGGTTAATTAAGATCCGCTTCATCTTTTCCACACTCTCTACCTTTCATCCCGCTCGCTCGACATGCAAATCCCGCTTCTCTGGTGTCCTTTCGACATATTTCGGAGCCGTCGTCACGATTGAGATCAAAGATACGCTTTCGCGAGTTTTAATGAGCGTGAGTCTGCCGCGAAATTATTTAATTACGGTGACGTTTGTCGTGAATATCGCTGCGTCGTCCACCGAAAAGATTATATTAAAGGGGTGGTTGAAAATCCCTTTGTGCAGGAAATTGAGTATTCTCTATGAATAATGCCGCAGCGGAAATTTTGAAATTGGTGAGGAAGAATTTAGGAGCGATTTATCTTTATGACGCAAGCTTCAATTTGCGTCGGATCTATTTGATACTTTCAATTATTAAAAAATTATGAAAAAATTTCAGTTAAAAAATTGTGTTTGACGACAATTAACCACTATGGCGAGATTAAAACACAGTTCAATGTAGAAATATTTCATGAGATATCAATAGAAGTAACGTCTTCTTCAATAGAAGTACGTTTTCAGTTTACCTTTGAGGATTTCCTATGTATTATCGTGTCTATTGAATCGAGCCGATATCTCTTCTTTGGATGAAACGACGCGGAATATATACCTTTGACAAATTGTTCGCGTGTTCGAACACACCGCGAATTTAGGGATCGAATTTTATCTTGTCGATACAGACAATCCCCCATTGAGCATCTCACTTGCGCGCAACGTACGTAATACGTCCGGGAACGTATCATCTTCAAATCCCTCGTACATTCATAAAGACCGCCTGCAAACAAACTAAAATGAATTCTATCGGTCATTGGGAAAGCCCGTTTATACTGAAAAGGGTGGGCGGAGCGACACATGCGGGCTTCTTTCTTTGTTCTCCCGCACCCTTACGCACCCTTATCGATTGGTTTCTACGTGATGGATACGCACGCCACCCACGACCGATCGAAGTGGACGCATATATTCAGGGTGTGAGTTCATATACACATATGCATGTGTACACGTATTCGTGTAATGCACAGCAGGCACGAGACTGAGGGTTTCTCGCGTGTACATCTGGCAGTTTCCAATGATAACGCTCGAACCGTGAATATCGCCACGACATTTGATCCCCGATACGAGAGTATAGAACGAAACTATGATTTCATTTGCAGTTCTGCATGCGATTGTGACAGCCTGCCACGAAAAAACGATACAACATTCCAAAAAATCATCCATTTATATTGTACTGTGCGTCAATGACTATCAGTGGTTTGTAAAAGGTTTTAAAATGGAAAGGTTTTAAAATGGAAATACCACGTTAATCGAAATAGCCGATGACTCTACTTTCTGTCATGCTGCAGTCTAAGTTCTAAGTCTAAATTAAGAAGTCTTATTGTTAGTCAAATCGTAAAGCTCAACGTTATTGCCGAAACAGAACTATCATATCGATAAAATAAGATTTTATTGGACAAAGATTCCATTTCATAGAACAAACTTACAAAGTAATTTTCATCGCGTAAAAATTAACGGCGCGCGTAATTCACTGTACATACTCGGTTTAATTTCTAAATTTATTAACCGATAAACGCGTTCTAAGGAAAGAGGTCATGCTGCGCCCCTCACGTTTCCTCACGAAGCACCAACAAAACGGAAAGGAGAGGCTGATCCTCAGAGGTCTTAACTTTTAATTTTTTAAACGTATCCGTGGACGCCTCGGGAGAGCCAGATGCGCGAAGCCCGTAAAAGTACCTAGCAGTTACCTCTTGATGGCCGGCACAATTTGTGTGCACGATCACGTCGTGCATAGGAAACACGAGCTGTTAAGAAAAATTGCAACGAGCGATACTTTTACGAACAAAAATGTTCATCTCTGTGTGAAATATTCTGAATAATTAGATCGATTAATCAGTTCGTGCAAAGAGAAATACATTTCTTAAAAAAATATTTGTTAATCACGAATATATCTTGAACCGATTCTGAAATATACATTACTGATACTTATTACTTTATTCACATATTTAGCGATTAATCGTTCGAAACCGATTGGCTCTTCTCTCCAGCCACTCTTTTTCGCTATTATTTGTATTGCTCGAGCGCTGCTATAATAATTCCGGCATCTGTCGTGCTCAATGCCTCGCATTGAATAGCACGCGGATCCGCAATAAAAAAAGTAAGTTTTTTGTGGAGCCGGTTTGTTATTATATGGTAGAACCCCGAAGCTTCTTTTTTTTTAGCTGTCCAGAGCCACGCCCGTGCGCTGCAAACGCAAGATCGTCACTTCGGCTATTGTTGCACCCCTTATGTCGCGTGTCGCACTCCCTCTGTTCGCTCTTTAGTTATGCTAATTTCTGCACGGCTCTCCCTACGAAATCGTATATGAAGCGCGAGAATATAAAAATGATTTCATGGGCTTTGCCGCGATCATATTAGTGTATATATAAAATTTTATATAATGAGATTGTTATACAATCATATGCATCATATTCAAAAGAAGCGTCCGGTGAAAGGAATTCGGCTTTCGAAATATTACAACAAAAAAGAATTATTTAGCCCAATGCTAATGCACACACAAATGAATAAAAAACCGTTTTTAAATCAATTTTTCCTTGCGATCAATGAATGACAAGCGTGATTAATCTCAAGACATTTTCATTACTTTATCTATTCGCATTTCTCACTCTCGTTATTATTCTACCGATAAACTGCAAACGTGATTATATATAGCAATCGCAAATATAATACGCTCGGATGATATTTCTTTATAACTCTGAACGAGAGAGACCATCATGAAGGCAATCGAGACCTTAGTAGATTCTGTATTGTTACGAGACCATTACACGGTTGGGGGTGATTGGGGGGGCCCGGATGAGACGCGTGTGCACGCGTGCAGCCTCTAATGGCAGATGGTGTTGGGGCTCGCGTTTGCGGCGCAGCTGCAGACGGGAGGGGCAATATGAGCGAGAAAGGACGAAGGGGAGAGGACCCGCGGAATCGCGAGGACCACCCTGTGACCCTCGTAACCGACGGAGGGGGCCCCCTTCACGCGCGGGGCTGTGTTCCCTCGAACACTAACCTGTTGGTGCGTAGTTGAGCCCGTGCCAACTTGACGATTATCGCGCTGCGAGAAAAAAATACTCATCCTGAAAAACCGGGAACGAGCACGAGAAAGCGTGAATCTCGTTATCATTTTGTTATGCGCTTCGCGCGCGTGCCTGTTGCAGAAAACGATAGCTCGCTCGCACGGATAATGGATGATACGTTGTGTAAGCATGTGAAACAGACTGTCGTCCGGCGCACATTTGCCTCACTGGTCCCATAGGAAATGCACGCTCTATCGTTTAAATTGATTAGTATCGGTAGTGCCATAAAGAAATCAGATTAAAACAGAGAGCAATGAGAGGCGCCCGTGTGTCAAGATTTTGGAAAAATTGACTTCCATTCGTTTGGAGAAACACTAGGAACGAAGCATGTATTTGAAATGCGTTTGAATGTAATTTGGATTTCAATACTGATCTTTATTCTAAAGTCCTCGTTTGATTGTTAAATGTTATGATTTCGGTTATTACAGCGAGATTATAAAAAGGAAAAGAAGTTATGTGTTTCACATCTGATGTTTTATAAAATACCTGAAAATAATATTTTATAAAATATCAGGTTGCATTGTGCGAACTCTGATCTAACTACGCGTAGAAAGAATCGTATAGTAAAGAATTATGATAAAATAAGAATATATTCTACAAACGAGAAAGAAAGAATTTATAATCGCTAACGATACAAATAATAATCTTATCCTCTTTTAATGTGTATATTATGTATTATGTATATGTTATATAAAATTTGTATCATAAGCGTTTATATATATTTTTATAATATAACTACGACTTCTTTAACGTTCCACTCGATAAAACAGGATTTTATTATTATCGGAAGCAGTTGCGATTGCAGTTTGATACTTACATATCGGTCATAGACTTATCATGAAAATCGGCGGATCCTCAATACGAAACAGCAGCTGCTACTGTGCTCTCGACGTAGCAAGAACAGCTGTCCTCTCTCCCTCGCCGCTCTCGAACCCGGATCCCAATTCTGGTTCTGCTTGCTGTATCTACTGAGCCATATGCATAGATGGATTCGTCACTCGTAGAGTGGCCCGTGCAGCTTCCGAAAAACGTGTTTACCAAAATGAAATGAGTGTCACGGCAATACGATCGATATACGAAGCTCGAACGAGTTGGACTGAACGTGCTGCTTGTTTCCATTCAAAATATCAATTCCTTTAAAGCGATCGATTTATGGAAATGAATATGCACATTTGCGATTTTTATTTATTTTATGACAAACTAAAAAAAGGTTCGTTCTACTTTAATGTGAAACAGTCCACGAAACAGATACATTGTAGAAATATCTCGAAGATAATTTGTAAGGAGAAATATCGATGAAAATTTCACGTTGAACAGCAATATTGAGTGAATATTTTCTATAACGAGTTTTCTCTTGTTGCGCTCCGACGATGTGACGACCGATTGACGTAAACCGCAATAAGCGCGGATTTATCGGTCGATGTGCGAGCACCAGTGTTGTCCGGGGTATAGATGTGAATGAAAAAAAGAAAAAAGAAAGAAAGGACCAACCAAGCGCGAAGAAAGCATGATAGAGGAAACGATGAAAATTGTAGACAGACGTGAAAACTATCGGCATATGGTCTTTTATTTCGTAATATAAGTCACTACATCTACTCACCTAAGTTCACTTACATCCACCTATCGATATCATAGAAACCGATATGATAACGCCACAGGTAAACTTGGAGAAAGAAATTTGTTATCTCGAGACTGTCTCGATGATATTTATAAATCTGGATATAGATATCCCCCCCAATGTTAAAAAAAAAAGTATTCCGTATCAAACTTGTGAGTTCGATATTCGAAGTACGGTGATCGCGCAAAACGGTATTTGATTCGAGTTCTCATTGAAAGAGATCAAATTTCCTGTCTCGCTAAGAATACTCTCGTATCATCATTCTCATTACTGAAAATTCTCTCCAGTCAAACCGGTTTCACCCCTTCAGCTTAATAAACGTCGCTCCATATCGTCGATTATAGCGTAACGCGCATACTACGCGAGGATGATCGTGCGCGTGTCAATCGACTCGCGTTGGCGATTCGGCAATGAGAGGGGTGGCGCACCCTCATCCTAAGCAGCATTGTCCGCCTGATTCTGGTCTCGCTGCCAGCTGTTGCAATTTTTTTTATTTGGCCCCTCCTCGCTCGTGCTCGCCCCCGGGTTTCTTTGTCGAGCCTCGTACTCGTTCAGTGCCAGTCGATCCGAGTTGAAATTAATCAAAAGGGGACGATCGGTCGCACGTGGGCAAACCTCTTCCTCCTCCTGTCCCCCGCCCCTGTACAGACGCGCGCTTTTCCTCGATCGAAATATTAAATAGTGCAACCCCCCTTGACAATTCCGCTTCGAAGCCCGGAACAATGAGCTAGACGAGGAGGGAAGAAGAAGGGGAAGGCGGTGGAAACGAAAAAGCGAATGGCCACGTGCCAACCATGGGAATATAATGCCGCAACGGCCACGTGCTCAGCACCTATCGGGTGTAACAGCAGAAAACGACCACTGGTTGCGTCGCGGCGGCTTACGCTTCCTAATTCCATCTCCCTCGCGCAGTCGTCAGTATTTATTTGCATCTAGGATTTATCTCGAGCGCAGACTTCAGTCGAGAAGCGTGAAAATTAAATCGCCACCAATGAGAAAACAGAAAGCCACTCTGTGTGTAACTTACCCCCCCGTGATTAAGTAAATGCGTGTGGTAATTGATTTGAGTAATTCCGCGGCAGTTGTACAAAGTTTCAAAGAAAGTACTTCAGTTCCAGCGTTAACAGATGTGCTTTTGTTAAAATAAAGTGGTAACATGAATATTATGTGTACGTGTGTTTTGTTAATTAAGTGAGAATCGTTGAAAATAGTCTTCACCAATAATGCATATAATCATTTTGACGAAAAATCTTCATCGGAAATATATCTTGTGGTATTGATAAAACTCTTGTTAGCACTTAGGCGAGCTATTTTTTATAAGTTGCCCTGTACTTTCAATGTATCTCGATTTGCCAATACAAATGTTGTTGACGTAAACAGTACCAGTTTTATTTACATCAAGTATTAAAAACAAATTTTTTTTCTTATTTCAAGCTTTCATAATTTTCAATGTCCTTGTAGATAAAATAAGTTAGAGTTTACTTGATGTTAATATTTAATATTTGTCTTTGCTTTTCACTGAAAATTACTAAACGTGAGATTTGTGCGTAATAGGGAACGGCCTGTTGTGAAATTCCAGCGATGATATTTTCTGACTCACGCTTTTACCGATGAATCAGTCGATATTCCGCGCGTTGTCAGCGCAAAAAATAAAACCAAAAGACTGAAAGTGACGAATCGCGATTGGGTATAATATTATCACAAACTAAAATTAATAAAAGAGAGTGCAAACAGCAACACCGATAACCACCGAACCTAGTGTGACTCATTATGCCCATTCTTTCCGCATTAATTTAAAAGTCAATAAATTATTTTCTCCGCATTCAAATAGAACTTATAAGCGAGGGTAGATAAGAACTCGTGACTCTCCGCAGCCAACTTTGTATGTAATTTTAATCTAACTCGGGAGAGCCTCATAAATACACGTGGCGGTATGACTCAAAATGTTATTCACAATTTGCGGTATTCTATCACTATTTCATTTAACAAAAGTATATACAAATAAATAAAATAAAATAATATAGCATTAGATAGAATTTTAATTAAATTTACTTGTAAAATGTATTTGTCTCCTACCAATACGTGAATTGTGTTCAATTCAAAAATATAATACTTGTGTAAAAATAATTTTCAATTAACCATTCGTTATTTATCAATACCGATAGCTCCAGATAAAAATTTTGTTACGATATTAATGTACATGCAACGATAATTGTAAAGTTTATAATTGTACCAAAACTTCATACTCTCTGTATGGTATTTCCTTCCCGTCGAACGGAATGTACATAACACCGTGACTTCTTTGTACCTGCCAAACAATAGATTAAATATAAATATTCCTAATCGTTTGCACACGTACAGTCTCGCTAAAGACGTAGATAAGCAGATCAAAGATCCCTTTCGGTTACTAACTTTAATGATCGTTTATTAACGTACCTTTCCTACACAGGCCACACCGTTGTGAAAAGCACGGCCGACGTAGAGCGTTTCCCCGTTCATGGTCCTTCCGGCCTCTACCGCGTGTTCCGGTACGTGACCGTGACGCGATGGGATCCAGTTGAAATGAGCGGGCATCAATACCTAAGACACAAAACTTGATTCATCAAATTTGATACACGAAAGCTTAATTCGAATTACATCCGCCTGGATCTCGCGACGGGGAAGAAAGGGTTTCGGGGAAGAAAGCGGACGAAGCAGTACTTCGCACTTTCTTTCAGGACCCCACCCGACGCAGATAGATTAACCCGCGAGCGACCGCGCGGCTGTGTAAGCCGAGCCGAAAAGAAATTGATTCGGACGAGCGCGATCGAGTGCACGGCCAAAAAGTAAACAGAGGGTTCGCCTAATGCAGGATCGAAGGGATGTACTTCAGTAATGCGTCGAATCCTGCTACCGATCAATACTGACTGATATGTCTTGTTGCTTTCGCTATTCTTGCGCTTTTTCGACATCTTTAGAAAATTGTCGGTTATCCTCACCATTTTTGCGAGGAATATGCTCCACGACCATTACAGAGTGGTTAAAAATGTTATGTAAAAGTAACTTAAAAAAAAAAACAAATATTACAATATAAGCTAAGGGCCCTATTCTGTATTGCTTAACGATGTTGTTATCGAATGATTATCATTAATAAACGATTTTTTCTATTCTATAAGTAATAACTGCCGCGCATTAAAAATGACAGCAAAATTGTCATAAACTGAACAACAGCTGGAGAGGTGTTGTTAAGAGAAATAATGTCGTTACAAGACGTACTTAACTTATTACATGTCAAGTCATAATATAATATATCCATTAAAAATATTTAAAAAATACATACGTTTTGTAGTGATTATAAATATGAACGAATTAATTCAGGCAGCAGTGCACGAGTTGGAAAACAGTATAAAAAGTCGTTAAATTAGTTATTTTGGATTCCGATTTAACGATATGCTTATAGAATAACGATATGCTAAAATAAAATAGCTATATTATATATATATATATATATATATATTTTATATATATATATATACATATATATATTTATTTAATATACGCATGATACGTATGATGATATATGATGTGTATGTGCCTATATATATATATAATATATGTATATATGTATATGATCGAGAATAGAGAAGTTAAGAGTGCATCCGCTTGACGTAACTCACAGTATACTTCAAGATTTCCCTGTAAAAAATTACTGGGTATTTCAGTGCCAACCTACTAAAAAAAAGTCGTTAAATTGATTAGTCATTTGGACTTTAACGATATGCTTATAAAATAGCTTTTTGGAAATTATCGTTAAGCGATCGTTCACAAGACAGTCATTATCATACAAATATCGTTAAATAACGACTAGTTACAGAATAGAGCTCTAAGTATGTTATATGTATAGTACCAAATGTGTTTCTTCAAAGAGTTTTGTTCATCATCATTGTCAACATCCTTGAAATCTTCTTCAGATAAACTTCAGAGCCTCGAGGCATTTCTTTAGGTAAACATTCCCATGTAAGCGTTAACATTTTTTGAAACATTCTGTACTACCAATCAAGGATTACAAATTAAATTGCACGTCGATTCGCTCATATAAGAGGTTTGCCGCAGGTTCGCTATGATTTCGTTGGGAAAGGATAGTGCGAAAATTAAGGGAAATAAAAAAAGGATTTATCAGAGTGATAAAACGCGCTCGAATGTTTCAGAGAATATACCGTGCAAATATTCGCAATTAACACACCTCGCTCGATCGTACAGTCGTAATCTTATCTTTGTCGTTGAAATGAGATGCGCCAGGAACTGATATACTAGATATACATAGAAGTGTGACTCGCTCGTGCGTTATGTAAGATTTTACGCGAACTCTCTTTAATTCGCTTATTGGAAAGAAGGAACGGTAGCATTATGAAACCAATGCGCCTGCAACTGTCTACACGGAAGCGCATAAAACTGCAGTGCGCGTTACGTAATTACAGATTGATTAAAATTACGAGAGTAAAAGATAATAACATTTAAAAAAAAACTACTGACATGCGATTGATGGCGTTCAATCAACAGCAGCGTGTAATTGGAATCTCATTTCACGTAATTGGAAGGGAAACAGAATTTCGCTCGGAATTTCGATTGTCAATGTGTGAAACAACGAAGAGAATCGAATCTCTTGTTCCTCACGATCAGTTGTTGTACCTCGAAGTCGTGCTTAATGTGTTCGGAACCTCCATGACATACGTAGGCAACACCGTGATCCGGCTTTACTTTCGCCGGCAGCATGTCGCCCATGTGCATAGCACGACCTACGACGAGATTCATGCCATCCAGGTCCCTGCCAGTGGAGATCAACATGCTACGATCGCCGTAAGATACCGGCCATCTGGCCCATCTATATCCTACAACAGAAATCATCGAATGTTCGTGATGCTTTTACGACATCGCTAGTCGTAATGTTGATACTTGGAAATTTCGATTTATCGCATCGCTTCTTATCGTATCGATTATCTTTTATAAGCAAATAAATGAGTAATCGTTGATGCTATTGCAATGATTATTAAGCGGACCTTACATTTCCTACCATAAAAAGAAAAATTTAAGGTAATAAAAAAAGTGAATAATCGTTAACACTGTTGCAGTGTGGTTATTAAAATATTTTATTATATATTATTTATTATATAATATTTCCTATCGTAAAGAAAAAAGTTTAAGATAACAAAAAGATAATTTATTTCCACGTCGGCTTATCATGTTTGTCGATATTTATCGAAATATTATACTCTTTTATATAATTAATTAATAAAACAGACCTGCAATTGTGAAGCTATTGTTATAATTATAATTATGTAGTTATAATTATAAAGTCACGACAGAATTCAGGTAGAATATTCATTAGACAACTTCTAAAGCTGATAAAGCAAATACAAATATTCAACGACCTAAGTAAGTTTAAAACTTATTAAAATATTTATTATCAACATATTTTATTTTAATAAATCACAAAAATATAATTTTTTTCTCTATTTTTTAAATCGTATTCTAAAATCAAAATGAAACAAATTTTATACTTGCTTCGTGATTTGATCATTACTATCTTCAATCGTTTATTTCTAAATTTTATAGGTACTCAATGTCACTACTTACCAGGCATTATTGTTCCTTGATTAAAACTTGCTCGCACACGCTATGACGAATAATTAAATAACACGAGTTACGGTTTGCGTGGCAACACGTTTAAGCGAGAATTATCACTGAACGTGCCGATACTTTAGGCGTAAATGAGTTTAGACCGCAATCCCACCATTCGAGACCTTATCAATCTTATCGGCACGCATGTTACATAGAGCATGTGGCACGCAAAATGTCATGTTGGAACACATGGGCTACACTTTGCTATTCATTCGTCATATCACGCGACGTGATTCTATACCCATAATAATGTCATTGCTATAATTTTTACTTCAACTTCATGGTTGTGACGGAAAGTGATATAAATAGATCCAGTATCACAAATTCGCAACACGTGACACGTTAATCACTGTTACGTGCGAGTTAAGATAAATTCGTAATAATCGGTCCGATATAAAATTGCATGTGTCACAAATAAAGTAATCAAAGGATGGAGTATATTTCGTTTACTAGACTGTTTGAACATCCGTTTTTAACACAAAATGCACCCTATTAAAATTCTTGATTTCATGTTACACGATACAAAGCTTAGCGATTGTATTTTATACATCCATCATTGGAAAAAACTCCCGAAACATTATATCACGATTTTTGAAAATACGTACTAAAGAGAGAAAGAGAGAAAGAGAGCGAGAGAAAAAAAGACCAAAGCTCAGATCAGACGGAGTCTCGGCGAAGGAGAGACCCGTTATTTTCCCGTCGCTATAAACGTCGGCGTCGTGCCTCGCGAGGAATGCACAACGGCGGAGGAATGAACTTTCTCGTTCGTGCGCGGCAGGAAACGAGCGATTTGCCCGCACTCGTCGCTCGAGCGAAGAGAAGCCCATCTCTTACGTATCGCCGTGTCGTGCAGAAACGCGATTTGCGCGATTCGCGACTCACGCTTCGGGCGACCGCGTGCAGTCGGGTGTTCGCTCATTATCGTCAGGAGTCATACTCCGAGACGCATATTACGTAATGAGGAAAAAATGAAAGTATAATCCAGTTAAGCAAAGATTTATCTTAAGTGGTACACGGGAAAGCGATCGCTTGTTTCCGTTTCTGCCGTTTCTGTTAGAATCACGATAAAATTAGTAAGGTAAAAGGTTCTCTTTCGCTAGAACCGCCTGTCTCCTCTAATCGCTGATCCGCAGTTAATTATGCTACAGATAATGCGTTTAAAGCAGAGGCGGTTATGTTCGTTTAATGAGACGTATAACGGGTGTATGTCGCTTCGAGCGTAAAAAGGAGGCGAGCATCTAATGATCAGTCTCGTTTAAAAATTGTGCCTCGTGTCTCATATGTCTCGAAATTTCGCGTAAAATTTCATCGTGTGATTTGCGCTTGCGTTCGATCGTGTTAGACGATGACGTGGCGGGCATTGCTCGAAATTCGATACATTTAATCGAACGAGATGAAATAGGAGTATCCTTCGACGTGCTCTTATATGCAAGAACGTCACAGAAGGGTGATTTAAGCCTTGGTGAGGGTGCTTTAATGGATCTGCTAAGGCGAGTGCTATCTCTTGGACATACTCACTCGTCCCTTTGTGAATAACGCTTTCGCTCGCTGTGATCATCCCTTTTCTTTTCTTCCTCTTTCCGATATACTTTTATATATATATATATATATATATATATATATATATATATATATATATACGTTGTGTAACCAAAGACTGACATAAAATATTGGAATCACGACGCTATTTGCTCAATGCTATTGACACGACAAGAAAGATATTGCAACATTCGTCCGAGCTATTTGAAAATTCTCAATGGTGATTATCACTGTACACTAAAGCAATTGCTATAGAAAAATTATATAAAAATACGAATCAAATAGCCAGAATTATATTCTGCAACTGGGACAGTTGACATTGGTAAACATATATGTATAAAAATAGAAATATAAATTCTTTATAAGTATGTAAACATGTGTTACAACACTTATGCAAACAGTGTATACGTCTTTAAAGATAAAACAAAATCTCCCAAAGAATTTTCATATGTACAGGAATTATCACAATTTATACATATATATAGCGATACTTGTTTCAAAGTTATTAGATCTATTGATGTAGTGAGAAGTCATTACCGTCATTATTTGTAAAGAAACATTTTTGTGTTACAGCAACTCGCCTTGACTAGAGTCACGTCAGAACTGGGTTAATTTCGAGCACACTTTCCTTTCTAACGAATGTTAAATCACAGAATTCAAGCGGAAGTGCCGTACACGCAGCGAACGCACAGCATCGGGGTAGGTTCCGCGACGGAACAAGGGAAACGCTCGCGCCGCTGAACCGAACAAAACACCCTGGCCGGCGCTTTAAGCTGACAAAACAATTCCGCCGGCGGAGTGGCGGTTGGCAAATACGTTGCCGGTAGTCAATGTTCTAAAAGGATCCATTTGTCTCGCTCGACAAAACGTCGGGCCGAGCGCAAGCGATACCCGCGCTTATTCCGTATCACGTTCACGTTGCATTCAACACTTCCATGAGTAATGCCATGTTAACGTGTCAAGTGCGATCTCTGACCTGTTTAAGGCGCGCACTTAAACGTTAATATGTTAGATACGATGACGTTACGTCTATGCTGATAACTGGAAGTATATCTTGATGAATTTCTCGAATTAAAAATTTTTTTGTAAATCCTTTGAAACTGTCAATATCTTTTCTTGAAAGATAATCACAATCTTTACGGATATTCGTAGAAAGCTTGATTCGACAAAATATCGATAATTAGGAAATAGAAAGATGATTAAAATAAAAAGATCGTCTTTAAAAAAATGATACTATACGAATTTTTTTTATTTTAAATGTACATGCTAGCTTTTGTTATATAAAATAAAAGAATTTTCAAGAGAAGAGACTTTCTTGAGAATGACAAACAAAAAGGATTAAACAAAGTATCACGTTTCTTTGCTCGATGGTTTCTTTATTCGTATCACGATAGAGATCTTTAATGGAGGTTTTTTAATATGCGAACAGAGCAGAAACGTATACTTTGAGCTGTATACTTTGAGTTAAATGTAAAAGTTCATCGAAATTCGTTAGTATATATCTAGAGAGACTGCTCGAGACAGAAAGGACGAAACTTCGATAATGTCACTCGATGCTATGTTTAAATTAAACGTCTGTTTATATACGTCGTTGAATAAATTCTCTGTTTGCCTGGACTGATGTATGGAACATGAAGTGCGTATGTCTTACGGAAATATAACTTTATTTGAATCTTATTAATTTGTTATTTTTATTCAGATAGTTTTGGTTAATTTCTGCTGATTTTCAACCAGCTTTCGAATCTTTTAATCTCTGACAGCTTTCGAGCGCAATTTTTTTCAAACGGCTTTTGTTATCACTTGCAATTGTTAAATCATCATTAAGAATTCCGAGTTAGCCAGTAATTCCTCGGCGAATGTTATATTCCTCGGCGAAAAGCTAACAAAGGCCAGCAAAGCCCAAGCTGTTGGCTGAGCCAACTGAGGTGGCACAGTACAATAGCCGGCGATTCCTGAATATCAGATTATTTAACGTAGTTAAAGTGAAAAACTGTTAATAGTGACATTTAAAAATTCTTGTGCATTAATTGTGTTTCAGCTTTTAATTTTAGGAGTAGAGGAGAATTTCGAGAAGAGTTTGGACTGACTCCGTGTCGGAGCTTTTTCACCCGGCGAACACGCAATGACTGAAAAAGACGCGAGCCTTGGCGAATCGGCGGGAAACAAAGAAACGCTGCAAAGTTCCACAACAGCATCGCATTTCCTTTGTTCAAGAAATCCCGCCACGCGACGCGTCGCATCGTGTCGCACACGCCGAAGTCTCCAGCGTTGGTGTGGAGGGAGAGCTCGAAGAGCCAGTACCGCGATGGATCGATACAGCACCAAGGGGTAGTGTTATGGGGGTGGCTGGTTCGTAATACACGGGGGCTTGCTGCTATTCCGTGATGGCTAGAGAGAGAAAGAGAGAGAAAGATAGAGAGATAGGGGGAGGGGGTGAGAGAGGAAAAGAGAGAACGGGAATGAGAGAGAAAATGTACGTGCACACCCTCCGCTCTAACCTGGTGGAGGCAGAACTAGCGCCAGCATCCCATTCGTCAATCCTCGTCCCTAGTTGCTGAAGGCTCTTTCTCTTTGTTCGAGTTCGTTAAACTTCCAGTCGGCCGACGCGACCCCCTACCTCCACGCCTCTGGACCTATATCCCTTAACCGTTTCCTTCGTCTTCCGTTTTCTGCACGTTTCTCACACCGTTCTTAATTACGACGAGCTCGCGTCTCATTTCCTTGCGCTTAAGTGAGGCTCACCTTGAGATCGCGGCACGAGCTTGAGATACATCTCGCAGTTATTTCAATCATTTGCCAGCACTATTACAACGTTATTGAATCCTGAACAACGCTATCATTGTTCCTCCGGTTTCTTTTTTCCAGGCCATTACACTATCGATGCTTAAATGTTGATTTTAGATGTAACAAATGTTTTAAATTTATTTCTGATTCAGGAGTAGATAACTGGAAATTAATATCTTTGAAAGATGGATACAATTAGATGGATGTGCTTTTAAATATACACAAGAAGTCTTATTCTTCGCTGCAGATGGTCTGACTAGATCACAGAACTTACTACTTGCGCACGCATCAACAGTAAATACTCACAGTCGGACAATGTTTGTAAGAATGTGTTTTGCTCCGCTTTTTTGTATTGTTGTTTTTGTTGAATTCTAAGACAATATTTGCTTCTCGAGTACTCGAGAATATATTTTCTTAATAAATTTAATCTGAATTAAAAATGAATAAATAATATTGATTTACAATCTTCCTTGATTGCGTTATCTTTCTTCTTCAATAATTTACTCGCTGAACTTTATTCGAAACAATCGAAATTCATTATTCATTATCACTGTATTTCATTAAATTTTATTGTTTATATAAACAATTAAAATCCATTATTTATCATCGTTAAATCTCTTAATTTGCTTGTATTGCTTCACTGTTTCGTAATCTTTCAGGTGGAATCAGAGATTCACTATGATTGCGGGTCAAGGACGAAGAAACGAGAAAATTGACGCTTCGCTTTTTCGACATACGCTCGCTCACAAAATTAAAGTTATGAAAAAACTCGAAATTCGATATACACTCGCTTAGAAAATTAAAGTTAAAGTACGGAAAAATGGCTTGCATTATGGTATACGCTTTTCCATGAATGTAGCAACGTTTCATCGTACATAACAGCAGGTCACGAAGTTCCTTGGACAAAGAGGAAAATCGGCGGCGGCGTTCTGGTATAGTTGTCTCGAAGTGCACTCTCTAACAATAGAATAAACTTAGAAAGATAAAAGACACGTAAGCGAGCGAGACTTCGAGGAAAATGCACGACACCGGAACGATGATTATTTTTTATGGTTTCGCAGCAACGGAACCAGTCCTTGGTCTACAATGCAATTTTCACCTTATCGCTCGACCTCGTTAACTGTATGCATCTTTGCAGCAGCATTCTAATCAAAAGCTCGTTTTAAAGAGAAATGGCACTTATAAACTTATATTCTCTAAAATTTAAATAATTTTATACAGTCACCTCTAATATTTGAATTGCTTGATATAATTGAACGGCTATACATATAAAATAATGTATATACATATATATTTATATGTATTATATATGTATAAAATAGCACTATTGAAATACAATTAAAGTATATAAGGGGATTGATTGTTTTATCTTAATAATTTATATAGAAAGCCAATCTTCTATTCCAATTTTTCTAAATTTTCTTGTGATCGTCATTTTATTAATAAAAAACTTATAACAAATTTTATAATTTTTTTTGTAATAACTATTTTACATACAATGTTTGATTTTAATTGATATATTTATATGATATGGAAAATGTTCAATCCATTTTCGATCCATTACCAAATTGAAATAGAGACATTAACTTTACATTAGAAAGAGATCGACTATTTAAAAGATAAACTTGAAAACATATTTAATCACGAAATACGCTTTAATTTAAGCTTCAGAGCGACGGGACGTTGTGATTACAGATGGTCCGACAAGACACATTCAGATATCAGAAAGGAAAGAACGACGTGGGAGACGAGCATTTAAACCAGGTTTAGTCATAGCCAGCTTTCTCAAAGAACCATCTTTTCTCTCGCCAGGTCCGTGGTAGCTTACCAAAAGCTTCCACGGAGCTTAAGTCCTATTCTAAATGCATTAACTCTCTGTACATTTCCCGCGTACTGCACTTTGCTCGCTCTTACTTCACCAATATGCTTTATCCCGCATTCCCACAGGCGATTCTAAATGTTTGAGTTATTATATTGAACTTGTGTAAAGAAAATTATTATAAAGAAAAAGAAAATCTCAAATTTGTATATGTATCAAACAATATAGAATGGGCGAATAAGTCAATGTGGATGATAATGACTTACATTTGCGTTCTTTTTTATTCTTTATCTTGATTTATCTTCAATCTGGATTATCTTACGTCTATATTACTTCGTTGTTTTAACTTATTTTTTTAAATATGTATTTCTTTAATTTTAAATGTGTGTGTGTGTGTTTAATTTAATATCTGGCTGATTAAAATTCAGTATAAATCGAAATGTTTTATTTATATTTAGAAATCAATAATATTAATTAATTTTAATTTTAACACACATCCACACTTGCTCGTAAGCTTTAACCATTCTATATTATAGTTATTTTCAGAGAACTCGTAGATAATGCTCTTATTTTATTTTAGTATTACATATTCTCTAAATCATAGTGGTGTGTTTGAATAAATTAATTAACAATAATAAGTAATAACGCATAAATTACAAAAAAAATTATTTCAAAATCATAATTCTGTTAACAGCAATACATATTTAGTTTATTTATTTCCACTTTATTTATGTCCACTTTAAATCACTCTGATAAAGATATATTTCTCTTTAAATTTTTTCTCTACTTTAATTTAACATTAATTTTCTTCTTTAAACTTTCTAAAATCTGTTTATCTTCAATCTGGATTATCTTACGTCTATATTACTTCGTTGTTTTAACTTATTTTTTTAAATATGTATTTCTTTAATTTTAAATGTGTGTGTGTGTGTTTAATTTAATATCTGGCTGATTAAAATTCAGTATAAATCGAAATGTTTTATTTATATTTAGAAATCAATAATATTAATTAATTTTAATTTTAACACACATCCACACTTGCTCGTAAGCTTTAACCATTCTATATTATAGTTATTTTCAGAGAACTCGTAGATAATGCTCTTATTTTATTTTAGTATTACATATTCTCTAAATCATAGTGGTGTGTTTGAATAAATTAATTAACAATAATAAGTAATAACGCATAAATTACAAAAAAAATTATTTCAAAATCATAATTCTGTTAACAGCAATACATATTTAGTTTATTTATTTCCACTTTATTTATGTCCACTTTAAATCACTCTGATAAAGATATATTTCTCTTTAAATTTTTTCTCTACTTTAATTTAACATTAATTTTCTTCTTTAAACTTTCTAAAATCTGTAATAATCAATTAATTTTGTTAAATTATAATTAAAAATTGTTTTGTATGTCGTTACTAAACTTCTATAATATTATATCATTATATCAAACCTACTTAATTTAATGTAGTTTTATGTAACTTAAAAACAGTCTAATTTAACATATCTCTAAAAACTATGATATGTAATTTAATATACATATATATATATATTTAACGATACAATAGTGATCAGATGATCGGCGCGCTATTTTTGTTTGGCTTGGTATTAACTGGATTTTATATCTTCCGACTCGATGTGCATTTACTTGAGATTACTCCGGTCGTTTTGTCGACAAGTCCGATCTTCAACCTCGTCGTTTTCCTCCCTGAATTGCTGCGGAAGTGATTCCACCGTGAGATGATTGTCCTATTGTGAGATATAATATTCTTCCTGTTTACCACAAACAATCACAAAAAAAGAGATTGTTTCACATTTAGAGAAAATATCTGGTTCAAACATGTGTCTAAAAATATAGAAAAATGTTATTCGTTTCGCGAAATTTATTTATATATGTGTCGTATATTCGTCAATATATCTATTTTTTTTTATTAAATAGAAAAAAATTGGCATTATTGCAATGTGTCTTGTCAAAAATAATCAATTGTGCGAATAACAACGGTATTTATTTTCTAAAATTGCAATAATATCTTTATAAGTATAAAAATAAAAAGATAGAGATAATACTCGAGATAATAATCGAGATAATAATTTTTTATTTATAAAAATTTTAACCATTAAAGAAATTTAGAATGTGTTTTTTAGAATTCAAGAGAAATAAGAAAGAGAAGGATGTAGTAATGATTTGTATAGCAATGATATACAACCGTACCAAGAGAAGTTAAAACATAACAAAATTCACTTCAAAGACAAAGAATTCATGGTATGTACAATAATCATGATCTCCATGATGACCGTTGTGCTGTAAACTATATGAACCATTTTCAAGATTGACAATATTGAAATGCAATATCTTCTTTCGTATTTTTATGAGAGGCAACTCTTCCGCTAACGACTATCTTGGGAAAGAAGATTTCTCAATCGAGTTTCTCGAGCGTCTAACTAAAGTTCATCAGAATTGAATCGATATTTACGCGTGTCCAAGACCAATAAAATGCTAATATTGACACGAACGTTTCACGTTCAACATTTATAGTGATTTACGTTTTCTTTTTTATAAACATTTTTATAAATATTTTTCTTTTCTATAAACATCTTTACTTTCAAGAGAGTTTTCTCAATAGACAATAATAGAAATATATACATATATATATATATATATATATTCTATGTATAAAATAATATTTTTTCTTTAACTTTTGTTGATGTAGAGAAATCATAACATTACTGTAAACTAAAAATATTTTAAAAATTTAATTATATTATTATATTATATTATTTTTTTATATTAGAAATAAGAAAGTCAAGTTTAAATATGCATATAACATATTTAATAATAAACACTATAAAAGAATTTATTTTCAAATGTTTTAAAGAGCAAAATTAATATTTATTAAATAATATTTATTATTTTTACATTTCACCGATCATTTATTAATAATTTAAAATACAGTTTTCTCAATATTCTTTCGAGAAATAATATTATTATGATAATATTTATGTAAATATGATAATATTTAAATAAGAATATTGGAATATTGGACATGATAATATTTAAATAAGAATATTGGAAGATGAATAATTTTGGAAGAGATTGTATGATATTCTACACAATAAGCGGGTGAGTTTGCGTCATCGACAGCATTTGAAGGATCTGTTACTCGCTAAGGTAACAGCGATTCAGGTCACTGTAGAAAGTGGATATTCTTGTATTAGTTGTAATACTACCGCTAGTTGAGCTAACAATGCGAGCTGTTACGGTCGTTAAACGATGTAATTACCGCAATGTTCAATATTATATTATAATAAATTAATTAGCAGTTTTAGCTGTAATGACATCAATTCCTAGTTATTGCATAACTTTCTCCAAAAAATATCTATTCGGGCATAATTTTTATAGAAGCTCAAGATAAAATTTAAATATCTTGTTCTTAATCATTTATATTTTTACAATATTTAAAACTATTTCAGTTCACTTTAGACTTTATTCAGTAATATGACATTTGATCAAGAAAAGTAAAAAAAAATGTGAAAAGTAAAACATATCGGAAATTTTTAAGACATTAAACTTCTTTTCGGAAGAGAAGTATGTGAGAAGAAAATGCTTCGAGGATAGCTGACATTTTCGTTTCAGGTTCGTTTCTTTTTTTTTTATTTCCTTCTTACAAGTGGATACTTCGCCAGTACACATCGTGCTTCCTTTACGTAACGCGCGTTAGTAGCCGTGCTCCTTTCGCTTCGCCACTATATCGCACTGATCTACTTACGTTAATTGTCGACTTTCGAACGAACGAATGCCTTAAAAGGATTAGAAAATACGTCGAGAACGGGAAGAAAGATATCACCGGATTAAATGTGCGCAAAGAGGAAAAATCTAAAATTTCAATTTCAAATCTTCTCAAGAATTTGCGACCGAGAGGAAATGCGCGGTTTTTATATTCCCATGTAGGTACGCAGCTTTAATGAGATTTTTGGCATGCGGAAAGGATGCGAGCCCCAGGGCGACGAGGGACTGACATAACAGACACAATATTTTTTTCTATCAAGAATTCATCCGAATTCGGGTTTCCTCATGCTTCATTGCACTCCGCTTTTCTTTTTTTTATGATCGCCTTTTTGGCATTTATCCACGGTCGAGGTTTACGTGCCGGCTTCTTTAGTGACGGATTTTCGCATGGAGGCATCTCGACTTCGATTTAGCTCGCATAAAAAGCAGCCTCGCATCGAAGAGGGTCATTCTTTTTCTCGAAAGTTTTTTCACCATAAAGAGACATACAAGCCGATATTGGAACATGTTCTTTCAGCCAGATGCTATCGACATTTCCTTCTTTTTTTATCGAAGATAAAAATTTTTAATTGTACTTTTGTACGTAATTCTTTATTTCATTTGTGCGACTGAACGCTTTTATTCGACGATCTAAGATCGTCTACATTGTGAAATACTTATATTAATTAAATGAACACAGTAAAAATTGCTGAAATTACAATAATGATGATTAATAAAGTTATGATTATTACAATTCAACAATGGATGATTATTGACATAAATGTCAATAAATGATTCGTTTAAAAATTTACGTAATTTTATTGTAATTCTGTAATTATTTATTAATTATTGTTATTTATCTTCTTATTGTAATTAATCTTCTAAAAAAAGAAGTTATTTAATTATAATTATCTCTTGGACATAATTTATGCATCACTAAAATAAAATTTTGTAATTAGTTCAGTAATATAACAATATTTTTAAAAATCTTTAAAAAGATTTCAATAGTTGCATTTTGTTTAAAAATACGACAAGCATAAAATACGTAATGCAACCTTTCAAAATATTTCCACATTAAATATGATATTCGTATACGTGAAACTTAAATAGAATTAAATTAAAGAAAGAAATCGTTATGTCATGTAGTTAAAAAGTAAAGTGGAAAAGGATCGCTATCGTTATATAGAACATTTATATAGAAAGGATTTTGAGACAAAAATTGAACGGGCGTTGGAAGGATTGGAGAGGCAATTATTACCGTGAAAAGTACTCTCATACTCTTGATCGAAGAAAAGTTGCATCGCGATAGGAATGGCCTGCAGCCGAGCAAATTAGAATCCTGCAATTTCCTTCCAGGAAATATCCCGGAATATTCTACTGAGAAAACCGGTTCGCGCGACCGCCAACACATCCTAAGAATATGGATCTCTTCTTCGTCTATTCCCAACAGGGAATAGTTACTTCCACGTGAGACAGCTTAACTTATTTTGTATGTTTCCCACGAACACATTATTACACATTAAACATCTCGTCCAATATTTATTTCGCGAATTCTCGCATAGCACTTGCAATAACAACTCGTGTATTTATGATAGTAATATCTAAGATAGAGTTAAATCCATATACTCTGATATAAAATAACTCCTTTTGAAATTGTGCAATGTTGAGAGATTTAATCAAATGTCATTTAATTAATTATATGCAAAAGTAATATTTATAAAAGTATGCGTTTTATCTACATGTGGAAACTTTAGGACGGTGCAATTTAATTAGATAATCCGCACGTATCACCTTGCGCAAATTGCGTTGCGCAAATACAAACAGAAAAGAAGAGGGGAAGGGGAAGAAAACGCGAGAGAGCTAGAGCGAGAGCGAGAGAGAGAGCGAGAGAGAGAGAGATAGATTCATATAGCAGAATGCATCCGGAGAATATTAATTTCCGTATCCCGTAACGCGCGTATATTGCTCGATTATAATTAAAGCGTGACCGAGAACGGTTAGATAATTAAATCGATGCGCCATCCGGCCGATTAGGAGCGCGATCTATCATCGTATATCTATTCCCCAAATATTATTTCTACCACGTCACCACGCATTGCAAACGTCTTTGTTTAGAAAATCTACAACCACATTCATTATCGCCGTCTTCGCCATTATGATACAACGGTGATACGCTCTCTATCACCGGAAGTATACAATCGTGAGGCTAATCAAACGTTACAAGAGGATAAGTCGATTAGTTCAGGAGCCGTCACGATGGTAATGAGTCGATAAACAATAAGTTTAATGCTCGCGATAGTTCCGAGTTACGACGGTTCACCGTAGTTTACCCAGCAAACCCAATTTACTAACTTCAATGGCGACATAATCACGACACGGACCTGTAACATTCAATAGCAAAGAGAATAACTTGGTGACAAGAGCACACTGATGTACTATCGATTAAAATATATAAATAAATGTACTTTAATAAGTCCGCATATTCTTGCATCTGTGTGTATGCATTCATTCAAAAATAAAATAAAATTGTTCTACACAAAGCTTGCAAATAAAAAAATAAAAAAATAAATAAAATGACATGATACAAAATATCGCTTTCTCTCTCGTGCCATGTAATACTCATATTTTACGTAACATCAAACATTTGATTTCAAACATTTCAAAGATTAAAATGGAAACATAATTTATAGAATATATTATCATAATTTTATATTAGATATATAAAATTATGTTAGAAATGCCTAACGAGAAACGGAAGACAAGCGATATTTAACACAGAAAAATTATCTAATTCAAAAAGTAAAAAGAATGTTTAACTTCCCAGTCATAACGGGAAACGTTCTTTAATGGGGATGCAATTGTAAAAACAATACTTTTTTCTAGGGTTTTTCCATTAGTCGGAAGAGCGGATTTTATTGACTATGAAAGAGACTGTACACACGCGCGAAGGCATGCCGCGCTGCTGTCCGAGGACGACGGTGCGGAGGTAGTAAAAGAGAAGGAGGAAGAAAAGGGGAGAATAATTCTGGTGAACGCCCTCCCTGCCTTGACCTCGGCGACCTCTCGTTGCACTCGTCCGACTCGGGCCCAGATTCCTTCGAAGCTCCGAGAATGTATAGACGCGAGTAAGCGCGTGCAGTTGCACCGCGCCGTTTCGTATCACGGCAGTGCATTGACCGATGTGAACTTGGTGTCTTTATAAAAAAAAAATAATTATAATATAGTGCGTTTTTACTTGTTTGTACTACACTTATGTAATATAAAAATATACGAAACGATTAAAAAATGGTGATTGTACCTCTCTTTATTTCGTTTATATCCCAAATACAAACGGGATACAAACAAAATGTTTCTCTATTGAATCCTGTTTGTCGTTTTGTCTTAAAAAGTAGCGGATTTTCCGTCTTAGCGCTAAGTCCAAAAATTGAAAAATGTACTTCTAACAGCTCTCGAGGTACAAACGAGATGAAAAGTGGTACAAACGATTATCTATCTAATAGTGTTAACGATATTAAAATATCTCAAAAGGATTTTCTAATTAGATTAGACTAATTCAGATTAGATTTATTGATTTATGATATTATTTATAAAATACTATAAGAGTGAAATATTGTTAATGTAATGTAACAATACGTATATCTTTTAGATTAGATATTTTCAGGAATAATATTTTTATAGATAAGTGGAATTTCAAAATTATTCCATGAATTTATGTATTTCTCAGACGCTACATGTTGGCTTAATTACGTCACTCGATGATGCATAGTATAGCGTACAGCAGCCGCGATTGGATCATATCTCACGGGACGTCCTGTAATCCGATGAACCAGTCCTGTCCGCCAACGTGACAGGATATTATGCTAGCATCCTTGTTCTCTCGTCACACTTAAATTAGAGGGGTGTAATGAATTTGCCTTGACTCTTAATTGCATCATTATGTTAAATTATTAAAAATTAGTATCTGTGATAAGGAGAGAGAAAGAGAGAGAGAGAGAAAGATATATTTCTATAAATTAACTTAATCCTTAAAATAGTTAACATACTCAACGAACTGACTAGTTAATAATTTCAACACAATGCAATCATCCACTTCCTCATCATCAATTACTAAAATATCCCTTACACACTAAAATAATTGAAATGTGAAATGTTTGTTCTATTGGCGACGATCATTATCGGAATCACCGCCGACTTCCCGCTGCGTTAATTTTAAATCACCCTTCGATTCAGAATATGGGGGTTGACACAATTCTCTCTCCCCCTCTGTCTCTGTCTCTCGGTACAAGGGTCTCGCACTTTATTATTCCGCGAGATGGAATTTGAATAAAAAAGGAGAGCAACCCGAGCAGAGAAAATTGAAAGGGGAAGAGAGATGGAAAACGTAAAACCAGGGGAAGGGTTCTTGTATGGAGAGGTGATTCTAGTTGCAAAGGGACATCTGTCGCCGCGCGAGATGCAAATTAGTTGATAGGACTAGAAGGACTCGTCTCACGACAACGCGTTCTTTTCGTGTTGTCGAGTTCTTATTCTCGTGTAAAAGTCGCGTCGGCGTTTGCATTAAATAATGTGTATCAAGAAAAAGCTGTGTAGCAAATTCATGGAGACTTCATCTGACGACGGCAACGCAACGACACAATTGAGTTTCGCGCTTCGTCGAGAAAGCAAGGAGAGAGAGAGCGTCTTTCATCTCCTTATATTATTGATTAAGCGACTCCTTCGCAGTGACGTTCTACTTGTTGCTTGGATATTCCTCTTTCGCACGGCAAGCTCTGCTTGAGAATTGTATAAATAAACGCAGAGCAAACACTTGCGTTTCCAGACTGATTTAGGTCATCAGCGCAGCAACTTTAATTAATCATCCATTAGATGCGCAAACATTTAAAATTAAATAACTAAAAATTAGTATCAAAAATCGCTAAACTGGCTATTGAATCCATGCGTGTTCAACTACATGACAAACGAATTCGCTTGAAAAGAGATCACATTGCTTATTGTGAAGAAAATATGACGGACGTAGAAAATGAATCTCTCGACATCATCAAATAGATTAAATTTTATGGCTCTATATTTTTTGGTAAGATAACCTATTCGTATTTTATCTTTGAATAAACACTACACTGATATCCTGTATCTCTTGTATTTTCAAAAATATGAGATTACGTTACGATAAAGAAATCCTCGTTCTCGTGCACGTGTGATAAATGTCTTTTGTATGATCGTAAAAACATCTCACTGCAGTTTTATACTTGCAGTTTTATATTGCGGAAATATATTGTCGATGGATCAGTGCTCTTCTTTTTCGCGAATCTACAAACTATTTTTAAAAGTGGTTCCATTATATTCTCACTGCATAGGAGTATAAATAAACTCAATCTAATATTTTTATCATCGACGTTGTTTTCGACAACTATTCCATATCCCGAAAATTGCACAAAAATTACATGGAAGATAAAAATCTTGTAATCACTTTGAATGCACACTATTTTAACATATGTTAAAAAAACCCTGTGTTCTTTTTTCTTTCTATTGCGCGAAATCCTTTCAACGAGATTCCTTACAAATTAGTAAATTCTGATTAGCAAAAATTTCTCGCTTCAGCAGAAGACTGTTAAAAATATTCGCATTGAGACCGGCAATTTTTTCTTTTATTTTCACTTTGTCAAAATCTTATTTATTTTTAAACGATACGTCGCTCAACATTTTCCATGATTATCCCTTCTTTTGTTCTCGGAAAGTTTTCCTCCCTTTCTTTCTCTTTCCCTATTACAGAAGAAGGACGACGCCATCGCGGAAACCAATAAATCTATTGACTGTCGCGCCTCCTACGTCAACGAAGTCGATGTAGTGACGTAGTGGAGGGGAAATGCGTGGAGAGCCGCAGGAAGGAACCGCCCGTAAAATTTTCCAGCAAAGTCATTCCGCGTTTACGGTAGCCTATAAACAATGGGGAAACATCGTTACGCCTGTAGCTGCCCGAAGAGAATTTTACGATAGTGGTATCTGCTTCCACCACCCCTGTTGTTCTTCCGATCTGCCATGCTCGAAATTCGCACTCGTGCCATTCGTACGCTCTACGCTTCTCGTGCGAGAGATAACGCCCCTCGATCACAAATAATTCCCATGTTCCGCACACGCGAGTTCGAACGAGGATCCTAAAATAACAAGTTCATTATTATATCAGCGAGATACTAGGGCTGATTTCCCGAAAGGCAAATTCTTCTATGAAATCACGATATGAGACTGGGCTACCTAAAACAATTATCGTAATCTGTATCCTCTGAGATAACTCACTTTCGAAATATCTCTGCTGCAAATGCTTTGTAAACGCATTTATACAAGTATAATACTTACTTTAAGTAGCTGGCCATCTTGATTCGGACTAAACAATGTTTGCAAACTGTCTTATTTTGATCATCTGAATATATTCTATAGTTCTATTACAATTTCCTTCTGAATCACCCTATATAATCACATACAATAATTTTAATATGACGATATAATCCACTTTCATATCACGATTTAAGAAGAAGCGACAAGAAGAAAAGTGAAAGGATGTGCAAAACGCTGCGTAGTTGATTACAATTTATCGATATTATTACCAACATCAGAACGTGAGAAGCTTATTTGTTCCAGTTACAGAAATTCCCGATAATTCAAGAAAGGATCGGTTAAGATTCTTTGCGCGAAGAAAAGGGAAGACTAACAGCTATTACGTCTCGGAGCATTAAAAGGATATTTATTTCAGCGAGGATATTTATTTCAGTGAGGATTTATTTTCGTGTAATTAGAGGATCATAATTGACAGATATCGATGTGAATTTTGTTGATAAATCTAGTAAATGTTTAAAACATTCAATATAAAATATATATATCATTAAAAACAGCAAAATAAATATATATTTGAAACTTATAAACGATAAAACATTATACAGGGTGAGGAAAAAGTATATAAAAAATGTAAAAAAAAATTATTCATGGTTTCTAAGAGTTCCTAAGTTTTAGTATATTTTTCTTCCAAAGTAATTATAATAATAGTATAATAATAATAATAATAATAATATTATATTATATAATAAGTACTTGCTTCGGCAATATATATACTAAAAATATTATATAATAATAATTATAATAATATAATAATAAAGAGAAGAAAGAAAATTATAATATTGTAGACTGTAATATTTGAATTACAAATTTATGGAGGATCTTATATAAAATTGTAAAATATTACAGCATTTTTTATCACGACTTATATAGAGACAGAGGATAATGGTTGCAAATCACCATCGATTCTACAGAAACGAGCGGAGATGTTATAATTAAACGCGTGGAAATTATATCACGGCGTTGTGCGTTCGTGGGAACGAGTGTATTGCACGTGGCACGGACATGTATTGGACGTGGCTCTCATCACTCACACAAACAGAGTATAACAAGCAGAAGCCTAGAGTCTTTAATCAGCCATAAAAGTGGCTAGCAACAAGTGGGTAGAGTTTTGCGTCTCCAAGAGCTTCACCCGAAGTGGTGTGGCTATAGATCCGGAAGACAATACCTAGGCAAAGATAATTAGCGCATCTTCGTATTAGTAAAAGAGCAACGTTCTAATAACCCCTTGACTTTAAATTTTTCTTCACACAGTCGGATATCATCGCATCTATTATCGATAACATAATATTCTTCGATTAAAAAGTAAATAAAAATAAGAAGAACATCTTGCAATCTATCAATTTGGATATTTTCACTGTTCAATAAATAAATTGTAAATAAATTCTAATGTTCTAGAATTGAACACACAGCTCTGACATACATAAACATACTTATATAAATTAATTTTTTATTCTTTGTTTAATGTTATCAGAGGTCAATAATTTTAGTATAGTAATGACAATTTTTTTTTAGTTCAATTTAAATATATTTATTTGCTATATCAAGAATACTATTGAATTAATTCTCTAGAGAAAGTACAGTAATTTTTTACAAAAACTATATTTCAAAGTTATATTTGCAAACGGAGCGAATCTCGTAACACTTCAAACTTTTTAACATTTTTACGTTACAAATTATAATCTATGTTAAAATACCATTTCTACCATTTCTCACATCTTTTACGCAAGAATATTAAAGAAAATTCTCTTTAGTAAAATCTGTTTAACTTTAGCGCAATGTTAGGTTGTTTATTAAGTTTAAGATTTTGGTTGCATAAGATATACGTAATGAATGATCATGAAAGCAAAAGTAAATAATTATTTATGTATATTTACATAAATAAAAAAGAGATTAAGTATTGTGTATCGAGTGTATTTCTTATGTGTATCTTAATGGTGATAGCTATATTAGGGTGGTTCTTATTTTATACTACATCGAAAATTTAAAAAAAATTTTTTTTGTCTTACCCCTTAAAATGGTTCCATTTTATGAAAAAATAATTCCTATAAAAGTTTATTTCAATCGGATAACGGGAAAGAGTGCCGAAGAGCGTCTAAATGTCCTAAAATAAGGATTTAATTCTTATTTTAGGACATTTAGACACTCTTCGGCACTCTTTCCTGTTATCCGATTGAAATAAACTTTTATAGGAATTATTTTTTCATAAAATGGAACCATTTTAAGGGGTGAGACAAAAAAAATTTTTTTTAAATTTTCGATGTAGTATAAAATAAGAACCACCCTAGCTATATGTATACGGCTAATACTAAAGCTGCCCTAGTTGCATTGTTCACTTTATCCGTCCCAGGTATATCCTGTTTCAATTTAAATTATGTATGCACGTATATACATCGACGCAAAAACTCATGAATTAAGAAAATATGACAAAGCTGCTACAAAGATTCTTACAAAAATTCTTCGTTATAAACAATTGTAGGTACAATAAAAATATTTAAAATGTGAAAAGCGTTCATAAAGTCAACAAAATAAAATACAAACTATTCTCGTACACCAAGAATTGTTTTCTGGTTTCCATATTGACATAGTAACGCGAGTTTGCACAGTAAATAAAAATGATTTTTACATACATTTTTCGTTTCTCTCACGAACCAGCACTCAACAAATTAAAGAAAAAAATTTCTAGACACTTTTTATTGAATTAAAAAACATGCTATTCTAATAGTAAACTTAATTATTGTACAAATGTTAATTTCATTACTTAAAATTACGTTATACAAATCCGATTCTCTGTCTTTCTTTGTTGATTTAATCTAATGTGTATTCACTAATGTATTCTTCTATTCTTCGTTTTTTCCCTCTCTCTTTTTCTCGTATACTTTTTAGCACCGCTCGAAATTCGGTCGATCATTTCGCAAACAACATTGCCATTATCACGATTATTATTATTTGCCGAACTATTAAACAATGGAGATAAATAAAGTCACATTTATCTGACGTAAAGCAATTACTACTCGTTATTGCTTATATATATCTGTGGTGATATCATGGATTTAGTTCCTAATTCAACTATTATACGAATTTCATCGACGCAATTTAACATCAATCAAAATACATCATACAATATATTACACATTTTTTTCGATCGTGAACAAATAAAAATTATTCAATAAAGGGAGAAAGAATCTATCTATGTTGCCTAGATAAAATTAATTTGCATTCTGCCTAAAATCACATTGCTATAAATAGTAAAAGATTCATTCAAGTAAAAATTAATCGATAATCATCGATTTTCATGTTAATCATCAAAGTTGATGTTAATACGTTGCTACAAGAAAATAAAATAATAAAAATAAATTATTTCTGTTGATGATAATTGATACTTCTCTTGATTTTTTTCCCTTTAATTTCCCCTCCCAAAAATTATTCAAAACAGTTCAATCGCGCTTCTTTGTTCGTATTCTAAGTATTTTATTAGACTTATTATTGCTTTCAAACAACGTACGTTTCACAAGCTGTCGTGTGTTAAGTATTATCGTTTCCATCGGTACTCATGAAAGGCCGACAAAGCAGCTCTCATCGTTTTAACAATAAATTGTACCGTCTGATGCACGTGGTGCACTGAGGTCGCAGCTGTCGCAGCCACTTCTCATGCATGTTCTGTGCAAATGTCGAATGATAGAAAAAGAACAAGAGAGGGAGAGAAGGAAACAGCAAAGGTAATGCATACGTGATACATAATGTGTAGATCTACATGTGTGTTTTAATTATGTCAATGGGTAAGGCCTGTACAAACAAACCGATGATGCTGCTCTTTAACCTTTGTACGTACAAGAGTATCTATCCCCAAGCAGTTCAATCAGATAAACTCATCGCGTGTAGATTGAACAATCTATTAATAACTGAAGTAGCCTGTTGCTTGCTAACTTAATGAGAAGTTTCGTGAAAGATCTCACTGAGCAGAATGTCGACTATTTTGACATATAATTTTTTTTACTTTGTTGTTTGAACTGAGTCTTGTTTGAGCCAGTTCACTTTTATCTCTGAAATATAATTATGTCGAATCTAACTTTTTATTGAATCTAGCTTCTTCACCTTGCACAACTATAATATTTTCTCGTTTTTGCGCACTTATAAAAAATGTATTTAATTGGGAACTGGCTCTGAATGGAAATCTGGCTGAATAGAATATGAGTAGGTATAGAAACAAATAATGAATGCAACAAATATGTATGCCATAGGTTTGATAAAAATTATATGTTACAATTATAATTATGTGATACAACCGTATCACATAACACATATCAAACAATCGCATTACACAAACACATCAAACAAACACATTACAAACAATCGCATAAATTTTTATACAGAATATTTTACATGTTAATAAATTTATTAAGTTTTACATAAGATTCTAAAAACTCCTCATTTCTGACTGAGAACCGTTCTTTCTTCCCAGCGGTACAGACGATAAGCAGTGGTATAACAAAAATAGAATCTCTTTTTACGCACCAGCTATTACGTGTAACATGCGGTGATGTTTACGCCAGCGAGAAAACAGCTTCAAGCTCCTTGGGTGGGTGGAGATAAGAGGTTTTAAGAATGAGTGTGCTTGCTTGCAGTGAGAAATACGTGACGTTAGCTTACACGACGGGATTCGTCATTCTGACAAAAGACACAGCTTAACTAATATATTGCTCGTACAAATACTACAACTATTTCCGACAACTTCGAAAGTATAAACACATTTTCGACGAAGTTCAACGCACGAGAGATGCTACAATCTACCTTGACATTTTAAGGAAAGATTGTCTCCGAATTGACCGAAGGAGTTAAAGAGATATCCGGACGTTCGTGTAGCACGAGAAAAACACTTTATATGATCTCGCGTTGCGCATGAAATTGGTGTAACGTAAGAAGCTTCCGGTGTAGCGATAAAAAGCGGTCACTTTTATCCTTCCGGGGTGATTACCGGTGGAGAGAACTCGTCATCCCCATAAGCTTCCTTTTGCCCTCAGTATTGTGCCATTGTGCGCGGACTCGTGCTACTTTGGAGAGAATATGCTCTTAAAGATAATGACGCAACAGTGTATCTGCGGACATTATTAAGTCTTCCTTCCTCTCACCGCGACTACAGGACATATCCGCTATCGTCTCGACGAGAGTACATTGAGCCTTACTGCAGTATTTCGAGGTCGAACCAATAGAAACGGAGATCAAAATGTTCTTTCGTCAGTCGCGAGCATACTGAAAAGTTTCCTTTATCAAAATCAAAGCGAGGACCGAGACAAGTCGCAATTGGAGAAACGTCCAATTCGACGATTGTCTTTCATGTCGAGAATTTATTCGCGTTTATTTTTTTCTTTATTTATTTAATTTAACGATTGTTATCAACAAACCTTGACAATAATTTATGAATTTCACAATTCGTTTTATTTTTTTTTAAACAGTTAATATTATACTATGTATACGGAAATTATACATATTGTTTTTTATAATTGAGTCTTAATAAATCCATATTATTAATCTTTTAATATTTATTGTAAACAACTTTTTTCAATCGATGAAATTATACTATTAAAATCTTTGTACCAATGGAATTTGTACGTTAAGTACAATTATTACGTAAATTAGAAATATACTAAAAATAAAATAACATTTTATTTAATTCCGTCAATGTTTATACATATTCTCTGCTTTTAATATCTCATCGCAACGGTGTAACCCCTCAAAAAGATGACCTGCGGTTGGATTTTAGAAAGTTGAGTGTATATATGTGCTAACCAAAAAATTTCTTCATTAATAATGAATGATCGATGTTTGCCTTATGACGTAGAACCATCGAGCGAGGATGGTAGAAGTGCACCGTATATAGTTTGTAATATGCATATTAACGGAAATAGCTGCAGTCCGCGAAAGTTTTGACATAATTCAAAAGCACTCGTTCAGTTTGCATATTTTGCATCTACAAGTTTAAAAATGGTTCGAGTACTGACTGTCTGAACATGCGCGCAAATGATCAAGATGTATTATATACATATACATATGATGTATGTATCTCGATATTTTCTACATAATATTTTCTTGTAAATTATGTATGTGTAAAGATATAGTAAATATAATAGAAAGTAGATTATTAATATTGTATTTATCGATATGTATAAACAAACAAATTGTTAATAAAATATTTATTAAAACACATCATCGTGTAACGCTTCCGTTTTTTAAAACTGTCGTTAAAAATTAACTGATCGTCGCTTTAATGTTTGTAACGAGAAAATTTAAAATTTGAAAAAACATAATAAATCAATTAAAAGCGATAAAAATCACGAGAAAAGTTATGTACAAATCATCAAAGGTCTTTCTGTTAAAACCTTTTTACAATAATACATAGAAAAACAAATATCTGAAAGACTTAATCACAGTTGATTGAATCTTGGTGATTACAAATATAATTTATAACATAGATCATATAATCAATCATCAATAGTGACCTTAATTTGTAAAGAAGGAAAGGGGATGAGAAGAGAAAATCTTTCGAAGTCAAAAATTTAATATTCATTATTAATGTTGTCCCATTTTCCAAAGACAAGTTTGAAAATGTAGTTCGAAAGGCAGCGACACGAGAAAATCGATGACCATTTAGGGGATGATAACCAATCTCCGTCCTTCCTGCGCCGGCACGTGAAACCGACGGATCGATTAATAAAAGGATTGTATCGAGATTACGCCGAAATGTAATGCGGTCCAAATAATTACCGAATTCGACGGACGGATTGATGGTCGGTTCCCGATAAATTATTCGCACGCGCGCAATTAGATGGCCGCCAAAACTGGTGAAATTGCGCTCGCTGACCGCACCCGATAATGCATAGGAAACGATGTTAAGCGGCAGAAAGATCGGCCTCGTATTTTATTTACATTGCGCTTGTAGCTATTATGTAACGGCAGTGTTTAAATATCTCATGACATCAAGGTCTCACTGTCGCATCGCAAATGTAGTTCACGGTCAAAAAATTCGTGCGTATCATAGTTACTCCATAATTTTCAGCGATAATATCAGTGCTTATTAAATCCTAATTGTATTTATAATCGTGTTAATGAGAATAATGCGATGAAAATTTTCAGGGAAACGAGTTATGAAATAAATTTAATGCAATAAACTGATCTGTTTTTGTAATAAAAATAATTTAAATCTCTTTAAACAGCGTTGTAGATTTCTCAGAAAAATATTAGTATTTATAATTTATATTTAAATTATTACCAATTATTATATTTAAAAAGGCGGAATATCTTATTTTAACTTAATTTAACTTTAACGCCAATATATTAGCAAATATATAGTACAATCAATTACTCTTATTAATAAAATTTGAGTTGAATACGGTTCAAAACATTATCATTTATAAGCTATATCAAATTTATGTTTATTACTATTAAATACATGTTTATTACAATAGATTAAAATAATTAAGATAGATGAGAGAAGTTTCTTTCCTTTGATTATATACATTTCTCAATTAGATCAGAGTATCAAGGAATTCTGTCATCTTTTGGACAATGAAAAAACGAGAACGGTACTTCAACCTCATCAGATAGATGAGAGTCCGAGTGTCGGGTCGAAGGTCGACGCGCGACGAAGATCATTTTTCCTGTGTTGCTCTCTCTCTCTCTCTCTCTCTCTCTCTCTCTCTCTCTTTATACTCAGAGAAAGAGCTCCCGACTCCCGTGGGAAAGAGTAGATAGCGAGTTAGCTCCCGACAGACTTTCTCTTTTCTATTCGTAAGGAACTCAAACGTGAGCGAGCAACTTCCGGCTGGATACTGAATAGAGGAACGGTGCTCTCAGCTTTATTTGCCTCGTAAATAGGATTCCGTTTCCTCAGGGCGAAAAAACAAACCGATTCGAATCGCGAATAGTCTTTTTTGATAAAGAACATCGATATTCAAATTATTTGAGATCTCTTTTGAAAGCAAACTTTTGAATTATTTGTGTTTCTATTTAATTCGCTCCAATATCTTGGTATAAGAATATTTCAAATAAAATTTTTCATGTATATATAAGATTTTATTCATTTCCAGATTTAATATTTCGCTCAATAATTAACTAAAAGTTTTAATATAATATAGCAAAGTAAAAATATAATTATTCCATATATAATTATTCCTTATTTATTTCCTTCGGTTTCTATTTCGGTTTCTATTTATACATATATATTATATAAACCAAAAAGTTCAAGGTGAAATGTGCTGTTACTCTTCATAAAACTTGGATTCAATTTTTGATCAAGTCAATTTTTCCTCAACAAAAATATTTTTCTCACGCAGTATTTCGTATTTCGTTATTAACAAGAAGCACGTGCCAGAAACATCGATCTTCGTATATTCGCAATTCCCCGGGAATATCACGGGAATAAATTCTCTCGCATCATACATGAAGTTTCAACTGTCATAAACAAAACTGTCACAAAAATTTTGTGTTTGACAGCCAGAAATTTTCTACGAGCCTAAAGAAATGATTGAATTTTTTGGGATACTCGCCTTAGAACGCAAATCATCCCCTTGTATCTTATGAAAGAAATATGACCTCGAGAAGAGAAAAACAATTTACGAAAAATTGCATATTCTGTTTGCAAAACACTCTTGCGCCGCACATTGACCGATTTCTTTTCCTCTTGAAAAATTCCTTTTAGCTGCAACGCTTCGCACTACAATTATCGATTAAACTGCGTTTTGTGTGTCTTCGGTATAATTCACGTTCCAGTGATTGCGCAGAGCAAATATCCGACACTGAATGTTACAAAATTATGAATCGACGAATTACAGACTGTTATGTTACATGCAGAACAACAGGCTTATGAGTTTACATTAACTTTCACACACTAAACTAATAGGATGAATTCTGATTAATGAGAAAGTACAAACATATACAATATATGTATATATATATATATATATATATATATATATATGTAGATCGTTTTATTACTCCTATTGGAATTGAATATCAAACGATTAAAATTATATATTATTTTCAACAATCTCAGATGAAAAAAGAGCAATAAAATATTTTAAAAAATTAATAAACATACGAAAATTCTAAGAATTGGTTAACTTGTAAATGGAACGTGTCATGCATCTTTTATTTAAAAAAAGCAAGTTTAAGTATATCTAATTAAAAATGGGAGAATATGGCAATCGAATTATACCAATTGGATGGTTTACAACTCTCTGGTGTAACATTCGCGTTTGTCTCCGAATTTGCTTGACACATTGAAATCAAATCGTCTACTGCATTGACAAGCGAACAATTCTGGGCATTCGTATCGGGGTTACCTGTCATTAATTCATGTTGGTTAATACATGCAGCAATCGCACTCAATAAAATAGATTTTTTTCAGTTACGTAATTATTTCCACTATCTTTTCGATTATCGGGTTTTGATAGAGACTCTTGAATTCTCTTGAAAATAAAGAAAATAATCGAAAATAATAGTATTTTTTTAATGAAAATTTTTTTCTCCGAAGTATATTGACAAATTCACGACGAAAATAGAAAGCAAAAATTATCTTTCAACAACATATTAACAGACAATTTAAAGTATGATATTCAAGTCCCAAAATCGTTAAAGAATTAATTATCATTCATTAATATCACGAGACAATAACGTACAATTTTCATTATCAATCGCTTCGATTCCTATGTTAAACGAATAAATCGTATGAAATATCGAGTTTGATAAACAATCGTTGCCTCGATACGCTTATGTGAGAGTTAATTAATCGCGCGAGCTAATAATTACTAATTGTTCACAGAAATCGCGTATCGACGAATAATAATGTAATAGAGCACTCGCGTCGCTACGTTCGTTTGAGACCATGTGAATAAAATTACCGTGTGTATGTGCACAACATGCACTATCGTCGCAAAAAAAACGAACGCCAGACACCATGTACCAGCCAATTCCAAATATTTAATCTGCTATAAAACAAATGCTAATTACTGTATTTTACACGAAGTTCATCTTGTTTCAATGGAACAAATGTTTATGTAGATTTTTAACATCATTTTTAACTTTATATTCCAAGAGAGATAAGATTACAAGTATTCAATATCTTCGACTTACTAATAAAATTGAATTTATAGAGAAGACTTCAAAGAACATTCAGAACTATTCTTTGAAATCTTAGTCAAAGAAGAAATGCTTTCAAAATCATTCTTAAAAATTGTAAGAATTCTTAGATTGTAAGAAAAATTTTCTTCAGTTTTTAAATAATAATGTACATTTAATTAAAAGAGGATTTAAACTGTCTCCTTGCTAAGATATAAGTTGGTCAATATAATTCAAGAATAAGAGCAAAAAGATTAAAATGAAAAAATGTAGGTCATTTCTAAAAAAATGTAATCGATATTAACTTTCATTTCCGCTCGAATGTCATTTATGATGACACATTACGATCGTCTTTTGAAGTAGAATGTTGTTTTTGAGATATCTCATTTCACTTTTGTTTGCTTTAATCTTTTGAAGAATGTAATCTAATTTAATTTATTTTTATTCATGTACATCAAAAGAGTCTATTATCAAGCAAATTACACGGTACAAAAGATAATTTTAATATCATTATTTTTATCTATTCTCATTATTTACGTGTAACTATTTATTTTATGCGTGTGATCCCGAGTAAACTTTTACCGAATAAATGTTCTCCGTGACTATTTTAGTTTCAAGAAGAAGTGTCTCATTTCTTCGCAAAATTTCGCCGTTACGAACATTCTATTCTATCTTGAACAAACTTCTGAAATATTTATTAATGCAGGGATTTTCGTGCAGACGCTCTTTTGCATCATGCTCGTGTCCCGCTACCGCGAGTCAAGACTACGTCAGGATGTCGCAGTGCGGTATGCACGTGCGAGCCAATGAAAGAAACCGGACGTTACCGCGCTGAAATAGCAAGCCTCTGGCCGCGACTTTAAGTCGCGGATTCACAGATTCAAGCGTCACGAGTAAGCTGCCGAGGAAATGCAAATGTAGAGGGTTTAGACCGCGATCATTAACCTTATCGAATAAAAATCTCTTCGAGAAAAAGCTTTCTTTCGTGATCTCGCTACGTAGCTTATAGGATTTTAAGAATTCAAATAAATTTGAACAATTCCCAATTCAAGTCGATAAAAAAAGTAGAATAGCTATTTTCCCTATTTCATTGTCCCTATTTCAATTATCGCTCATGAGTTCTTTATAAGACTTTATAAGAATATTGATCATATAATTTAATTGATATTAAATACATTCCAAACTGAAATTGAAAAAAACATTTTTTTTATCTGTATCTGTATTTGTATATTATCTACATATTTCTAAGAATACTCTTCTTGCATTTTTGCTTTGACTTTAATCTTTCTTTGTAAAGAGATCTATTTAAATATAACAGAAAACAAAAAATTTTATAGAAAAATTTTATAGCTTAAAACTCGCCACAAAAAATCAATTCGCTGTTACCAGCAAAATCACACGCGATTTCTTAACCGCGTGTAATAGTCTGTAGTAATAGCCTTTTGTTTTTCTGTGGGTAATCTCGTCTCTTCCCGCGGGATTTGCGAAGGAGAATTGCAATATTGTCGACCGCGGCTTGTTTCCATTGCAGCTTCCCTGCGATCGTCTTGGCATGCGCATAACAGTGTCGATACAACATCAGGGAATCGCCTCAATTAACGGCGTAATCGTGAGCCATTGTTTCGACCGGAACACATACAGCGTACTCTGCATGCAAGTACGATATGCTCAACCAACCGCTCGAAATCGGAGTCCGTGAACGCGACACTGTAGCGACATGTCCAATGTCCAATAATCACCTCCATACGGAGCAAAACGTTTCCCGTCGATAATCACCAGCTTAGGTATATTCATAAGTTCACAATCTATTCGTGAATTAATTATAGGGACAATACAGAAATTGTTCGGTCTCGCGCTTGTCTATCCAGAAATCGAAATGTCGTATTCTATAATTGCGTTCAATTGGCAGCTAAATCCTTCGATATTATTAAAGACATTTCATTCCAATCTTGATCAAAGACAGAATATTCCAATCTTGATTAATCTAATTATCAAATTTCTTTTCAGAATAGGATTTGAAGTTCTATTCTAAATAGCATGCAAAAAAATACAAAGAATTATTTGACTTTAAATAAACTCAGAAGTGAATAGTTTTTATAATTTTGAAGTTAACTTTTGACTTTGCGCATAGGCAAAATTAAACATCGATCCTTCGAAAAGATCTCAATCAAATGTCATTGTTCCACGATGCTCATAGCTGCGCTGAGACGATCGACAGAGAAGATCAGAAAGCTCCGAGCCATCTCCTTGTCTCGCTCCAGTGATTTCGAGGGTTCGTCGTCCGCGTTCCTCCTTCGTCCTCTTCTCTCTGCTTTTATCCCGAAAGGAATTTAATCAGACTACCCTTCGATTCGAGTCGACTCGAATCGAATTGAATCGAATAGCTTGTAGCGGCAGGGGGCGAGAATTTCTTGCGGCGAATGAAAAGACACCCTCACGAAATATTTGACGAGTTTGAGCGAAAATTGCGAACTGTACGGGAAAACATCGAAGGAGAGAACAGAGGGAGAAGGAGGAGCGAGATACCGCATTTTTGATAATAAATTTTTCGTTGGTTTTTCGGATCAGTTGAGATAGCTTAAAAATTCGTCAAAATGCATATGTTGACTAAAAGATACTTGATAACAAAATAAATGCAAAGTATTTTTTTGCAATAAAATTAATATGTCGTTGCATGAGAGAATCACCATTATTTGTTATCAAATAATTTTGTACACTGTAATCAGATAACCACTATAAAATATGTTAAATCACAAATAACGTTTATATCTAGTATTTAATCAGTAAGAAGTATCTAAGATAAGAAGTATACAAGAAGTATACAAGATAATTGTACATTAATCTTTAAAAACATGCAAAATTACAAAAAAGACTTGTTATTTTTTGATAATTTATTAAAGGCTAGTTCATATTAGGCAGCTAAATGAATTTTATAATTTATGTTTTTATGTCAAGAATACGCGACCTAGTACAAAACTAGAACAGTATATTTTACGTAATTATTGGTACGAAACTGGAACAGTATATTTTAATTATTTCTCGATTGATGTGTCGCCTTGAGCACCGCTTATATTTTCTCTTCCTTCTACATTGTTCTTCTCTTATTAATTCAAAATACCGTGTTTTCTCATTGGATATTTTTCAAATATTAAAAAAATAAACAATCACGGGAATCCCATTCTGTTATCACGTGACTCGCAAAAATTCTGTCCTGAAGTGAGATGACATAATTTCAGTAAAATAGAATTAATTAACGATAAGATATTGTACTCAAAATTGTATTATATTTTTTTTATTGTAAAGCACTGAGAATTAAATAGACTATTTCTTGTTGATTAAAATAAACTTTCATTGCCTCACATTGTGTAATAAAGGAAAATCTCCCAGAGAAGAATTATAGTAACTTGAAAATTGTAAAAAACATTCTTCGATCATATTATTTTATTATTTACAATGTACATGTATGCGTGTACGCACAAATCACAACACCGTAAACATAATTCGTAGATCACAAATCTCATGACAATTCCCTTAATCCTTTTCAAGACTTAACTCGTGTGAGAGCCGTAATTAATTACTCACCTCGTATCCCGGATATTGTTTCTAATTAAGCGCGCTTTGTTCTATTTCGTTTATATACAATTATCGCCGAAACGTATTCGTTGCGAATAAGAAATAACAACATTACGGACCTCGCGATGTATTTTTTACGGAGAATATCGCGCTGACGAGAACAAAACAAAATTCCGTTAGATTGCGAATCATTGGTTATTCGTTTTAGCTGTGACATAATTCGATTTTATATCGCGCAAGAGAGACTGGGCACGACTGACATTATATTCAGGAGACATTCAGGAGACTCTTCGCAGGGCTCATTTCCATCGCCGAAGCTTATATTATAATTTCTCTCGTAAAAGAGAATCCTCTTTCTGCTCCTTCTTTCTCCGCCCTCTTCTTCCCTTTCTCTCTCCTTGCTATTGCCTTTCTTCTTCCCTTGTTTCCTCGAGCCTTCTCGGTTTCGGTCGTGCAACACAATATATGCAATTACGCAATACACATACAATTACTGCAGTACGTTCAGCGCAAACACTGCGCGCATAACCGCTGCTATTTCAAGCTGCGACTGAATCGCTCCAGTTAGCCCCTGGGGGGATTAAAACGATTCTCAGGGGAGAATATGCGCTGCTAACATTTTCTCTCTGCGAGTAACTTAACACATTAAACCTGACATTGCCGGCACCTTCGTGGCATTTCAATCGACAACGAGCAGTGAATTTACCCTCTCACATATTATGTAATTTATGATTCTTCCAACGACAGAATTGTTTATATCATCACTCTTTGTTGAAAATAAATGCGTACACACCTCTGCGACTAGAGCGGATTTCTTTTCAATTATGTTTATTATCGAAATGTTTGATATTCTTGGAAATATTTCTGATAGATTCTAAAGCGTTGTAGTAAAGATTTTGATCAACTCAGAAACTCTTTGAAGGATGCTTTAATATATACTCTAAAAATGATCTGTTCTTCGATACATTCATGGTGTTTTGCAAAAGTGCATTCATGTATTTTGAATTTTGAATTTCAAATGTAAAATTTTTTTAAATACTTGTGAAAAAAATTATATATTTTAATATTTGTATTTTCTGCTCAATATTGATAGCAAGTTCTTAATTTAAAAAATATTTACTGTTTATTATTTTACGCCAATGTATATATATATATATATATATATATATATATATATATATATATATATATATAAGATATTTAAAATTTTATCTGTTTCAATGATATTTTTAACGTTACTGATTCTATATTATAAAAATTATATTTTATAATAATCAGTTTCTTGTAACATATATAGTTATTCTTTTTTAATCTTTTAAATATTTAATTTTTTTAAATCTTTAAATCGCAACAATATTAAAATATGTACGAATACTTTTTTTCGACTATTTGATTACCTCCGATATATTAAAAAAGTTTTATGAACATTATAAGAATACTGTATAAATTTACGATTTATTATACTAGAATTTCATTGTAAAATCAATTTTTAACGTAGAAGTTAATGAAAGAAATTGCGCGCATAATTTATAATGAAAAGTTAAAGAGTCCCATTTATTGCACCGTGAGCTATACGATACTAGGTACTTTTCGATATATAGCTCAGGTCACTTAACTGTGGAAGACTCATTGCGGAAAATTGCATTTCTGTCTGTAATAAATCGTCGAGGCGCGCTGCCGTGCTCGCGCGAACGAAAAACTCGACGTCTTGCTCTCTTTCACCGAATCCGATGACATTCTTAATGCTCGGATTAAGTTTCAGACGACTTCTTTTACAGTTTTATCATCTTGGGTGTAGCATCCCAAAACGCGAAACGTTTCGGAAACGATTCCGGGAAAAATGTCATTTCACAAATTTTTAAAGATAAAATCTATCTGGCACGCATGTAATAAATTATGAACGAAAAACACATGAGATATTTGATTAAGGAATTTTATATATTTTTAAGAATATATATTATGTATCTTTAAAAATTTGTGAAATGACATTTTTCCCGGAATCGTTTCCGAAACGTTTCGCGTTTTGGGATGCTACACCCAAGATGATAAAACTGTAAAAGAAGTCGTCTGAAACTTAATCCGAGCATTAAGAATGTCATCGGATTCGGTGAAAGAGAGCAAGACGTCGAGTATTTGTGTGTGTGTGTGTATGTATGTATGTGAATATATACACATGTAAAATTTCTTGGAGCTTTTAACATGTTATTCGTATGTGTACTGATCCAAACAGTTAATATTTACGCATAGCAATTCGTCGTAGCAATATTCCTAGACACTTCAAACTATCCTACATTTTCGAAACATTTCTTTACTTTACTAAATCTTCTGTATACGTGTATCCAATCACAAAAGTATAAGATATACATATAAATACTATATGTAAATAATGATAAACAAATTAAAATTTAAAATTTTTAAAGGATGAAAATTTTATGATTCTATAACCAATATGAAGCTTACAACCAATCTCGAAAATGTTTCTTGAAATTAATTAATGCTTCAAGTAATTTTAATAATCTTTCATTGTTTAGTTAAATTTTATATTTTTCTATGAATATACAGAGTTAAATAACTTTCACTAACAAGAATGATGCTCAGCTATTTTTATTTATTTAATCAAATTAATCAAATATGCGTGTCAAATTCGTGAGAATAAAAGTTAAAAAGTGCCAGAGAAGAATCGAAAGTCAATGATCTCTGTAATTAAATATATTTGGGGAAATCTTTACTTTTTATAGATTTTAATTTTGCAAAGAATTATAAAATGATCCAGTTTAATAAGAAATTGCTACTACGTATTCAGTCTGTATACATCACAGTCAGAATTTGTGAGTGGCTCTTATGTAATTTTCAAGTTCTATCATCGTGCTGCGCGAATGGCTTTCAAACGTAAAACATTTTCCATGATTTTACTTACTTCCCTTTCAGACATCGAATTTCGGCCGGCACGATGCGAGCGCGTCGAAGAGAATCCGCCTTCTTTTCAAAATCAGCTCCATCGGTCTCCTCCATGGGGAACTAAATCCATTAGACATTCGTCTTCTCTTTTTTTCTGCGAGATAGACGAGATATAGGTATTCGGGCACGGCACGGCGCGACGGTAAAGCCGATGCGGAAAAGACGCGTATCCGTCTCTTGGCAAAGCAACTCATCGCGAGCAACAGAATAAAAAGAGTATTAGACAAATTAAAGTATCGAAAGTCGCGTATGCTTTCTCAGATTCGATTTATTTTCTTATCGATTTTTAAGAGTACAAAAAGTAAAAAGCTAGTATAAAGAACCATCTCTTCTTCGTGATTTTTCTTCGTTATTTGATATTAGTTTACGGATACAAGATTGCTAGAAAAATTCTTACTCTCTTCGTCTCTTCGATTGAATCCTTATGTGGATTAAGAGATAGACTAAATTGCTCCTACAAAATTGATGTTAATTGGTCGTGACGTAAGGGATTATGTTGTAGATAGTAGGGGTGACATACAAGAATATAAGAAACTTTGCTAATATGACTACAAAGTATTTCAAGGCACTGGATCTTAAGATTAGTTTTGTCGAGCTTGATTTATCACACACAAAAAAACTTCTTTCTTTCTACTTTAAGTAAAAATATTTGATCTCAAGCAAATAGACAAGTAAGATCTTTTCATAATATAAATATATATACATATATTGTTTTAAAAGCTAATATTAATTTAACAGCTGCAAAACATTCTTTATAATGTATAAATTTTTTAAATTTTATATTTAGAAAAAGTTTTGTACCGAACATATTGGTACAAAACTTATTTATTATTTCTATCTATTAAATTATCTTCCTTATCTAACAGAAAATCTAGTTTGCTATAAGAAACTAATATTTCTTTTTATATAAAATAGAAATCTTTTTCGAGTTGTAAAAAGACAAAAAACAAAACATTTAATATCATATATTATCAAAAGTGAAAATAGAATATTAAATTTTTTATTCCGTTTATAAAAAAAGAAATCTGATATATTAATAAATTATTTTTAACTCTATTTTGTTAACTCTATTTAACATTGTATCACTGTCAAACAATGTATTCTAATATCATGATGTTAATAGATCATGATGTTAAACAATATTCCTTAACCAATAGCTTGTATTTTGCAAACTTCACGATACAACAATCAATTATTCGATAAGAAATAATAGATCGGAGATGCGAGGACCCCACAAGAACGAAAGGCGGGAATATGGCAATCGAGGAAATGGCCGTCGATGGAAGCGAGAACGATTAGGGCTTTAAGGGTTCGAACGGAAGGGAGGCTGTATTTGTCACGGTTGTTCAACTCCGTGGAATTGTGCGCGTGTTTCACATTTCCTTGTATGGTGGACCACAACAGGCCTGGGAATGACAGCTCTTTACGAGGATTTTCGGGGAAATAGAAGCGTTTGGGTTGCGTTCGTCGCTAGAGAATCGCTTTTACACGTGGACCTAGGCTCGCCATGATTACCGGTCAGTCCTAAGAAAACATATTCTCTTCTTTGTTGCAAAAGCAGTTCTCTTTTTGAAAGAAGACCTACATAAAGTGCTTGCCGGCAATGCGAGAGGTATGTTGGACAAAAAGTCGTAAAAACGCAATACACTGTGATGAATTGAGATACGCGTGAACGTCATTCCCGGGAACATTTTTCGTGTAAAAACTTGGATCAGAGTTTCCGATTCTAATTTTTTTTAACAAGATAATTAAACATTGTAAATCGTATCAAATGCTTTTTCTTCCTATTTTTGCGAGATTAATAAAACAGAATTTCTATGTGTTTATTTGATAAAATATATTGTATTATAATATTATTACGAAATTCCGTTTCTGAAATTATGATAGCAACATGCTGTCTTGTATCGTTTCCTGATTGAAATAGTAATTATGTTGTAACTGATAGATCCTTGAAAGTATTGATAACATAATAACATGATTACGTGCAGTGATATAGATGGATGTGTACTGTAAAACAATCTAATTGGAAATTCAATACATATCGACTGAAAATAAAACATTTTCAAATCATTCATGCCTCTAGTAATATGATATTCTATGTTAAGAGATAAAGAAAAGAGATAAAGAAAAGAGGAGCAAAATTTTATTGCACAAACAGAAAATCAAAGTTATTCTTATTGAATTTAGACACGCCAGCAAGCTTGATTCATGTTATGATAATAAACTAATAAATGTTATGGATTATTTTTCAAGCAAAGTAAATTTTATTTTAAATTCTAGATAATCTATTGTTCATTTTCTCTGCAGTGATTCTATAGATATTTTGTTTTTGACAGAATATATACAAATATGTATGTTTTTTTATAAGTAAAAATATGATTATTGCGCAAACGATAAACCAGTCGATTACAAATAAAAATAGAAAATTTGTTACACAACAAACTCACTAAATAAATAATATTTTTTTCATGAAAAAGAAAATTGCGATAAAACAAAGCTTTTGGTCACAAAGACACACTTCAAGCTTTAATTCAGTTGAAAATTAACAATTAACAATTACATTAATTATTATTACAACTTTAACATTATTGGACTGGAGGACATGTCAATTATTTATGTTACAAAGTTAGAAAATGAAAATTTGTAATCAATTCCTAATCAGACAATCTCTATAACGTTTGTTTTTTTTTAAATTACTGAATAACTGAATAAAAAATTTAAACGATTGAAAATAAAGTCAGTTTATATCTCTTTTCTTTTTCTATATATCACGAATTAAATATTAAATAAATCACAAATTAAAGATTAATATATAACGCAAAATGAGAGAGAGATCGATCTAAGATTTTTCTCGGTGACCTTACGACGAGAGTCTCGCGAAGGAGAAGCCAACCCCTACGCAGTACTAGACACCGCATCCTCTCGAGTTTGTTTCTACCCCTCATTTGCCCCTAGGAGCCCTTGGCCTCGCTGGCTCCTGCCACCTGCTAACCCCTGGCTCGCCTGCGACACGTCAATATTCGCCATCCATCCACCCTCCGAAAACCGCCGTCCCCACCAGAGCTACCACCCCAGAGGTCTAAGGGGCGCAGGCGCTCCAGATAAACCGGACTGCACGATGAAACTGCTGGTACCGGAGAACAAAGCGCGGATATACTCGTAGCGCTTCGTTCAAATGCCATGCATTTAATAAAACCACATGTTCACGAATGCCAAATTTATGGGTTATTATTTACAGAAAACATTTAGATACAAATTTTTGTATCTAAACGCAATAAACTCTAAACTTTTCACGATTATATTACATACTATAGAATTCCACTTGGTCAAAGGAGAAAAGGTAGATTAACTAATCATAAAATATCGATAACGTCTATTGCTTGCATGACCTGTCAAAGTTTTATAGAATTTGGTGCGGCATCAAGATATTCCTGGATAAGATATTTACTGAGAACATAAAGCTTTCGATGTAATGTTACTAAACAATTACAGTCTGTTAGTTTCTTAATTTTCTTGGAAATATAATTTTTCAACGAATAAAATATGTATTTATGTAGAAAACTAAAAATCAGTAAATAGGTCCAGGAAAATAATCGCAGTGAAATAAACAGGGAACAATAGCGTATTAATTTTCACTTTACATTCATAACGAAGCATTAAAGTGCTTAGCGCACGTATGCATCCACGTGTCAAGCATGATAATACAAAAGTCAATAAGCGAAACGCATAATCGAATATGAGGAAGCGTTATCTGCAATCAAATTACAAGATCAAATGCAGCGTTTGTATGAGTGCATTTGATGTATCGAACTTTAGTGAGTTCGACCGCAGAGACTGCAAATTCGATTAAAGCTCGGTCTATAATTCACAAGACACATGAAACTTAAGGGCACTCCACGTGCGCTTTAATTAAACATTATAATAAATGCGGAACAGCGACAGCCGATGCTCCAAGGTTGGAATGAGAAATTATTTTAAATAACAATCAGTTTCACTATCAATCTCATTAATTTGCTATCATGTTGTTACTCTAAATGAATTTTGACTTTTCGAGTAATCGTTTAGAAAAATTGCAAGAAAATTACAATTTTTAGAAATGTCTTTATAATGATTACATTAGTATCAAAACAGATAGTGGGCTTATCTCCTCATCCTATTTGCATCTCATATATCTGGCACATGTTATATATCCTACACGTTATGTATCCATCACGCAATATCGCAGTTTTTCTCGGCAAACTAAGCGCTGTGTTTGGAATGTAATATCCTTGAAATAGCAAGTAATAGAATACACGCAATCTAAAAATCACGGAAAATCTAAAAAAAATCTCTTTTAAAGGTATCATTTAATTTTTAAAGAACTTTTCTCTTATCGGATAACGGAATATCAAATGCAATCTTTGCAAAAGTTTACGTACGAGTTAAAAGAACCTCAATGACCGAATTGTGCCATTTGGAATGAATAAAAATTGCTGCTCTACGCAGCGAATCGAAATTCTCTCGTTTCACGAGAAGTTCGTGTTTCGCGACTCACACACACACACAACAGGCCGTCTGCTACACTCTATTCCTATAAAACAAAATTCTATGATTTTCCAATAACGTACCGAAAGTCACGGGTGAATTATTAAATTAGTTAATAATTAATAAAGTCAGTTTATTCAAAGGCTAGTGGCGCGATCAATAAAATATTTCACGCACCGTGAAAGAGAAATAAAGGAAGTTATCTATATTAAGGAGCACTGTGCTTACACTCTCGATTGAGCAATTCCTTACAAATAAAATGGTATCTAGGAAAATTAGTTAGCGTGAATGGTACTGACGGAAATTCTTTTGTCGGAAGTGACCAGCCAATCGAACCGACTGTTCGCACCGCATGCAATGCCTTTAAAACAAAAGTAACTGAAATAAATGGTAGGGTCGGTATTTTCTAACGTTCAAACAGTCTGGACTCCATAGAGTGCAGTGTCGGAGAAACGACTCGTTTTTCACAATTGTGTGAATCGTCGAGAAAATGCTGCAACGGTCAACAATCACAAATGATCTCGCCACGTTAGTTGTTTCACGATCTTGCGCAAAGCATTTAACACTCATTTCTACGATCCTGAATCTAAAATATGTCCGACAAAATTTGTCATTATTCTGCCTAATCTGTTTAATAATCTATCCAGCTACACGTTTGTTTAAAGCGATGATTTTTAAAAATGTAATAGATATGAATCGAGGAAGCTGTAACGTTTTTCGCCGAAAACCGAGAATGTGTTCACATTTGTTTAATTGCGATCTCATGCAGACCGAAGAAATCCCCGAAGGTTCTCACACGAGCAGTAAATATCGCGGGGGCGTGCGAACCTGCGCCCAGGTTCGCCTCACCTCACCTCATCTCCGCACCCTGCTCTCGCACCGCCATTGCTAACCCCTCCTACGGCAGGGTTCCGCATCCCCGCCTCGCAAACGTTGCCTCGTCGACTGCTTCGTCGACTGGCGTCAGCGCCGTCAACGTCGTCGTCGGCGTCGTCGTCGTGGTGGTCCTCGCGTCGACGTTAAGTCCCGGCGACCAGGCTCCCGCGAGCGAAGCTGCACGACAAGAACCACGCAAATACGACAAATCCGCGATTATCCGCGCGCATCTCGCGCACTCGCGCGTACCGCGAAATCTCGCGCGCTCCGCTCCGTGAACCGGAAGTGCGGGGAAAGCTCGGCACGTCGAGCGGTTTAGTGTTATTGTTCTACTGCTGTTAACGAGTGTTTTTTCATTGTAGCGATAAGCACTATCAGAAATCTAAGGCGATCTTAAACGAAATCCAGAAGAGATTTCCGGACCCGGCGATAGTTCGCATCCCTGTCACGTGGCGAATGTGTGACGAAAACGCGTCGTCGCATGGCTGATCCAAGGTAAAGACACTTATGCTACATTTGTCTTGGAAGTTCTACATTTTGCGCACTTGTCATATCTCGATTTTGCACTGATTTTGCATCTGACCTTAACAACGCTCTCTTGTCAATTTCCATCTATCTTCTTCACAAAGAAAAATTAAAATCGATTTTTATATCAAAATTAAGATTAATGCTTTCATGCGTAATAATGTTATTTTATTAGAATTCTCAGCTCCTTTAAAAATTGTTTTAACGTCAGCTTCCTCTATGAATTCAAAGTTGATTTTCTTTAGCAGAAGTTTCCAAAAAATTTTGTATGTATAAATAAAATTATAACTTATGAATTTAAATATAAATTACGTTTCTAAATAAATCGCAGAAAGAATATCGTGAATAAAATCATGATAAACATCAAAAATTATCATACTTATTATGGAGTGTATTATGAGTCTAATTTCATATTCTTAAATAACATATCATTTTAAAAATTTATTAAAGTTGACAGTGCATATCAGTATATACGATATTGAAATAGGTAACATTACTAAAGTATGAAAACAGTTTGCCGAGACAATACAGGACTCAATATAGGAAGAGTCTGATCCTAAGAACGAAGAATTATTTATGATTTTTTTTTCTGACCAACTGACTCAAACTATTCGACAAACTTTACCATGTATCATACATATTATATTCACTCGCATCGTTTTCTTACTCACTATATGTTCGATACTTCTCTGTCTAAACCCTCATCCTTGCTGGTATCTCGACGTAGTGTAACCAGATGCACTTGGGACGAGCTATTAATATGAGAACCCTATTTTGGTCTGTGGTGTGTTTACAAGCTTGAGCTTGGCCCGTGCGTGAAACGGAAGTACGGCGGATTCTCTTTTACGTACGACGCGTTGGAAAGTCGCGTTTAACCAAGTGCACGACTGCCCGTCGCAATTTCCCTGAATTAATTAAATCGCAACCGCCATGTCAGCGAGCTCGGGAGCTCTAAAGTTGTGTATAGAAAGCGCATGTCAATCAACATGTCGTTCATAGAAAAGAAAAACATGAAGAAAAAAGTGCCGCGCTAAGAAAAGATTGTGTTTCGCTATAATTAAGGTCGCTTCCTGATTTAAATAATGATTCGCGAATAATTATGTTTATTACCGTTTCTTCCTACAGGAATTAAAGGCCGCGATTTGAAAATAGCGATAAAATAATTAACTACGAGCAAATGTTTGCATAATTGACGTTAATTACTCCTCCGATGTAAAACACGTAAATGTATAAAGCGATAAAGAACATTCACTATCTACTTCAAAATCAAATTTTAATAAAAAATTATGCAAATAAAAAATTTCCAAGCTACTTAAGGATTTAACATCACATCATATTTATCTGAACTTTTATGAAAACATGAAGATATAATTACAATTTTTCAAAAGTTCTATAATGACTCGAATTTCAAAAATTAAAAACAAATCTAATAAAATACGACGAATATTTTTAAAATGTTGGAAATTGTGCTCTCTAAATTTTATATGTTACATAAATTTTGTATATTTTTATCGATATTACATTATGTAGTTTTTCAATACAGTTTCCATTCAACTATACTAATTACAGTTGCTATATATAAAAATTAACTTACAGCAATAAGGGAAAATCGGGAGCAAATTTGCCAATGATTAAATATAATCACCAATGAGAGTGAATGAATACAATACGTGAATACAAAACCGTATCGTTTATGGAGACGATGGAAACTTGCTGACCGTCTTGCACAGAGTTCTTTTTCTTTTTGTTCTCTCCGTATTCACGACCCAAAGATGCCGAGTACGTGGTTGCGTAATGTTCAACGGAGGAGAAAGTCGGCCTTACGAAGACTGCGAAGTTCTGTTCGTGCACGTGGAGCGCGCAGACGCTGATTCTGTAACCGCGATCACCAAGCGTTACACAAAGCGCAGATTTCCATCGCACTTTCGATGGATAAAACACTCGCGCTCGGCCGCATTATCTCACCCGCTTATCTCCACTGTCGAGTGCTCGGAAAATACACGATCCACACTTTGACGTGCGCTTTGTTGATTTTCCTCGCGTAACTCGAAGTTTCGATCGTTAAAATAACAGTCTCATTTTTGCGCCGCAATTCCAAATAGATATTCTATTTGAATCGCACCTCCGAAAAACTATTTCAACATTGTCGCTAATTGTTTTAAGCAAAAAGATATCGACAAGCTTTATAAATTTATGTACTCCATTTTTTAAAAATGAGATCATACTGTAATTTCATGCTTTGTGATTAAATCAAGAGAATCTTGAGATTCGAATATTGTTCAACTATAATAAATCTGATTGCGAAGACATACAATAGTCGTTACAGTCATGTTCACAGTATTGTAAAATCAGATAAAGTTAAAATCTCTTCCGGTATTAAAATTACAAAAAAATTCTACATTAGCACCACATATGATTTCGAGCTACTCGTATGATACGAGATACGAGAATAATAATTGATGGTGCTTTTGTATTCAGTGATGTCTTAATTAAGACGCCCGTTATAATTTATCAAATTTTCTCACAATCAGATCGGACCAACCATCGATGGACATTTCCGGAGAAATGTTAAAGGAAAAGAAGAAGGACGCGATTATTTGCTAAAGCAAGCTCGACAGGACACTTTTGATTCAAAGACAAAGCTCACTTTATCTTCGCGTAATTACCGCACCGATTTCGATACAGATGATGGTTGCAAGAAGACTGCGCTTTTCCCACGAAAGTACACTGCCAGACGTGTCTTTTTACTGTCAGATATTCTTACAGCTATAACGATTCCCTTGCAAAGAAGTCTTCAGCTCGAGGCCGGATAGCTTGTTATACTGTCGCGCAAAAGAAGGAATAGAAAGCGGTAAAAAGTACATTTTTCAGCTTGTCTCGCGTTCTTAAGAGGATATTTATCTTACGATACAAGTTATGTCACAGTATCTCACTGGAATCATAAACCTCCTTATTAGTTTATGAATTAAAAATCTGACAAATTTTTATTGAAATGTTATTAAATTTTTGTAATTACTCCTATGTTAATATTACTTACTCCTATGTTAATATTAAAATTGCATTACTCAACTAGAATTTATGCTTTGCATCGTCATCATTTTTATTCATTCAATATCCAGAAAACAATAAAAGCCGAAATTCTCATTAAAAGAAATTTGATTTATGATTTAAAGCCATAAATTTCTAACAGAAAAAATAGGGACATATTTATGAAATATCATACGTTTTCTATCAAATGTTTTTTTTTTTTTTTACAAACTTGGAGTCAACTTCTTCTTTAACGAAAGTCGTAAATCATTCTTTTTAAAGGATTTTTATCTTTCAACAAGGAACTATTTTAAACCGAAATCCACATAAAAAATCAATTATTATTTATTTATATTGCTAGATTTTAATGGATGTCGCAATTCTGCACACTAATGATCTCTCAAGATTTAGAAGTCGTCTTATATATTTACAAAATTTCTACAAAGTTCCAATGTATATACATATATATATATATATATATATATATATATATATATATATATATATATACATTGCCTTTGTCTCAACATCTTGTCTGCCGACGGTAATAGCGGCTGTTATAGAAGTGTCATAAGACCGTGTCATAAGGCCTCACAGGTAAAAATTGCATTTTCTCATGAAAGTTGGATGAATCATGCCGCGGTGCACGTCAACGCCGACGGCGTAATTCCTATGGTCATCTTCTCTCTTCGAGGTTACGCTCCTGGTTCCCGGTTACGGAGCAGCATAATAAGATTTCGCCGTGTGTTTCGCTTGCTCGCTAGCGCGATAAACTCACGAGTCTCTTGAGAAAAGAGACCGCCCGCTTCGTAATTACACTCTCGATAAGCCGTTAATTCGCCGTCGACCTTACAGCTGAAATTGTTTCAACAATGAGCTTATCATGGTTGAGACAGGATGTATTTAATCAGTATTGACTCAATGACTTCAGAAACATATTAAGTCACGAATACTGAAGTCTTAAGGAACTTTCTTTCTCAAAACATTCATAGTCATTAATTAGAAAGCTTCAATCTTCAATATCTCCTTACTCGATATTCGCTTTAAAATTAACAAGCTTAGCAATTATCTAGACAAATTGTTCAATATTAATGAAATATTGCTGTATATTCGACGAAAATGTATGCGGAATGAATGTAAATTGTGTTGGTTCTACAACCGGAAACTGTTTGATTCCTCTACTTTCACTTCTTGGATCAGATTCTCAGGACAGACTGTTTTCCGTAAATTCATGAGTCTGGTGAGAACCCGACAAAAACTCTGAGCTCTCACAGCAAAAAGATGTCGGATGACATATCGACAGCGATCGTTTTTTCGAAACTATTGACTTTCGCAGTTTCTGCGTTTGACATCCGTCTTTGTTTTATTATGAAGCTAGGTGGGAGGTCTTTCCGAGGTCTCGACTATTTTACGCTATCGTTATTCGGGAAATAGTCTTGTGAGGAAGGTACACGATAAGACGACAACGTAAAAGTGCTATCTCTACGAAACGCAACACCTCGATATCTACGCGCACGTAATAGGTGTCGATGCGTTCTGCGGAAGGTGAGATCTCTTCTTACTCCTTCTTGCTTCTTCTATGTATCTTCTCCTCTTTCAACTTTCGATCGCATTCCATTTTATGCGTCGGCGAATCTAGGTTATCGCTTAGACGACCATCATCGTATGTCTATATCGGTTTCTGTACCTAAGATACGCGCAAGCCGCCTTAAAACGCTTGGTAACGTATGAGTTTCAATAAAATTTTAGAAACCTTTAAAAAGACGTTGCAAATTCACTGTTTTTATATATTTAAGCGATTAATTACATTTCAGCCAAATAATTAATAGAAAAAAAATATAATTTCTCAATCAAGAGCACAGTATGTTGTATGATAGAGAAATCCTGCCTAAAAAGTTTGAAAATTCTTGCGACGCGAAGGTGGAACGAAAAGAACTCAGCGAAAGATTTCGTTTAACGGAGATGTCTTCACTCTTTTACCTTCTCACGTGATTTTTACAATAATCGCCGTCGACGTCGACGCGCTTTCCGTACTTTGCACAATCTTGCGAGATACCTGTCTGTCTCTATCGGTTGAATACGTTGATATGTTTGTTTTATTTAAACATTTTATTCAAATAAACACATGAGAAAAGTATTGTAAAATTGTATTGCTTTGAGAATTATCATGTATTAATATACATATATTTGAAAAACTCGCCTCTAATTAGAATAAAACTTCCAATAAAATTCTATCTTATCATTACTTAAATAATTTATTTAAAAAATAAATTTATTTTGTGTGTGTGTGTGTGTGTGTGTGGTGTGTGTGTGAAAATAAATTCATCGATTTTAAGTAAAGATGAAGTTTGATTAATGCTGAATAAAAATAAGAATTATTTTCAAGACAACACTACATATGTTATAGATAACTAACTTTGAATATATATTTGTTGTGTCTTAGTTACAGTTACACTCTTTGGAGTAGTGGATCAATTCAAGATCAATTATGATTTAAAAATATTTTGTCTAACTCAATAAATGTTTTTCTTTTTTCTAACACAATGACTTTTGGCTATTTATATCAGATTAATAGCTCCACTCACTTTGAATCAAATTATTTGACCTGCCCGATGTTGGGTTCAACTGGCCGCGGATAGCGCGGCTAGTTACAGCGCAGTGGAGCGGTGTGAACGCGAGGCGCAAAGGCACGAGGAAACTTGAATTAATAAAGCAAAGTTTATGAGAGATAGAGAGAGAGAGAGAGAGAGAGAGAGAGAGAGCGCAGGCAGCGGCCGTACATGTATTTATAGATCGTCTTGCAAGTAAGCCACTTCAGTTGCGTTCAATTACGCTTCTTCCGCGTCGTTCCGATATGCCCATTTTAGCCCAATCTCCGTTCTCTATTAACTCGATCGTTCGACGGCTCAATTTAAATCGGCGCGGTTATCGACCCAAGGAAAAAGAGTAGAAGACATTGTACAAGTGTGCAAGCGAAAAACAGGTGCATCCTTTTTATGAAACGGAATGTACTTGCAAGGAAATATGTAAATTCGTGAAAGCATTTCTAATCATTTTGATAATATCTATTTTATGATCTAAATCAGATTTTTAAAAAATCTCTCTAAAATATTGTTTACATTCTGAGAAAAAATGTCACTTTATAAAAGAGATTTTAAGCACGATATGTAACACAAATATTGTACATATTATTCGCGTTTACTGATTAAGAAGTAAAAACTCATGTATTTTTGCAAATTAATGACAAAGGCTGAAACGCTCGCTACAGAAGATTTTTCGTCGAACTGAACTGTACGCATCTTTTTCGACTCAATCTACAACTTAAATGTAACAAACTTAATACACTTGGTTACAACCGACGGTAGCCAGTAGCGTCAGTAGACTACTTGTAAACTGAGCAGCCAAAGTTTAAACTATCCGCTTCTTAGGGGCTCAAGTATCCGACCGAGTGTACAGCCAAGTGCCCGCGGTGAGTGTATACTCGAAAGCAACTAGAAACGCAGAATGGAAAACTTTGTTTTACGCCTTGGGCTTGTTGTTATAATTTAAAGTTCCGCATAGATCTCCAAGGGTTTGAACTTAAAGAAGGAATCCGTTAGCGCATTGTAGGATAACAACACCAATGTAGAACAATGTTTCGTTTCCTACATCATTTGGCAACCGCTTCTACCGCTCTAGTTGATTCTCGTGAAATCGCTGAGAGCGAAAGCTTAGTGAACCATTTGGGGAAAGCTCAGAGGCTCTACATATATCTACACGAAGGAAGAAACAGTCTTCCAGCCGAGTACATGATTAATGCCTGGCAAACTTAACTAACCGCCTTGCCACTGCCGACGTGTATACATTATGACGATGCAGCGTCAATGTAATACGAAGAATTTGGCATTCGTATGTAGAAACCGCGCCATTTAGACGGAACAGTTAAATCCAATATTACATCTCGCCAATATATAATTTGAAATAGCCAACAGAAATTTCTGAGCAGGAAAATTTCTTCTATTTACTGAGTATATTTGAACAATGTTGCAAATTGATAAAGATAATGAATCGAGCTAATTAATACATTTTTATTTTTTTATATCTTTGTGCAATTGATTTGTTTATTATTCTTTCAAATTTAGAGTATAATTACAATAGGTTTACTAAATCAATCTTATTATAATTTTACGAGTTGAGAATTAATTATGACAATGCTAGTAGATTTATATTATTTTTTCATACATACTTGAAAAAATACGTAATTCGTGACTGTCTAAAATTAAATTATATTCCTGCGGAGTTTCACCGAAATCTCATGTGATGACGTGAAGATTCTGGCACGGCAACAAAACCAACTGCCACCTGTGAGTCGTGCGAGGCGGGTAATATGATACCACCGGTCATGATAAATTCGCGATTTAATGATAACAACAAATGGCGGTTTATGTCACGATAAAAACCAATTAATTTCGCAGAACGCTGACCGAACCCGAGTAAACTATCTTCGCTTGCAAAGGGCAGCGGCTATTAGCGCAAATTATTAGCGTTAATTAATTCTGCAAAGGTCGACTTTTTTGTTCCGCCACGATATCGTAATGTCGCTTTTAATTCTTAAAAACTGTTATCTGAGATTTCGTAATGATGTTCCCGATCCCATGTGATTACGCAATTAATCTATTCGTAAAACAGGAATATTAAATTTAATAGCAACTTATTGGTGTATATTAAATATCTACGTAAATCGAATTTAATGCGATGAAGAGATATCTGGAATTCTATTTTTATTTCCTGAGAGTAACTCGCATCGTTCATGGTTAAAGCTTCCAAGAAGTGAAACTCAGCGAGACGCAATGTTCTTGCACTCTATTGTGATTACTCTCGGCAAACGATGGCATTTAATCTTCGCGCGAAATCGAAGAAGCTTGTAAAGCAAATCGCGTTTGAGGTCTTGCTTGCGGGATACATACTGCCTGACGATTGATGGTCTCGCGTGAAAGAGACGCGAAAAGGAAGGAAACAGAGGATAGACGTTGACCCTTTCAATAGATCTAGGAGGCTTTTATCCTCTTGGAAGTTTGCAATGTTGTCATTAAATGTACATTAAGATCTAATGCATCCCCCATGTTCAGTCACTTTCAATTTAATTCAGTTTTATTTCTTTTATTTGTACAAGAAGAATATACATAGATCTATATATTCATCAACATCTTAAAAACCTGTTTCAAAGCAGAAAATAGTTAAATATTCAATAGATATTTCTATTGAGTATATTTCGCGTCGTACAGTGGCATTAACGAAATTAGAAAATACTGGACTTGGTTGGGTGCCAATATCGACTTCTAGAAATAAACGTCAGGTTATCGTGTTGTAGAAAAGCAATTAAAGAGAAGTAGACGGAGAACGGAGCTGTAAGAATGAAAGACGACGTGGAAGCCCATGTCGAAGTCAAGTGGTAAGACAATTTATCAAAGTTTCTCTCAAAGAAAAGATGCGAAAAAAATTCAAAAGAAGTATTTTTATCATGTACAATATGCTTTTGTCGAAAATTCTATTTTATTAATTATTAATACAAATACAAGTGTGTAAAGACGCTATAATTTATGTCGAATAAATACCATGTTAACTAAACTTTTTATATAAATTCGTCAAATTAAAATTTTTTTCATGTTTATCATACTATTTGATTTCTGATTAGATAAAAAAATGATCTCTTTATTCAGCAAGAGTTAAACTGTCTAACATAATATTTGCTAATGCTGATTATTCGTTAATACAGTCATAATAAATAGATTTAACCGATCTGCTTCATCAAGCTGCCAAGTCGTCATATGAGAGACAAAATTTCTGTCACATATCGTTGGAAGAATTTCGCAAATAAATATGAAAAGTGCAGACAGATCTGTTGTATGGCGGTGCGCAGAATCCCGGATTTCTGAGAAAGCTACAGACAAAATTGCATTATGTCATTCGAGAGACCGTATCCAACTTTCAATCCCTCGAGGGTGTGAGAGACTCACGTCGGAAAGACGATGACATTATCAATTTAATATCCAATTACATGCGCCATATTTATGCCGTATTATCGACCGCGAATGTCCACGAGGGACACTAAAATCAAAATTACAGCAAAAATAAGTTTTACATTAAAATAAATTAAAAATGAATTAAAATGAATTAAAAATAAATAAAATTAAATAGTGAATTCCGCAATGATCCCTCTATTACGGGGTAATAGATATATTTCTTATTATTAAAAAATATATATATAAAAAGAGAAAAAGAGACACGCGCGAATATAATAAATAAATTAACATAAAAAGCATTACATTTTACATTAATAAAATGTAAAAATACGTAGTTTAGATATGTATTTACATATGAGATAGGATAAACATTTTTACATCTATTTATATATATACATTTACATACACATTACTATTTTATATATACATACACGATACATTATAGCTTCTGATTTTTCCTATGCCAATAACAGAATATGTTAATTACAAATATAAAATCCTTGCATATTATTATGCATAATAATTTAGCGTTATATCGAGAGCATAATACAAGAGAGATAAAATATCAGAATATTATCGCATAAATAAATGAAATACACTATATGAGATAATGCGCTCTGATATACATAATAGCGCAATAGCATCGATGTGGGACATAATATACTAATTGAATAAAAACAAAATTAATTTAGCATTTTGCGGTGAATTGTTTATCTTTATTATCTCTATTGTGTCGAGAAATATTCTCTCGAGTCTGTGCATTACTCGAGAAAGAGGGAGAGATGTTGTTTCCTTACTTTATTAACTGGCCAGCTTGTGTTTAACCATGAAACGTTATGTGCAATACTGTACAAACAGGTGCATAATGTAAACACAGAACGTACACGACTTTCGTGGCACGAACATACTTGATGTAAACGTTGGTGATAAGCAGGCAATGATAAACATTGCAGATTATACGCAAATTTTTACAATTTGCTCCTGATAATCAATTTTATATGTAAAAAAGAGTTTATTTATTTCTAACAAGGATATCAAGCTGTTTTAATCTTTTTGGGGATTTCCGTGAATCTCACAAATTGTAACACATGAAATACAAAACATAAAATAATTCATTAACACTTACATCATTTATCTTAATTGCCGTTTGATTGACGGGGCAGTTTATATTTGACATTTTATACCTTCACATAAAAATGTTTACGCGGATCTTTTTGAAACTCACATATTATTACAGAATGCGAATTTTATATCAAAAAATGTATTATACTGTCTTTCTTTCTTTCTCGTTACTTTTCTTTTGTTTCTTTTTTCTCGTTACACAAAAATGAATAGCTCGTATTCCAGAACATGTAAATTGTAGCTGGACGAAGTCCAGCTATAAGTCCCGTTCGTATCGTAACACATCGCGGTATGGCACAGGTGGACGTTACACCTGCGTACGAATGTCATTACTATGTTTACTCTAGTAATCTTTCCATGTTTGGTCTTTTGCAATGGTGTCTATCGAGAGATAGATAAGTAGTTTCGTATCGACGTCAATCCACAAATAATAGCAATCTTTTATCATCAACTCAAAAAATGTATCCATGATTCGTCTCGCCCGAAATGTAGCGTGTATTCGCATTTTCAATTCATACTTATGTATATATAGTTAATTAAAGAATTTATTTATGACCATACATTATCATTTCGTATAATTTCTGGTATGGTAATAAGTTCTTAAGGACCACAATTTATTCAAGCCAAAGATTTTAAGTCTAACTCGACGTTTTCTTAGCAAAAATTTACATTTTTACATAATGAAAAAATACATTTTTAAAAAAATTACATTTTTACGTAATGAATATTTACTATATGTCAGCCAATTCAATTTATGATGAACATTATTTTAATAAAAACTTAATGTAGAACACAACACAAAAAATAGCATGAAAACGGATTAGTCATTAAAACAGATATAAGTCAAAATTTTTTAAAATAAAATTTTAAAATTTTAAAAATAAAGAAAACGATATTTAGGATTCTGTATACCTCGCATCGTAATTCTTATCGTGGATTGACATGTGAAAGTTTTGTATGCGTTAGAACTATGAAGCAAAATCATAAATCCGCAAAAAATATTCTGGAAACTATATCGACGGGATTACGATTTATGCTATAGTCCGAGGAAGAAGCTCGACAAATCTCGCGCATTCTTCGACATCGTATATCATCACCGCTATCAAAAATTCATCGCGATTTATAAACGTAACTTATCCGCCAGACAGATATGGTACAGACGCGAACAGAGGTGTGCACAGATCTCTTTTTTTGCTCCGTAAGCAAAAGCGCAAACAGTTGATTTATTCTGCTATACTCATTACTTTCGCGGCCATGACACGAAAATTCATCGTCATGTCGGATCCCGAGCGACGCGTTCAAATGATGAGGTACGAGTCGGGATGTCGTGGTCCATTCACGCCTATTGGGATTCCAAACTTAATAATCCTTTCTCGAGGAGAATGTTTCCCGCTTCTCGTTTCTCGAAACTAGACAGAAGCTTTCGCATCGATCTCTTTTCGCGATATCATCGAAGTTTCCTATTAGACTCATGGGTATTCGGTATGATATAAATGAATCGGTATATGTAAGATCGATGTCAAAATAAACGTCAAACTAAAATGCGAGGTATCACGTAGAATATTCAACTGTTCGATAAATGGTAACCAGCGATCAGCGATGGTCAGTATACTTTTCGCTTGCACACACGTATCGATGCCAGCGGCGTGGTAGATTGTCGCGTCGTGTCATGTCGTCTCGCGGCCAGGGTCAACCACTTGTAGAATCCTGGCAAGCATCTATGTGGCTCACGGCATTCGACCGAATATCGTGCCAAAATCTCGTGCGATTACAGTCTTTGTTCTACCGTCAGTGACCCCTTGAAACTACCATTAGTAACACTCTCATGTTACCTCAGTGATCTTATCCAATGGATGCCACAAAATTAAACGGAGGTGTTAGCTAGCTCATCGCGTTAACACTTTGACTGTCTCATCACCCATATTTGAGTGACAAACAAGTTTACACAAAGGCTGCGTTCCGATATTCACTGCCAGTACTAAAAATCTATAGTTTACGTCACGTATACTATAGATTTTCAGTACTGGCAGTGAATATCGGAACGCAATCAAAAAGTCCGATAATTCGTCTACAATTTTATTTACTCAATTAGAAATAATTTAATAAATACTAAGAATATTGATTGAAAATAATAAAAAATATCATTTATATAATATAATGTGCGTTTATTACAGCACGGAATATCTACCTGAGTGGTCGTTGTATACTTTAGGGTGTTTGTATACTTTATATTATATTAGTTTATATTATATTATATAGTCCATGCACTTTCCACGACCTTCCAAGGTTCATGCTCAAAATTAACTTATTGTTAATATTAAGAGCAATAGTCAAGCAATGAGGTTAATCTGTCATTATATCAAGTCGACGATAATCATTTTAGTTCTACATGTAGGAAAAACGGAATATTTAATGTAAAAAAAAATGTTTATATCTGTGATTAAGTGCATAATGACAGTTAAAAGTTTCTGCGAACATAGGGAGGATAAAAGGATCTCGTAAATGTGTTTTCTGTAATATTCGCAAAACACATTATTTACGCCAGATCATAGCATTGACAAAAATCATTGCCGAATCGTTTCGATAGACTATACGATAATTATAGAAATAAACATCGTTCTCGATTGATGTAATCGACCCGAAGCACGCACGTCGTGCGTAATATGCGTGTGTGCCGTGTAATATGTGTACGCGCGCCACGATGATATACACGCAAGCTTAAACAACGTGAGCACCGCATTGCGGAAATTCCAGGATCGCATTACTGATGTTAATTCATTCCCTTTATGTACTCGACCATGTGTGTATTTACGAACATTTACATATACTGTACATAAAAGGATCTCGTGTATCTACAACTTTCTGGGTTTTTCGTGAAATCGAGGTCAATGTGTTTTTAACAAAATTTCACGCAATTGCATCAAATTTCGAAAAAGATCTCTTTAAATTTTAGGAATTTTCAGAGATTATATATTGATTGCGAAACAAAACAGGAAATTAGCTTTCTTTCGTTACTATAATAGCACACATATATCAATGCTGCCATGCGCGAAAGATAAATCGAGTATTATTGCGTCGGTGATTAGCGACACAGCAATATTCTTCAAACATCAGGTTTTCGCACTTTCATCATGATGCAATTATGCCTCTTTCAGTAGATTACGATCATGTAATTGAACCACACACGGTAGATCATGTTCATGAGTAATAGACCGCACCAGTATAATTAGTTGTGTGGTAGATTTTATAACCGTGAATAAGCAACAGGCTTTAATTTCGAGATCCGTCGGCAAGTCTTTGCGCGCAAATAATATAGAAAGGGAGACTTCTCCCTCTCTAGGATAATCCAGAATTATAAGTTTTCGAAGAAGGGAAAATCCTGATTGAGGAATCTCTTTGTTCTCAGAAACAAGGTTTTCGCTTCCTTCTCTTCATCCTCCTACACATCTCTTCAAATAATTAAAATCTATAAACCCTTTAATAGGATTTAATGAGTTGAATATGCAAGTGGCGATTAAATCAACATCTTTAGCTTTACACAAACTTGTAAAGAATCTTGTAAAAAAGAAAGATGAATATAAATTCATACTTATAATATTAATTAACGGATAGAAGAGGTACTATTGCTTATTATCAAACTGTCGATGGTTACTATATTAGCTCATTAGCAGAAGGACGCACTTTACCTGTGAGTAATGAAAATCAACTCGATTAATTATCCAATCTACAATTATAATTATACGCATAATATCCGCATAATAGCATAAATGCATTTAATATAATATAAAATTCATGTCGCATTAAGCGATTTAACAGAATAAATAAAATAAATATTACATACCTGTTCTTGTGTGTGTCTTAAATATTATAATTATTAGATATTAGATATTAGATTATATTCATTTAGATTATATTCATTATTAGTTGTAATATTAATATTCTTATAATGAATTTTAACTACTCTTTGTTATCAATTGAAATTGATAATAAATTAAATCATTATTTAAAATAGCAATAGAAAGTATGCGAATATTTATCATTTTGATATTTATACATATATGACGATTATACACGTATACGATGATCATAATATGAGAAAATAATATTAGATACCCAACTTTTAATATATTTCAATCTCATCAAAAAGGATCGATAAAAGAAAAGAAAAATAAAACAAGAATGCATCATTGAACATGACTAACGTTTAATGTTATTGATAAATCTTAAGAAATTTTTGAAAGAATTTTGGAATTAATTGCTGCAAATTGTATTGTTATTAATAATATAATACTATATATTATGTTCACATATTTCTGTAGCAATCTAATATCAGTTTATAAAATTCTTTCAAATTCTTTTAATATATAAAAACTTTCTTATTTATTGAATTTTTTGTATTTGTACTTTTGTACTAAAAGTATTAGTTCTTTTTATATTGAAAGGTTTATAAATTTTAAGAAAGTAGGATAACGAGAGGACAATTAAGTACAAGATTAAAAAAACATAAGGCTAATGTAAAGCTTAATCTTTCAAAACTTTTAGTAATTTCTGAACACATTTTAAAATTTAACCATTCTTTTGACTGGGAAAACGTCAAAGTTTTAGACATGGAAAACAATTATAAAAAAAAATAGTATCAGAAATGATACATAATAAAGAATAAAAACATGGAATTAATTCCCATACAGATTCAGAGGTGTTGAATGGAGCTTACATAGAAATTTTGACAAAACTTACTAACTCACATTAAACTCGTTATTACTTAATTTTTCTTCTTTATACTCATATTGTTTACATCTCTTACTTTATTGTCGGTCTTTCACAGAGAATATTATGTGTTCGTAACCGTTGAACCAAGTCATTATGTATTGAGCGTCGTAGAGTGAGGACGTGTATTGACCTCTTTGAGCTTTCTCGAGGAGCAAGGACGAATTAGTTCTACATTCTTTTAATCCGTCACTGACAACCGTAGTATTATATCTGAACCATTATAATCATCTGCGCTTTGCATCTATATCTACATCATATATTTTTTTCTTTCAGTTTTTGTATACTGATGACGACTTTGTAAACTGAAACATTTAAACGTATTTATTCTATTGAATTTGTTTACATTTTATTTTGTATTAATGTATTTACTTGTTTTTTATTCGCCTATTCGACTTGTCTATTTTAAGAAAAATTTTAAGTTAACATTATTTAAAATGTCAAATGTTGATTTTTCAAATGTTATCAAATGTTAATTTTTTATTACAAAAATAATTTCATTTTTTATTTCTTCGTAAATTTGTCGGAAACGTTTTCAAAAAACCTTTGCATGTTAAGATACTGATTTTTAGATGACTTCATAAACATCTTTATTGCCATGACTTGGCAATTTGAAAACCGCTTGCAGGTATTCGAGATATCATCTAAAATTACTCAGAGATTAAAGGATAAAATATTCGGCTCGATGCTATGTCCGATATTAGAAATTCCGGCGTGCAGGCGCCCTTAGATAACATCATTTATGTGCCCTCGTCTGCATGTATTCCCATTTGAAATCACAGTCGAGCCATTGGAAGAAATTCCCGTTACAATGTTCCCGTCCTAAGTTGCAATTTAAATGCGCGTTCTCAGTTACCACACAGCCTGTGAAAAAACATCAGGAAAATCCTACACAAAAGTCTTAAATTCTACGAGATAGTGAGAAGCGCAAGAAATATATAGAATGTATTGCAAAAGTATCGTCTCTATTACTACCTTATCAGGTATTACGTTTGCGTTGTCGTCATATCTAAGCAAATTTGTAAAGATAGCTAAAATTTTCGAGAGAAAGTTTACATTTGAGATCAAATGGAAAATTTTATGTTGCAACATGTTCTATTATAGAAAGGACAAAGACACAATTCAGGACCATTATATAAGACTAGCCACTCTGCGATTTAAATTCTTCCGGATAATATCGGATAACGGATTATTCTCATATTTTATGGAATTTTGGGTGGTCGATGAAAAACGAGCGCGAATTACGAAGAAATCCAGTCGTTTATTGTCGCTCTTTCCTCAAAAGAGAGAGAAAGAGAGAGAGAGGGAGGGAGAGAGACTGCTGCGTCTTTGCATTCTTCGCCGTTCCATCGCCACGGAACCGCCACGTCCGGAGAAAAGAGAGGACGACGAAGAAGGTGGCAGGTAAACCAGTTTCTCCAAGCCCCGGCGGGACCCTCGGCTCAGGTCGAGGTCCCTCAAGATGCCCTTCGTTCAAGAATTCCCAGGCCAAGATTCAGTCCGGTGTATCTTGCTCTGCACCGCGTCTAACGGTCTGTCTATTGTCCTCTTTGGGGTCTATGGCTCGGGGCCTAAGGCCCCAAATCGCGATCTGGGCGCCCCGAGATTTATCACGCACCCTCTTTCCTCTCTTCTCTATCTTTCCGATCATTTGTATCATTGACGAGACACAGATGTAAAAATTTTTTCTTCGTGATTGTGAAGTGACGAAACTATGTGTATAATAGATGACAGAAAATTATATATTCTTTTTTATTAATTCTTTATATCTCAGAATATTTTTCTTTGAATTCTTAACTAAAATAAATTGAAAAATATAATCGAAATATTAATGCATTAAGCAATGATTATTAATGGTACAAACTTTTATTTTAGTATAAAACTTAGCTAACTGGCTTTTTGATGACTTTTGAAATCTGTAATAGATTCGATTTTTTTAGAAGGAAGCGAAAGTTCTCAGTTACACAAGATGGATTATCTATAGGAATCTATACATTGAATAAATTTACGAACAAATTGTATTGTGACTGTCTGGTAATGCGACGAAAAAATTTAAAATTATTAACACATTGGCAGGCGTATGATCAGGTTTGTATAGAAACTGCTGTTCAAAAATATGTTTGGCAAATAACTGAAAGAAGTCTACCTGGAACTAGGGAACCTCCTTCTTCGAATTGTGACTATCAAAAGACGCATTCGTCCGAGGTAGTTCGAACGGAATGCAGTCGACAGGATGCAACGTTGCACGGTCGCAGTTGCTATAGGCGGCGAGACGTATCGCGAGGTATATAATGGTTGCTCCGGCCGGGAAAGAAGGAATGGAAACGATGGAGAAGGCGAAACTGGATGTAGCGAGAGAAGTGCAGCGCGAGATGAAAGGGAAATGACAGGTATAAATGGCAGATATGCTGAGAGAAATTCCATAGACCACAAGAGATCAAGAGTTAATACAAGAGTAATAAGTGAGATAAAGAGAAATCGCGAAATGAAGAAAGGAAAAAGGAAATATAGATTATATAGCAGCAGTAGAGTTTGCGACGAAAGTCTAGATATGAATAGTTCAAAGAGGAATTTCAAAAACATTTTCGACATGTTAAAACGACATAGTAAGACGAGATGCTTACGAGATTTAAAATTCATTGAAGGGACAAAATAAAAAGTATTTAAAGAAACAAATGCTCACAAATGGCGACACAGACAGAAATATATCGACAGTAATTACAAGCGGAAGAAGCAACTTCGTAGAGAGAATCATAGTTACAGGAAGAAGTGACAAGCAAAAGAAAATTATAGGAGGCGGAAAAGAATAGAAGGACACTGTGAGAGGAGAAAAAAGGTGACCGCATGATTCGAAAGGAATGAAGAGCGAGACGGGTCGAATGCTTTCTTCGTTCCAGTGAAAAGGACGAAAAGGATAAGTGGAAGCGCAAACGTGAACGTTGGTAGGAGAAGAATGGCGAATAGTAATAGGACGAGGAAAAGGGGATGACGGGAAGAGGGGAGAAAGGAAGAAAAAGGGAAGAGGATGGCTCATTGGCTCCCCCGCGTCCCTGCGAGACTTCCACGAAGACGGACCTACGCGATCTTGCAGTCTTCGGCTTCCTCCGGTCTCGGACCTGCGGAGAGAGCGCAGGCTTGGCATGGGTATCGTGGTCTCTAACTTCGTATTATTATACGCCTTATACGGCGACGCACCATACATCATGGCGGTGAGTCTCTCGGTCTTGCCGAGAATTAGGACTCAATCTCAGCCAGGATTCGTCGTTCACTTCCAAAACATGTGTCGTGGTGAATGAACGTGCAGACTCGAGGACGATCGAATTTTAGAGGGAGATAAGACCGGCGGTATTAATTACTTGTCTTGCTCCTCCTCCTAAATGATTCCGGGTACCATTGGATTTTTCGGTATAATTGATCACACATTGATACAAGAAATATAAATAAATATAATATTTAGTTCACTTGATCTGTATATTTTAAAAAATTTATAAAAAAATATGATTAAAGATATGAGATATATCTTCTCTTACTATTATAATAATGTAATTTTAACAATGTTTGCAACACACAAGTTATATATGACATTTTATAATTATTATGAGATAAATTATTAGTTAAAAACAAAGAGCTCATTAAGCTGTAATAACTATTTTCTATTATGTACTATTTTCACTGTTTTACAAAAATAAATTAAGACAAAGTCAAATACGTGATATAGAGTCTCTTCGCTTTCAAACAAAGTTAAATAGTTATTAGAATTATTTCTGAATGTTCACTGTATTATTTGTTATGTACATTAATATTTATTAACATTCATTATTTAGGATGTTCCAAATCTATCAGCGCAACTCTTTAATTATAGCGAATTTAATTTATATGACTATAGTCATATAGAATAAAATTACAATGAAAAATCATTTACAGCAACATCTACATGTACTATATGTTTGTTATTATTTTAGTCAAGATTGACGCTTCACGTTATGAAAATTTTCACATTGATATTTTCACATTGAACACAATTAATATTTCATCCGATACAAAAGCCACGCACAAACATTTGTTTATTCATAAACTTTCGCTGTCCCTTTTTTACTGGTCTTGCTGAATATTTAGTTCATCGCTCATGTTTCTGCTCCCGGTTTTTTTATCAATGGAAATGTATTTCTTAGTACGGAGAATGTGCTGCGATCTTAACGTTCCATCGCGTAGCCGCACTGAAGCTACCTTCGCCAAGGTCAAAACCAGTTTGGCCATCTTCTGAAAGAAAAGCAGCATCGTCAGAGCAAGGCTTTTCCATAACCAGTTTCACTTGGCCCAGATATTCATGCCAATATATATCGTTTCCGATCTAGATCGCGTGAGTCTTTTAAGAATTCCTCGTAACTTAGAAATTACATTATTACAAGAAACGAATAAATTTTTTACTTAGATGTCATTGTAAATACCTTAACAAGTAATGAGCAAAAGGATAAATTAGCACGGATGAATAGTTTTCAACTAGAAACATTCAAGTTTTAAGTTCGAATAATTTATAATAAAATAAGTAATCGAACTATTGGATTACTTTACTATCCAAAATACCTGAAGATTCTATAAAACAGTTCATAATAGATATTTATAAAAAAATAAAATTTTTAAAAAATATAAATAACTTTCATCTTTTTCTATCTCGCTATATATCCGCGCCTGACTTTGTCATTGTATATATATTTATATTTATGAAACTTATATTTATGAAACTTCGAATTTATGATCAAATAATTTAAATTTTTAATTATTTGCTTGAAAAATATTTCGAATCTAAATTAGATAGTAGGGTATGGCATATTGTTTATTTTGATTTATATTTATGAATTTATATTTATGATATTTATACATATATATAAATTCTATAAATATAAATCGAAGTAAACAATAATTATAGTTCGCTTTGTAAATATCGATAAAGTTATATTTCTTTTATTTTTTCACCAGATATTGTATCTGTATTATGTTACTCACATTTGATTTTGTCATTTATCTACTTTCACTTGTCACCCTCGCGCAATTTGTCAATCTGTCACTGGGAAACAAATGTCCCGTTAATTTTCACGGATCAAAGGAAAGTAGACAATTCATTAATATCTCTCCTGTCTATCGTATATAAATGTTTCGGATGAAAAATTACGCCGACTCTATTGTAACTCCACCTCCCACCTTCTGTCAAAGTCTCAAAGGGTTGAAAACGGACGAGGTGTCACCGCGTGACCTCATTCTCGCCGACCACCGGTTGCTTCGGAAGTCATTCGCGAGATGAAGGAGACAATTCTCGCTTTTAGAATGCTCGAAGAAAAAATTCTCAACATCCAACCGAGATATATAGAATGATACTCGGAATGATTCTCGATTCGCTAGTCAGAGTGCTTGCCAACTTGCACGCGATCACTTTCACGATCGGCTCGGGCCGATAGTTACGTTTCGGTCGTTTCACTTACAACTTCCGGGGGTCAGAAATTTTACGTACGAAACGGCTTCCGGCATCTTATGCTTGGCGCGTGTCATTTCCGGCCTGGAAGGAACGCTAAACCAGAATGTTGAGTCGCGTGCGGAAGGAAATTGCGCGTCGACGCAGCGACAGGATGCAACCTGATGCACGACGTACTAAAATATCCGCTCGCGAGAAAGGGCGGGGAGACCTTCGATCGGATACCGGTTTTACGGGAAACTATTAGCTGTGCAAATCACACGACGACACGCGCGCCCATTCATTAATTACGCGCGTACGTTCAACCCCGTTATTTATTAGTGTAATCGCACTATGTAATAGTTTATAGGAGTTTACAGGAGCTCTCCTCGTCCTTTGATCGACATACGCTAATGATGTCATAATTTAGGTTCATTTACATTTGAAAACCTTTTTATTACATAGTTTCTCTATGCAATTTTATAAAATATTAAATTATAACTCTTAACGGGATTTCGTCGCAAAATTGTTTTTTTTTTCTATTGAAACTACAAGAATCACAAAAATTTTGAATATTGGAGCATTCAACAATTACGTTAACGATTGCAATGCATTTCCAAGTAGAATTTGTATAAAAATTGATTCTGAATAGGACACGGGAAACGACTCAAATGAGATTAGATCGATCGACATAATCTCCACGTCTATCTTCGAAGATCAGTCCGTACGTGCTATTTTTACGTCGACGTTTCGTGGATTAAATTTTAATCGTCTTATAGAGGTGACAGCGCACTTAACTCTTGCGTAATCAATCGATCGGTCTTAAAGCGAATAACGTAGAGGAGTTGGTCGCTAATTAAATGAAATACAAACTTGTTGAAATAGCAAAATCGTTATTTCCGTTGCAGCGCAAAGTTTTGTAATTTGTCGAACGTTATATAACTCCTTAATTCTTTCGAAGTTGTTTGCTTAGCTTTCTTTTTCGCAAGATGTTTCATTACGGAACCTTATTCGGTATGCTTAAATCTTTGTGGAGCATTAAAAAATGTTCTAATTAATCAAAAAAAAATTTTAATTACAAAATTTCATGCATTCTAGAAATAGTATGGTTTCAGCATTTTCGTTTCCAATCTCTTTTATTCATCGCCGTACCTTTCACCGCGAGAACGCCAATTCGGATTATGATACATGGTCATATTTATGACATCACGAAGTTGCCGGGCGGGAATAAACGAAAGTTGCAGGATTACTCTCACTCTCGTCGTACTCCAAACGAGGACTCGTTTCTTATGTATAACAACAAGAAAGCGAGAACGTACATACCTTAAGCTACTTTTTCATCTCGCAGCATTTTATCGCGTTTCACGTCTTTCTGCAAATGTATGATATCAGTGTTTCTCGAAGAAATTTATTCGTCGCGGATATCATTATTTTATTGTGACACAGTATACGAGGCTATGCGAGGCAACTTTTGTATATTCTACTAGCTCGCAACCTTGCACCAACTTGTTCTGGCGCAAAAAGATGCTTTTTATAATTACACAATATTCTTTCTTTATATCCGGATACCGTTTGTAACTAGTTACATGTTACCATCGATTATACATGAGATTAACAACATCAAGACTATTACAAAACGTTCAACATAGAATATTCACATAACATTCACAGCAAGAACATTCCGTTCATTGAAGTTACAAATCTTTAGGCTGTGTCTAAATAAATTATTTTATTTTTTCAACGGATTATAACTTATTACGAGGAAAGGAAATTGTTAAGCAGAGTTAATTAACCGAGGGGTAGCCAGTGATATTAAATTGATTTTTTGTGTTTGTAGGGATTAACGTGAAATAAAAGGAGAGACATAAAGCACTTCAGACAACTTTTCAATGTGCATTAGTGAGAGTGCGTTGTAAAAAATTAACGTAAAGTTAAGCCTCGTTGGTTAGATTCAAAACAGGTCAGGTTAAGTGCTCAGTCGCGACCATCAAACTTTCAGAATAAAACCATCGTGCATTATTACACAGAACATGTTCGTACAAAATAGGATATATCTCGATTTTTCTTTCGCAAAAGTGTTGTCAGAAGAATAAATTTTCAACCTGTATTTATGCATTCTAAAGTTTAGCCTGTGTGTAACTCTGGAAATTTCTATTAGCTCGGATTTTTTGTATACTTTTCCATATACTTATCAGAAGTTACACGTAGTAAAAGAGATACGAGTCTCTTTGAAAACCAGACTGTTCAATTCCATTTTTTACAAATTTCTTCCCTTTCACATTACAGTTTGATTCTTAAGACTCGTAAAAAGTCAATTGTTCTAATCTTAAATAACGCAAGACAATTCCCGAGCTTAATTTCAACAATAGTTTCAGACCGCACCCTATGGATAATATAAGGTCATATCGACGTATTAATATCCCACGGTCGCCATAGGTAGCCGGACAAAGCGCAGTATGCGCGAACTCATACGAAATACCGGGGTGCACAATGCGTTTACATGATTGCGTATGTATGATCCATAGAACGCAATTTTATCGATCTACGCCGCCGGCGTACGAAAGGATGTCGAAATGTCTGGAATTCCGTACTAACGTGCGCGTCGGCCGCACGTACGTACAGAGGGGGAGTAAAGTATCCTTCTGCGTGCAATGGACCATAATATGCTGCCAATGCGCTCGCCCGGTATGTCCGCGAATGCGTAATATTCAAACGAACCGTGGAAAGCCCAGGATTCGATCGAGCGTTAAACCGTCGCGGTAATGCGACCTCGACGAGAAGTCCTTGGAGAAAAGCCATCGACGAAATCGTCAAGTGACATGGCATTCGAGTGTTTTCAATTGATCGTTCAAGAAATGCTTTTTATTTCCTTCAAACAGGATTACGTCGAAGACATTTTAGGATCGAATCGCCATATCCATGTTTCATATATGTAGATGTTTCAATGTATTTACAATCGAATGTTATTGGAGAACCCTTAAAAGGTATTCCAATTTTATTTACTCGGAGATTGATATTATTGAATCGATCAATAGAAAAGATTATGAAATTTATTTCACGAATCAATAGTAAAGATTATGTGAAATTTATATGAATTAGACTCGACAAAAATAATTATCCAAAAAAAAATTTGAGTTAATGCATAATAATAAATTTTGTCTTGAATATTATTGAGTCCTTGAATAAATTCTCGCTGCTTTTTACAACAAAAATTAATGTTTATGTTAAAAGAACGGTACATTATATTTTATTCAAAGTATTGTCCTTCGAAAGTTACAAGCTTTTCCCACTTTTCGGGTAACGCATAAATTCTACTGTAGAAAAATTCAGATTTTTTTGAGGCGTGATTTCTTAATCACGTTAAAATCGTTGTCTTTAAATCGTCTAAACCAATCTCTGCAAGTTGTTTCAGATAGAGCATGCTCCCCATAAGCCTCTACTAGCAAACGATGACTTTCAGCAGCAGATTTCTTGAAGCAGAAAAGTAATGCTTCCTGCAAATGCTCTTTTTTTAGTACGAAACCAGACATCTTCAATGCAATTGTGTTTTTTGCAGTCCAAACTAATGTCACACATTGATTATTATGCTTATTAACAGTACTTTCATATATACCAACGGTCACTTTTGATCATATTAACCCATTAACTGCCAAATTTTTTTTTGAAATTTTTGGCCGGATAAGTTATATATATGCACAAAAAGTTGTGTAACAGTATAATTATAAAAATTCCAAAATCCCCAAATGGGGATCGTGGCAGCTAATGGGTTAAAATAACACAATTACTGACATATTAATAACAACGAGAATTAATTCAAACACCTAAATTTCGTGAAGTGCTTGGATTGAGAATTTATAAAGGACAAACATCTCAGATAATATCAATAAACAAAATAACTCTAAATTTCTTTGAATCTATCAAACGATTAGTCATTCACTTGTTTATTTCAATTTAGACGTGCGCGCAAATGAGGAGCAACTTTCGAGATATTGAAAGCAGTTCACGTTTTGGGATCAGAGAACTTGCACTGGTGTAAATAGCGCGAGTCTATTTTGGCGCGTGCCTCGGAAGCTTGCTCGCGCGGTTTGAATGAACGACGCGCGCGAATCCCGTGGGCGAAGCGATGCGAGGTATGCTCGAAGGAGACCTATGTGTCGCTCTACATGTTCCTAGAGATCGAAAGTCACGAGTCTCCGAGCCTCACATAGATCGCGAACTCGCGTCCGAGGGATCTCATTTACGCAAACAAAAGACATTTCCCGCTTTGTACTCTCTACAGGCACGGATGTCCTCCATCTTTGAATTTAAACTCGTAGATAAAGTCGCTCCTCTTTTTTCGCGAGAGGCACCACGATGACGTCGTCGTCAGCTTAAATCGAGCCGATTTAAGAGAATAATCAATAAGATTAGAGAACGAGAAATTTCTACAATCAGCTTACCGAAAAGCCATGCAAATGAACAATCGCCCTTCCGTCCAAAAGAATTGACTCGTCGGGATGCGCGGCCTACGCGATTATACGCGGCGCTCGGGCCGTCGGCCGGAACGGCCCGAGCGCGGCCGAGGCCGGCCGAATGTCGCCGAGCGCGGCCGAGCACCGCGGGAGGCGGGCTGCAGGAGGACGCGCGAGCGGCGTCGGGTGTGTACCGTATGTATGGAGCGCGTGCCGGTATGTGAGAGCGATCGTTGTTCGAAAAAGTCAAATTTTCCGTGTTCACGAGAGTGTCGAGGATTCGCGTAGCGGGTGTGCACGTCGCGCGTAATCGCACGCCAGTTTGATCGACAATCGCCGATCGTCGGATCGCGTCGTCGGACTCTGCGAAACGCGAATTGGAGAAACCCGGCACGTGCCGGCTGCTTCGTCGAGCTCCAAGCTCTAAGCCGGCGAAAACCTAACCTTCAAAAGCAACCGGAGCGCCTCGACCAGCTTCGAGAGGTGAGCGCACGAAGCTTTCGATACGACGAAAAGCCTTCGGGATCGTTTCGCCGAGTGCTCGGCCGCAGCGACGATGCGTTAATTGACTGCGGGAATGCGCGCGAGAGGCTTTTTGTGCGTCATGCGTTTTTCACGATGACATTCAACGGCGTGCCTGTGTACGTTATCCGCGCGTTGCAAAACCCTCGAGACATGAGACCTTCTTTTTTTTCTGCAAAGTTTCACGCCGTCGGAATGCGTATATGCGATCGGTTATCCTCGCGTGGTGAAAATATTTAGATTCTCCTTCACTTCTTTCATGCGATTCTTAGACCCATAAGAACACACGCGTGTGAACCGTTCCGGGAAGAGGAGCTCTCTTGGAGTTTAATATTCCTCCCACCTCTACGATTCCGCGAACTGTTAGTAGGACTTATGGAAAAATTGAGAGGTTTCTAGACGGCGGGCGTTTCGTACATAGATTTTCTAGCACGTCGGCGCTTGATATCAACCATGTTGATATTTCCCGTCTATCCAAGCATGCTCAATATCAATCCAAAGACTTCGGAGCGCAGAATGTATTGACAAAGACCTGTCTATCGCTTATAGGTACGTAATCTTCAAGTTCCTATCCGGTTCGGTCTCGCCAGCGGCGCGGACGATCGCGAGCGACAGTCGTATTGGTGAGTACAAATGAATACATATAAATGAATATATATGAAAGCGAGCGAAACTTTCCGTCGAATCCCGAGGATGTGAAGAGCACGCCCGTGGATCTCTTTCTCCCGAGCTCGAACGCTCGGCCTCGCATCGAGGGAACCGGGCAAAAAGTCTTAATTTCTTCAGCATGTGCGCGGGAGGTGACGGATCGTAGGCGATAAACGCTCCTCTCTTGTCGGCCTCGTTCCCGCGTGCACTCGCGTGTGTGGGTGAACGCGCACGTGTACGTGCCTGTGCGTGCGTGCGTGCACGCAGTCGACGCGTACAAAAAAACCGCCTCGGTTACGCTCGGACTGCGTCTCCGGCGCGCGCTTTTACGGCTGTAGCAGGAGGTTCGGCGTAAAATCGGCCGAGACAGCCGGCTGCTGTCGGTCGGGGCAGACCTCGAAGAAATTGCGGGTCGAGACGTTCGTGGAAAGAAACGGAGACCCTGGAAAATATCATTTTTTGTCACGACTTTTTCGTCGGATGTGTTAGAACGAAAGTAGATATGGAAAAGAGAGTCTCCCGGACTGGCGATAAGCTTATTGCAAGGTGTCCGGTAATCTGCGGTAGAATCAGCAAGGTTCTTGAAAAAAAATGGAGTGAAAAGAGTAGAGAACGAGTTCTTATCGAGCGTATGAAAAAAAGTGATTATAAAAACTGTTGAGCATATTGTCCATTTGTCTTGGTGTTAACGTTGTACGCCGCAATAATTAACTACAGCTGAAAACCTATCGTAAATTCTTAATTTTAATTTTATATCGAAGTATTTGCGGTACTCTGAGAGGTCAGTGAACAATGTTATCAGTATCGCATGATGCGTATTGTCATGTAAACAAATTCTAAGGTTGAACGACTATTTTGCCAATCAATAAACGAGTGTTTATGTATAGTCAAACGTTAATTATTCTTATCTGGATAGTTATTCTTTTCCATTACGAAACTACGCAAGCAATCGAGAAATTTATTGTATGTTTTCCACTTATTCTTCACGTTGGAGATCATTTCTTCAACACGATTTATTAGGCACCGCCATGTGTTTACCTTTATTTATAATTTTTGTAAACTTGAGAGGAAATAGACTTGCTAGGCGGGTTTATCTAATTTATATAATAATTTATCAGCAAGCGACTTCTTTTTTTAATTTCATCTTAAAGAGTGCAAGCAATCAAATATTATTATTCAGATAGATGAATTCCGAGTAAATTTGTGAACGGTCAAACGATTAAATCAGGAACTTACGTCCGATTTTCATCACTCGTGTTACATAAAGACAGTCGGTTTTCGTGCGTGTGACTTTCGACGTAATGAGTCGCACGAGAAATCGGTGGCCCGAGGAGCGAGACGCAACAAAATGTCCACGTAACCTTGATAACGTTTCCTGTGGCGAGAAAAATCAGTAAGCAATCAAAAGCAGTACGGCCGCTTTCACTCTCGCCGATACGTCACAATCTTCTTTTTACTTTTTTTTTCTCATGAAACTCTTCCTGAAATTCATTATGACCTTGGAATAAGACTATTTGAATCAAAACGGCCGTTCTCTCTCACTTTTAAGCATATAAATATTTGACGACAAAGGATTGTTAATAATCGCTCGATACTTTTATTTTTAATTAATATTAATTTTGCTTTCTTTACACTTATATAATCATTCGAGTATAAGTATTTATTACATGTATCTCATGTAAAATTAATTATCGAATTTTTATATTGGAAGTATAATATTATTCTGATTATATCAGAACCAGTATATAGTCTTTCCAACATCTTGATTTTATCTATTCCTTGATTTAAACAATTGTTTTTCCTAATTTTATACTGTCTTAAGTGGATTAATTAAATCGTGATATATTTTTATGTTAAGCAAAATAATCGCAATTCGTATTTGACGTTTATATAATTAAATTATATATACTGTGAAAGAAGATTATGTGATCATTTAGCATCTGTAAGAAATTTATAATTTTTATTGGCAATTAGAGGAAGATTTAACTGGTAAAATAAAAAATGTAACGAATTAATTTTACAGTCGCGTATATATCGATTATACACGCCTCGAAAATTTTCGTTTCGGCTAATCGTAAATTATTAACGTAATTTAATCGTTGACGTTTCTTCACAATCTCGCTATGAATTTCTTCAGTGACAGTTTAATTTGGAACTTTTATTTATGTTAACATTGCAAATCTTCATTAAATCTATAACTGAAATAAAATTTTCGTTAAGTGGTCCACCATCCAATTTATTGAAATCAGTTAACCGGTTTGCCATACAAATTGTTGAAATCAATTTGTGTTATTCATTAAAACTTATGTAATCGATATTTCGTTAACATTGAAAAATTTGCTAATTATATCTTTCGAATTCAAAAATAAAATTGAAAGAAGAATGAAGTTTAATTGATGACATTTATAAAATATTCATATACGTTGTATAATATTCATATATGTTGTCTGTCGTTGTATATGATGATTTTATGTTGAAAAATGTGTGTATGCGCGTGCGTGCGCGCGCGCGCTATACGCTATATATATAAAATAATGAAACACTTGTTTAAAATTGCATTAAATAGACATAAATGAATAATAGACGAAACTTGATAAAATTATTTAGATGGTTTAAAAGTACTTGCAAATCAAACAGACGACTTGGAGAAACGATAATCAATAACCCATTCTTGCGGATCGCATCGTCATCTCGTACTTTCCGTGCCATCGCAAATTGAAAAGCTTTCGGTTGAATTGCCGAGACGATTAAAGTTTGTCGTTCACATTAAATTTGAGAAAAGCTCGGATGAAGATAGTGCAAAATGTACCCGAGAACTTCCGTGTTTTTATCAGAGTCTGAATCAAAAGGTCAGCAAAGCTTATTGCGCGCGATGGAATGGGTTAGACTTCGGGAATCATAAATTAATAACTCTTCAAAATAGGATTTTATTCATTCGCGTGTATCGCATGCCTGATCTACTAAATTTGTTTGATCTACTATTTGAACTTTATGCTAACGATAAGTTACTCGATAAATTTACAAAAAGTTCTTTTATAAATATTCAATAGATTGTAATTTTTAACTTTTGAGATGTCCGATATATAATATAAATTTTAATATTAAAGAAATTTGTTGAAGATAAGTATACTTGGTGAAAATTTTTCATTTATTTGAAGATATTATTTTTGAACAAAGAATCAAATTACGACGGCCTTTGATAGTTTCTGAACAATTAAATAATTATATTATTAAGAAAAGGTGCAAATGTGCTACTTGCTCTCTTATCATTTCAGTTAATTTATCACATGCTCTGTATCTGTGATATCAAGAATGCCTTTGATTTAAATAACTACTATATGATGATATTACCGTAAGGTATGCACAATTTTCCAGCCATTCAGTCGCGTAATTTCGTGCTCATTCGTCAGCACGTCTTACTTCTTCGATACGTTCATTCTGCTCCATTCATTCGCGAACCTATGCGTGAATAAATCCCGCGATTCTTTTAGAGGACGCGCCGACGCGAGAAGACATTTGAAGAGGAATGAAGCGCGGGTCAGATTAATCGTTCTCATTTTCTTGCTTGAGCATTTTCTCGGAATTCCCGAGTTTCATTTTAATTGCATGATTACATCAGATGGTGAACTCGACGCGGCTGTGTCGATACTCGGCTGCGTCAGTACTCTCTCCAATTCTTTGATCGTCGACCTGTCTGCAACGAGCCAACGCGCTAATTCCATACGAAACGCAAACGTATCTGTAGCATTATCAGTGCATATTAGTTATCTGTAGATGAGCAAGGTCGTGATATTAACGAGCTTTCAGCTGGAGATTTTCCAGCAAATTTTCCGGCTGGAAAACTTGTCGCATCATATTGATGATTCAGCGGATATCGCTTGGCCGAATGTGATCCATTCCCTTGCCGATTTTCCAGATTGATTTTAAATATCAACTTGCCATTTGTTCTCATTAATCAATGTCAAGTCACGAGAGAGATTAATTTATGATCGATTTAGCACGACGGAAATTCTTCTGGGACAAGTCGGTTATCGTGCTGGTTCGATGCGTTATATGCACTGACAATAGCATCAAAGACTTCTCTCGTATTCAGGAGGTATCCTTGCACACGGTGGCAACAAACGGATTCAAGTTTTTTTTATGGCCTTTAACCACAGGGTCGTCTATTTTCCATTACTCGTAATACTGCGGGAGGTAATGGACCGGCGATAAATTCCGGCTCTTTCTTTTGCAGTTAAATGCACTCGGGAAAATAACCTGATGGAGCATCATGTGAAAATAATGATTGAAAATGGGAAATTCTTATAATTGTCTGGTAGGCGATAGTACTTGTTTCGTACGTCTTTAAGAGCGTGCACACATTAAACTCTCTTCTTCGCATAATAATTCTTACAATAACTTGTCGAGGTAATGTCTTAATTGGTGATACTCAACTTATCGTTCATTAAATTATGCAATTACCGTGATGTTATCATGATATATTGATGTCTATTATATCTTATGTTCACGTAATGTGCTGTAATTTAACTTATTAAAATTATTAAAATTATTAGATTTCTTAACGATAATTTGATTCCTCTATAACAATCATGGTCTATAGTATCTGAAGAGATATCCTTTATATCTCTTGACTCCAAGTAATGAAATAATATCGAATTAAATTGCAATAAGTTAAATAAGGAAATTTGAGCAATTGCGCATAGGTTATAGATGTTTGGAGCACATAATGATTTCTCTCGTTCCTCATTTTATCGTCTCTCGTTAGTTATTATTACTTTTTTTTATCAAACAGCAATTCGCGGTTGCCTCACGCGTATAATTACATTGAAACGAACTCTGTCGCGTTTATTTATAAACCGATAAAGGGTACACCCGGTATAAGGAACGCAGACAGCTCTTGTCCGTGGACTGGCCGACCAGCTGCTCCTGCAACGAAAAAGTACAAGTCAGCTGTTTTCCGGCGTGGCGCGCGCCGCGTCGGTTTCAAGCGTCCCGACGGCATTCGTGAGCGGAAAGACGGATTCGAGGGGATGCGACGCGTCCGAGTCTGCCTTTCATTTTGCAAGGCCAATTCCAAAAGTGACGCCGATATGACTGCGGACAAACCTTTATCGTCGACTTCGCGCTTTCTATACGCTGCTTAAAATTAAAAGTTTCCTACGAACGCATGGCTTTTTAACGTCACACGAAATAATTTCTGACTAGAGGTGATAACTGTGTGGTTATGGCAATTGCCATTAATGTGTTAGAAAAGTTTCTAAAAGGAAAGGCTTGTCGGAACGAACAAACAAATATTACCTAAGAAGCAGCTGCTTCCCTGAAAAGTCAACTGTTTCCTGACACTCATATCGATTCGTAGCACACACCGATTACAATAAATGTGATAAAGAGAATATCGATAAACGGGGTCAAAAACCATTTCAGAAGTATGGCCATTTGGACAACATATTTTTTGAGAGTTTATTTTTGGTTATGTTTACCAAAGAATAATAAAATTACAAGTAAAAAATCGAAGTGGACCATCAAAATAAGTTTTTAGCAATGAATGTATTACTTTTATAAACATGTGATGCCCTTTCGCAACCTTTGACGGATAAGGATGACGAGTTGAGAACCGCTTTCTTTGTACCCGTTTGCCCGGAACGAAACGGAATGTAACCGACCAGAGAAAATACGTAGGGCATGTTCGTTGCGTGTAACGTCTTTTGGATCCGGAGCAGGTGCCCCTCGCTGTGCTCGACCGGGACTCAGAGCCGTAAGCCATTCCGATGGTGGCAAAAACTCGTTACGAGTGTCATAATTTAACGCCCGGGCAATCGAGTAGTTTGCGATGTTCTTTCACAAGTATAACCGTATATATCTTGTGATGTTTTGAACATCTCACCGTATCTTGATACAGGAAAATTTTCAATTATAGGGAACGTTTTTCGGGACATAAATTTCAATTGACAAAACTTCCCTCGGTTTACGAAGTTCCTTTTTTTTACAGTCAAATATTCTCACTGAGCATCAAATTTGTAATGTCAATAATTTTGTAGTGTTAACGAATTATAAACAAATTCTAAAATTTGTTTGAAATTCGATGTTAGGTTTACGAAAGAAATTCGTAGAATTTGTAGAAATTTCTTCTTCGGAGGAAGCGTACGGAATAATATTTCAGAACTTCACTAAATTCACTGACATGTCCTTAATACGGATATGCTGCCGTGCTAGTCGGCGAATATCGATATTTATCGCCGATGCAATCGCGATGTCGATAAAATTTATGATGACTTTCAAGGTACCTGGCAATTTACGACGAAAGAGTTCAGAGTCACACAAAGAAGAAATTTTGGGACCAACTTCCGTGACTTACTCTCTGAAACGATCGAAAAAAAAATAAAAAGATCTTCAATTTATTTAAAATTCCCTCAAACAGAAACCAATAAAAAATGCCGAACCATTTTATTTATTTATTTTATCTTTTCACATCAGCGGACCTCTTCTCACAAAGTTAACCTTTCTTCAGAATCCTTGGAGTATTCTTTTAGGACTAAGACTCGACATTCGGGACCCCATCGATCCTTTTATACTTTTTCTGAGATGAGCAAATGAGCACACAAGAATAAAAAGAGCAATATCTTTGATGATATTCATTACTTAACGATACTTATCCGTTCGATATTCGTTCTTTCTTTGTATCGTTCAATTCAATTAAAGTGTTAACGACTGTAGTCTTTTACTTTTTACTTACTATTTTCTTCAATTTATTTTTTTTCATGTTTTATTTTTATTTATTGATTTTTATAACGACATTGAAGGCAAAAATATGTAAAAAATGTATGTGCATCAGTACGTATGTACTACTCACAAACAATTTTGCATATACAGTTTTGCAGTTTTTATATACAAAAATTACAACGTGTACGTATACATATTTTGATCAACGTGTAATTTGAAAGGGAACGTATTATGATACGATGTAATGGTATGTGTTCGTACAACTGAATTATTATTATTATACTCTTAAGAATATTGAAGTATATCTTGAGTAATAAGTACTGTCGCATCATCGTGAAACGGTTAATGTCGTCCTCCGTGAATACCAATGAAAGAAACTCGTAATTATACGCGTGCAATGCTCGCAACTAAATGAAAAGGCTAGTGTTCATAAAAGTGTTTAATGGTTGGAATGTTTCAATCTATCTTGACGATATTCTTAGCCGATGGTGATTGGAAAGTCGAGCGCGTGACGAAAGTTAATGACAGCTCATCTACCTGTCACGCAAATTTGGAATTTTTAAAACACACAGGACTTTAGAAAGCAAAGAAGCGTGCTTCTTCAGACGTACAAAATTACTAACATTATATTTTTCCGACAGCTCAAGAATTGAAATACAAAGAATGTTAATTGTTGATAACGAGCGGATTATGAAGAGTTAAACTACTTTTCGTTAATGAAGATTTTTGTGTAAATATAAATGATATGCAATCTCTTATCAGAATAATGCAATGATACGATGGAGATCCTTCTCGTTTCCTGCGCAAATATTGTTAGCGAATCCTTTAATTTTGTGTTTCGAATAAAGGTGTCAGCTTTCATTCGTCATCGCTCTTGCGTCGTTACCGTGTATTTTACTGTCGGTTCGTTTGCGACTGTGCTACACGCGGATTTTCATCCCCGTGTAATTGATTTGCCTCATTTCGAACAATGCTCTTCGCAACCGCGCGATAACCGACCCTTCAAACCCGTGAAAAAGAAACCTGAGCTGTTTGTCTCTCCCGGCTACCTCGCTCGGGGGCTGTTTTCACATGAATGTCAGCCTCGTGAAATATTCTCCCTTCCGTAAAATAATCCACCTGTCTTGATATTCCTCATTCTATGAAATAATGCTGAAACTCGCACGAAAATCCTCTGAAAAATCATGCCGCGTGAGAAACTTTTCGTTTCGAATCAAAATTCACCACGTGATGCAATGGATTTTGGGTCTTATGATTTAGACCTGCGAGCAGGTAAACACATTTACGCAAGATGAATTTCATCGCGTGTTATACCGTGTTACGTCTATTGTGAGTACGTTTACTTTGATTTCTAGCAAAAGCTCTCTTCCTACATGGAATCTTTATATAACGAACTAGTGCAAAATGATTTCTTTAATTTTTGCTCGACACAAAGCGATTCCGCGGTATTTCGTGCGCTTTCTTACCTCGTAATCGTGTCTGCAGCTCATTACCTTCCAATTGTGTAATATATTTTTAATTAGATTACATTTTTCACCAGTATACGAGTAACGATGTGCAATTAACATAGAGAATGTAGATTCGAGTTATACGTTGAGGTTGAGTTATATGCGGTAGATATGGGCATATAGAATAAGAGAACATAAACGTCGTTATGAACGCCCAATGAAAGAAAAGCAAAACCGCGATCTTCACACAAATGGGAAAACCGCGGCGCGCAGGAAATTTTCCCACGGATGTAAAACATTCCCTCCCTCGCAACGACCGGCATACTTTTCCTCATTATCTCTTATCCTCACCTGGCGTTTACGTCCTCGAGGTTTTCACGCTTATTGTTTTTTTTTCCACATATGCATTCATACGCGTTACATATAAATGATGTATTCATATTTCCAATTACTGACATAAAAAATTTTTTAAATATCATTAATTCACTTTAATGCGTTATTTAATCTTCTTTTGATATAAAATTTAATGAAAGAAAGAAGAGATAATTCTCTCTCTCTCTTTCTATTTGCAATAATAAGGTACCATTTTTCTATTTCGTACAGTGGAACTGAGAAAATGGAAATTTGAAATTTTATCGTGTGTGACGTCACTCGTGTAAAATCGCTTTAGTTCCAGATCACTTGACGAGTTAAGTAATATGTAATTATAAATATAATAAATTTATGTAATTAATTATATTCTTCTTTTTAAAAATTGCAGTTTTTGAGAACAATTATGTCTCATATATTTTGTAAAACAACTAGAATAGAGTATTTAAAACTTTTATTTCGGAAAATAAAATATCATCTAGATTTGACTACGCCGACCGAAGTAAAATAGCTCTAGGAAACAATATAAATGATAAGAGGCGTTCTACCATCATAATAGATATTTTATCGATTCGTCGTAAACTACAGTATATCATACGTTACAGTATAAAACCTGTGTTCGTCTATAATTGGTTACGGTTTTACGTGCAATTGTCTCAGCTGCTACTTCGGCTTTGCATTATTTATTACGAGGCGTCGCGCAAAAAGTAACTTGTAACATCTATCGATAAAGAGCGATAATGTCGATTTCATCGGTTTATTACGAAGCAATCGACAATCATTCTTTCATATAGAGCAGAAATATTTTATTGTTTATTTTATATCTATACCAATTTGGTAAATTTTTGGAAAACCCACCTATATGAAATAATGGGTAAGAATACTCAATTTCTACGTTTTTTGTCCTCTGAACATGAATATGAAACTTAAAAATGGTGCTCGGGAATAAGAATCGAACATCGAAAATCGCAAAAAAAACACAGAAAAATGCACAAAAGTTTCGCATGGAAAGTCGTAAAAGTTGTAAACCCATGTGATACCTCGTTTCGCGTGGAAAGTGTATGCGTGGAGGCAGTATGTTCCGCGTGGAACAGAATAATTCTAGACCTTGTTTTGGGCCGAAAGCACGAGGGTAAAATGAACCTAGCTTCGCATAGAAAGTCGAAAACCCATGTGGAACAGAACAAGTCTACTAAAATGCTTTAATGAAGATTTTTTGTGTTTCTCTTCAACTTGCGAGTTCGACCGCCATTTTGCACACTTTTTTGTGTTTTTCTGTGTTCTTTTTACGATTTTTGATGTTTCTTGTCCCGAGCACCATTTTTAAGTTTCATATTCATGTTCGGAGGACAAAAGTACATAGGAATTGGGTATTCTTATTCATTTTATAGATGGGTTTTCCGAAGGTTAACCACCCATTTTATAGTTTATTACATGCGTATTGACAAAATCTGATTTAAGTTTTTCGTAATGTGAGAAAAAGACTAACGTTTCTAACCTCATTGCAAATTCTCATGTAATAATGCATGTCTAATTCTCCAACATTCGTCCGATGACAATAACACGGTGACAGCTCCGAAATTTACGGATCAAGATCAAGGTTATCGTCCGGAGAGTTCCGAGTCTCTGTCTGTGCGACCGATCGATCGTGCAGACTATCAACGACTTCTTTCGATCCGGCCACCCGTTATGATGCCAACGGGCGCCGGGTTGATGCCGCGAGGGTGTTGCGCGCCAGCCGGGAGGGCAATCGGAGCGGTGGAAGAGAAAGGGGAGGAACACCACCGGCGATGGCGATGGCGATGGCGGTGGCGTCGGCGTCGGTATCAGCGTCGGCGTCGGCGTCGGCGGTGGCGAACAACGATGGTGGTGGTGATGGTAGTGGGGGATGGTGGTTGTTCGAAAGCCTCCCCACCCTTCGTCACAGCGTCTCGACGCCGTGGTTCAACACGGTTCCACCGTTAGAGCGTCGTTTCAGTCACCAACAGACCGCGCGATCGTTCGCATCGCCGACGCGAAGCAAGAGGGGGAGAGCGAGAGAGAGAGAGAACGAGAACGAGTGAAAGGAAGAGAGTGAGAGAGAGAGAGAAAGAGGAGTGCGCGAGTGTAACGTGTGTATACGCGCGCAAAAAGGAGCGAAAGAGAAGGATCAAAATAATAACGAGAGAAAAACATATCGGGGGAGGAAGAGAGAGAAAGAGAGTGAAGAGAACGAGAAGAAGAGCCAACTATGTTACGAGTAGTCTTCGTCGTCGTCGTTGCAGTCATCGTCGTCATGCCGCTCGGTTTCGCCTGAACAAAGGAAGGTTCTTCTCCCTCGGCTCTCCGCGTCGAGGGTCGTTTCCGATCGACGAACCGTCGGGATCCTTCCTCGGGTGTCTTCGGCACGGCTCGTGTGCGTCAGGCGCGCACGAAGCGGTCAGTCACGTAGCAGCGGCCGAGACGTGAGGAACAAAGGACGGCGGCAGGATCTGCGCGCGTGCGTGAGAAGGAGACGAGTGCGGTGCGGGATAACAAAAAGCGTTGTACAGGAGCGGTCGTGCGCGTTACTCCCGGCGACGTTGTTGACGGTCGAAAAGCGAGCGATGTAAACTCGATCGATCGAAATCTTCTCAAATCGAGGAAGAGAGAGAGAGAGAGAGAGACTTCTCGCTCCGCCGAATCGCGCACACCGGCGCACACCGAAAGACAGATTTCGCGTTGCGATCTCGGTCCGTCGACTTGTGCATTGTGCGTTGTTTTTTGCTTTTTTTATACTTTTCTATCCTGACGATATCCCAGTGCAACGATCCCGAAGTAAGGGGCGAGAGAGAGAGAGGAAGAAAGAAAGGAGCGGTAACGTACCTGCCTGGATATCCTCCTTTTACGAAAGGGACACGATTTGTGAGTGAGACTGAAAGAGAGAGACCCACGATCGAGAGAGTGCATTAAAGTGAGAGAAGAGAGCGAGAAAGAGAGAGAAAAACGAGACCTGAATTTTTTGGCCTGCCTGCGCGACGGAAACCGGCGACCTAACCTAACGACAACGACGGTCGAGAAGTGCGCGCGAGAATCGGAGAGAAAGAGAGAATCTCGTTGTGCTAGGGTCAGGGGGGACGAAAGGACGAAAGTGAAAAGGTAAAATCGGATCTCCGGAGCGTTCTCCGTTCTCCGCTCCAGCGTCTGTTTAACGACGTCGGGGGGGTTTTCGTGTGACATGTGCCGCAGAGTGTGCCGCGACTGAAGGGAGACACAAACGGAAAGCCCAACGTTTATTCGGCAGCACACGGATTATCCTCGTGTTTACGGTGAGTTTTCTTAGGTATAAAAAAAAACGCAGGTACATGCCTCTCGAGTTTTAAACAGAACTCAACTGCGAAACGACTTCCGGTTTCCGGAGCTTCTCGGAAGGAGACGCGCGTTCTGACTCTACGAGGGTACCTTTTCATTTTTTGAAAGGCTCACTTTTCAGAGTTTCCAACTATTTTTCCCTTGTCAACTATTGTTCCTTTGTGGGAAAAAGGAACTTTTTCTTTTAAACGAATGGAAGGAAGAGTGTGACGATAGGATAAATGAATACAAGAACAGAAGGATAGAACCGGAGCGAATTCTGAAAACGTAGGAAAATTTGTCCTTCATCCTGCGCGAACAGGATTTTTTCAAAATTTCTATCATTAAAGAAGTGAGCGTACATTAAAGCGTCGCAAAACGGCAAGTAAGATTTGTGCGATTTGCGATTCCGAACCGCGTTCGCGGTTAAGTAGAATTATGATCGTGCGTCACCACACTCGTCAGCTCGCATCAATTGAGGCATCGTGTCAAGTTATTTTCTCCCATGTGTTAATATCTCGGGGGCTCGTTTGTTCGAATCTCTCGCTTTCCCATTCGTTCCACGCCGACTTCTCAGTGACGAAAATTCCGGCGTCGCTTTCGATCGTTGAAGAATTCCCGGGAACAATGACACGCTCGGAGCTCTCCCTTCCCTCATCTCCATCCTCTTGCCGTTGTGTGGTTACGGCTGTAACCACGTTTTCCACGCGGCACGGATGGTCTCGTACGCGACCCTGAAAGGAAATTCCATGAAGCTTCTAGAACAACGTTGTCGTGCCCCGAGGGAGCGAACATCCGTTGTCAGCGATGTTTGTATGTCTTCTGCTTCTGTTTATTGTCTTCTCGACGGAAAAACAGAAGAAATTTACGCGATCGGCGTCTTCGGTTCCTCGAGAAACGTGACATCGTGAACGAGAGCGATCCGGAGCCACTTGAAGAGAAATCGTTCCTCTCGCGAGCAATTTAAGTACAACTGCTCCGAAACCGAGGAATAATTCTGAACCGCATATTTAGAATTAGACCGAAAGGTTATAATATCGTCGATTAAAAATCACTCTTCACTGTAGTGTACAATTTTTTTCTCTTCATCAATTACATAGTTCGTCCGACTGGAGAGGCATAGGTGAATAGGAAAAATTGAAATTATTCCTGTTTATGTGACAGATTTATCTGACTTCTCTCTCTCTCTCTCTCTGGTTTCCGCTGCGCTTTTCGGTACATTTATGGCAACATGACTCGGACGGCCACATTTAGCCCTAAATGTGCGTCAAGGGTCACCGGGCCTTTGAGAATCGCCGCGTCGTGTCGCGACGAAGTTAACCGCGTTTGTCGGCGGACGCGTTCGGAAAGCACCGAGGAAAGCTTAATTAGACAACCGTTCGAGGACGACGTTCCCCGCACTTCGTCGTTGACAGTGGTTAATTATTCAAAAGCATGTATGTCGACGCAATATCTCGAAATTGCCGCTTCCGGCAGTTCGCAACTTCGTTGATGACAGAGGGATCAAGGTATTGCGCAAGAACGCGAGCGAAGAAAGCGGCATGCATCCAGTGTCCACTTTGTAATGTACTGTGATACTGTAAAACAAGAGAAATCTTTTTTACACTTGAGATTTTATTGTTAAAATATCTAATATTAAAAATTGAAGAGGTAGAATAAATTCTCCAACAGTCGCTCGTGGTTCCTAAAATAGAATCAAAATAGAATAAAACGATCTCCTCGCTACAGTATATAAATATATATAAAATGTGTATGTATGTGTATGTATATATACATGTAAAATATATATATATATATACGTTTTTATAAAACATTCTTCAAAATTCTCGTGCTTCTGTTGTCAGCGGAGCAAAATAAAACGCATGTCGCATACGGACCATTGATTTCTCATAACGCGGCGTTTCTATCGATGAAGGCTGGTGAAAAAGGAGAGGACAATGCGCCGGAAAGGGAGGGAGAGACGGGATGGAGGAACATCAATTTTCTGTAGGACAAGCGAGTAATTAAAATTCTGTCCCGCGCGCGCTGGCTTCGGAAATCAAATCGGCCCACCATTTATAGCCTGCGTGATATCCTGCATTTTCATTTTCGTTCTCCGCCACTTTCTGACTGATAACACGAGAGAGAGAGAGAGAGAGAGAGAGAGAGAGCGCTTCGATACCAAATCAGCAGTCGAACACATCTCGTGTGATTTACGACAGTAAAATTAGGTTACTTAATTACCAACTTCCGTTCTAACACTAATTACTGAAACTTATCGTTAAAAAAATGTGTTTTTATCAAGTGGATGTTCAGTTTTTGATAATGACGCAAAATGACTGTGTTTTTTTAAATCTAGCTATTTGAAGATAAATTCTTCATAAGTTGGAGAAAGTTTGTTATTGGAAAGCACGAGAGTTCGGTAACTTTGATAACCTTAAAAGCACAAAACTTATTTAATCTGGCATAATAAAGTACATGACTACCATTTATTGATAATGATCAGAGTGAAGTAATAATGTACTAAGACAATAAAATGCATATAATTATTGTTTTCTTTAGTGATATTTATTACATTATTTTGATCTTTTGATAAATTGATTTTTTGTGCCATAATAACATCAACATTCTTTTCAATACTGGTCGAAAATTTATTTGGATGAAAATTTTGCATTCGACGAGAACAAAGAATTTACGCGAGATTCTCGAGCGTTCGCATGGGCGAAATCGTCAATCTAACTGAATAAAAGACTGAAAAATAAAACTTTTAAAAATATAACAATTTATCTACGCTATTATATTCCACATCGATCGGCGTACTATAAAATATAAGTTCAGCTATTGTGTAAAAGTTCGTGACGTTTGAAATTGGAAATTTTCGTAAAATTTTATTTTTTTGTGTCTAAGATAACGATTGACGCCGAAAAAAGTCTGTAAAAAGTAGTAATCAAAGTCTTGTGAGAGTGATAACTAAACAAAATTTTCGATAATAGGTTATATTTACATAATTTTGTATTGCTAGATGATTCAAATGATTTATATTTTCTCTTATTATTAGCTTGAGTTTATTTCCTGATCATTAAAAAAAATGTTTCTGACCATCAATCTTTAAGAGTTATTTTAAGTGATTCAAAATCATTTTTCTCTCTTTTTTTTTTAACATGTAGAAATATATTTCTCTTGTCTTCTAACAATAAGAGGTTCTCAAATAACACTAATTTAACTTATCTTATTACAATATACATATTTCAATATTTAAAATATCTTTGTTTTTTAAAAATAGTTAAGAACTTTTAAAGATACAGTTACTTAATGTAGTTGCGATATGCCATGTATTCCAAATATTTTTATTATTAGATTAGGTATGACTCACTCTATACATGTTCAAAGATTAGAAAGCTGAATTCCTAACCAAATAAGAACACATTGTGTTCCATTGTCATTTGTTAAACATCACATTGTCATTTGTTAAACATCAAGTGAAGCTAATAGATCCAAATTTGTAATATAATTATAATTATATATATGATTATATATGTATGTAATTGCTACATACAGCTATTGTGTAGATTTCAGATTGCTCAAATTTCTTCCAAGTCACTCATATCTTTAGCCTCATGTATTTTTACATTTATTTTACTTTACAAAAATTGTAATTATTAATTCTAATTTTATATTTAAATTGGTGTTAACGAACGATTAACATAATTATCATTCAACTCGGAATCCAACATTCTATTTTTTTATGATTGGTGTTCTATAAAATCAAGGTTTTTTTTAAACAATCCATATTTGTCGCCCGTCGTTTTTTTTAGTTTTTTTCTTGTAAACGTGACTTCAACACGTCCGTGGCTGTGTTTAGGTGGGAACAAGTTCACGCAGTCGTTAATATTTGCACCGCGATAAAGCCGACGCATAAATACCCACGTCCTCCTCGGTATTAAAGTGTCATTGCGATTAATGCGTCATCGCCAGCGTACGCGCGAGACCGCGCGTAATCGCTTTTCGTTACATCAAAGTTTCAGCGAAGTGCCAAACGAGGAGACGCTATCTGATGAAAATATTGTCGTAGAGATAGATAAGAAAATCCGATTCGCATTTTTCATGAACCGCATCGTTTATTGGAAAAATGGGGTAAAAAAGATCACGCAAGCCTCGAGTACTCGAAATAGATTCAGTGCGAAATTTCTGAAGGATTGAGAGTAAACAAGACGTACGATGAAAGATAGAATTGCTCGAATATTTCGTTTCACGAGTTTATTATTGTACGAATTTTCTTAGATTTAAATTGCGCAGATGATATCTTAATGATGTTATTATATACTATTATATTTGTTACGTTGAAATAAAAATCGTTTAAGTATAGCTTGCGCCCCTTCTCTAAACCATCGCGCGTCATTGTTGTATTAATATATTGTGTTCGCCGTATAAATATTTCAAGTTTGTTTACCACGAAAAAAATTTTAGACGAAAAACTGTTCTCGTAGTAAACGAAATATATTAGTTTCATACTTTGTTCGCGTCGAGATTCTGCAAAAACGTTAATAATCTGCGTTTATAATGATTGATTCGACGATCATATAATTGTGGTAATTAGTTTTTTATTCGTCGTGAATAGAAACTCCCTAATTGCTAATCGATTGGCTTTTATATCGCGACGACAGCTGGTTAAATCAGTATATACCTGCCGTCTGTGATGTTAATTTGGTGATACCTTTCTTTTTCCTTGAAATTGTTATTGATTAACCACTGACGTGAATAGTGAATAAAAAATGCAGATTATTTAAGAACCTATTTCATTTTATTGGCTGACAGATTCGAGGTTTGCAATATGTCAGTTTTATAAATTTAACGAAAAATTTGAAGTAACTTAATTATTTCTGCAAAATTATTAGTTTCCTATTACTTTTTGAGTCGTTATACAATTTGTGAAGACTCAATAGCTCAAATTCTTGTATCGTACGTTGCGACGATGTTCCGTCGAAAAGTTTCCGTGACATACTTCGCAAAATGAAGTCACGTCTAATCAAATTACTGTATAATCGAAGTCGTTTCGGCGACGATTCTCGTGCCACTTATTCAGAACCATGAAAAATGTATAGATGTTTCGCCTTAAGCAGCGAAAGTAAACGGCTCGAGCTCCCGCGAGTTCTCGCGAGTTCCATTGGTGTGGAGACGAAAGCGTATCTCGTTATATAGAAGTAGACGATGACCGCTTGCATGTTACATAATTACATTGTAGGAAACTCTCTGATCTGGGCAGTCGAGCGCAATAATGGCGTAAGTCCACTTACATTGTTATTGCACTAGGCTTTTCTAAAATCGAGATTTATTTACCTTCGTGTATTCATTACCCATCTGTTGCTATTCTCTTTACAAGAATTACAAAAACTTTGTGTCATACAAAAGATTTTATTATAAAGTATTATAAAATAATCACATTTCTACGTGACATAATACATTAATAAAAATCTGAAGGATCTCATGTAAATCTGATTGAAATTATTTATTTTAATGAGCTCATTTCTCTCGGAGGGATATCGTCAATTGTTGTATTTTATATCACCTAATCGACAAATATGATAATATCACATTTTCACATATTTTTGACTACTATATAATTAGTGATTAACATCAACTCTTTATTCTTGTGTTAAACTATTTGTCCAGTGTTAATTTTTATTATGTCAAGTATGTGTACATTTGACGTAAAACAAAGTGCTCAAGGCAACCATGTTTAGTATTAAATGCAAGTCCAGCTCGAGAAGATAAATGTATGCAATTCGCAGGGAGTTTCCGAGGGATATCGAACAAATTCTCAATACAGAGACTGGACGGCGATTATAAATCTGTCATTGTCATCTGTTATTTTCAGCGTATAACAAATCGAAAATGGGACGCGCAATTGCATTATGTGTCCACCGAGATGCATTGCGTTTACTCGAAAAATCACGAAAATAAAGGTAACCGTTCGATTTGATATTATCTTTTCATCCGTAAAACGCGCTAGATATATTCGTGAAATATAAAATTTATTTAATTTATCTACACATTATTGCATTTATTTAAGCAAGATTATGTCCAACAATTATGTTCGTTAACAAATATGTATCTCTTCGATGCAGTATTAATTCACTCGAAAAAAATTTTGCTTATAAAGATAATATGAGAAAATTGAAAAAAATATCATCTTTTTATTTACTTTGTGTTTACCCGTGCGGTATAAACATTAATTAAGAAATTCCATTATATTAATAACATAATTTATCGTGACTCAAGAGAGTACACGTGATGGATAGTAGCTAGCTGATAAATAGCATATAAGTAACTTGTGATTACCGTTAAACTTTTTTGTCATTACGTTGCATAAGTAGATGTAGAGCACAACCTTCCTGACGTGCATTTATCGTATACCATTATCAGTATGTACGTGTTAGAAGCTGATTTATCTTGTTAATGATTTAGAATAGAGTACCGTTGGTCCTTAAGTAAATCACTTTTTTTTGTGTATATTATTACATGGGATGTGTAGTCTGCAAATGTGGATAGAGGATCGCAACAATGATTATGTTCTATAAGTTTGTTGGTATAACTGCATTTAACGATGATAAATTCTTTCCACTCTATATAACACTTCTCCTTACCACACACATTGCCGTCATCAATCTATCTCGAATCAGTGATCAGTCGATATTAGAAAGTTAATCAGTAGAGCACATTAGGCCTATACGCATCATGTACGCAGAGCTATAGAAGAATATAAAATCATCCATTAATTAGTTATTTACCAACTACAAAAATATTGCAAGATTGATAAGAAGACGAGATTTTTTAACGGTACGATAGTTGTGTATGTTGTATTTGTTTACGTGAGAACGAGAGCCTCTGATTTAGACGAATGACGTCACGGACGTTATGAAAATCATGCTTATTCCCATTGAAGTCTCGTGTTCGTGTATTTTGATACTTTTAGCCTTTCTAATAGTCAATCTTTCGCAAGCCTTGCTTTTCGTCATGTCGTGACACACGAAAGCAATTCAGCATTCAGCATAGATATTAGATGCGTATATTCGTTGGCGCGAATCGATTTTAAAATTGGACCAAAATGTATGTAAAAACATAAACTATTCTAACGTACTCTTATATATATATATATATATATATATATATATATATATATATATATATATAAACACATTTTGTTGAAGGAAAAATAATTTTTTTAAGCAAAACACTCAAGAATTGCTTTCTACATTTTAATTAAGCGATAGTTAGGTATGTGGGATTATAAAATAAGTTATGCGGTCGCATAGTTGAAAATGCAACCGAAAGGTTGACAGAATATGAATATTCTGCGATAAATGCGATAACAGCAATGTTTTATTTGCTCCATTTTGGCGTAATCATACGCGACTTTTCCACTATCGTTTTTTGCACTTTCGCTCGCTGTCGTTGGCTCGTGCCATCTCGACAACTTCTCGATCTTGCGAGAGTGAAATGCCAAAGTGAAAGGGTATGTCTGCCCGTGCGTGCTGTTACCTCACAACTCGTCGCGCCAGCTGTAACTGCGATTCGAGAGGAAGTCGTTAAGCCGCATACACATTGCGTATCCGTCCTGTCGAAATGCTAGTACACAGCATCTTTTTCCAATTCTTCGGCTTATCACTCACGTTTTATTATAAACTTCTGAGAAACACTATAAAGCATACATCTTAAAGATACAAATGCCTTGTAACTCAAATTTAGATGTTAAAGAAGACTAAGTTTTTCTTTAATAATGAGTCTGAATTTTTATTAACGTATTTCTTTAATATCTATCTAATATATATGTTAATAATTCTATCTAATATATATGTTAATAATGAGATGGGAACGTCTTGCAGAGAAAAAACAAAATTAAAAAAAAATATTCCTTTCTCTTGCTTTCTCTTGCGTACAGTTGCACATTATTATGCAACAAGAAGATAAATGACACTACACTTCAAGCTAGTAACATAAGAGTTCATTACGTCTCATTACAGAGACTTTCACGTTTCTTCAGCTTTTTCAAATTTCTAAAAATAAGCTTTTTTCGATCTATGATGCACATAATAAATCTTTTGATGACTTCAGAGGTTCGGAATCGCGAAGTTAATGTCGCACGTAAATTCCATGATGTGCATCATACGATGCAACTGCGCATAAATGTTAAATGTCGAGAGTTGCACAGTTCGTTGATCGGCCTAGCTGATCGGCTCGTCCGAGAGTCGAGTTCGTAATATCGCGTGCGCGTTGGCGTGAAAAGGGGTCTTTAGTCGTCCGCCGAGGGCACGCTGCTCCACGCGTGTTCCACATCGGCCACGTGACGTGTGCGGAGCCGATTCGTTCGACGCGAGATCGATATCACACGCACGACTCGCGTTTACATGGCGGTCTTTAACCCTCAGCGACACGAATCGCTTTAACTAAGAAGTTAATAAAACCACAGCTTCCGGCGCGATAGAGCCGCGTGACGTTGAATTTGCGTCTTTTCTTCCCAAAATTTATGTGTTTTTAGCAACAACGAATATCTTCAGTTTCATATTTTAAAACTTGAGCTAACTTGAACAATTAACGTGGTAAAATTTATAGGAAAATGTTAGGGATTTTGCAGAGAGAGAGGGGGGGGGGAATACATTTATGTTTAATTTCAAAACTGAGAGAAACATATAACATATGTTTTATATTTTATAAATTATATTACATTATTAATTATTTTTATTAAATTTATTATTTTTATTAAAAGATCTACGTTTGAAGCATTCGATATATTCTATGTGACACATTTATTACTCCGTGGACTTTTTCGCGGACATGTATAGTGTCATCATAAACGAGTAATTTATCAGGCATACGTGATAAGAAGGGACTTTACTAATAGCGTGACAAGTGAGATTGCAGTGCAACGCTATCTATCGCCAGATATTCTAGGGTAGCAACGATAGCTGAATTTATGACGGGGTTGATTCGTGCAGACCAAAACGATCGAAGTGAGAACGTGCGTCACTTTATTATGTTATATTTACCGTTTTTTTTTTATCCAATCATTTTTCTTAAGCTTTTTATACGCACTAATTTAACTTGTCATTATTGTTCAAACGGACGTAACCTTTTCCGCAAACATGCATAGTTGGTTTCCATAAAAATCAAGATTGTGATCAAGTTATATTCTAGAATCAATATTGTGCAATATGTAAATGTTAATGTTATGCGTTGAATATATTTTCTCGCGCTCTCGAGAGTAACTTTCGATGACTGAGAACACTCTTCAATGAATAGAGTTGAGAATGACTCTCAATGAGAGAATAAAAAAGTTGGAAGTCTATAGAAATAAGAACGACTCTCTTAATGAGTGTACGCTTGAGGATTTTGTCGTGTAAGTATGATTCTTAACAGTGAAATTCTCGAGAGAACACGAAGTTAAGAACTGTCTTCAATAGTTGTGTGTTTTAGAATCGTTGAGAATGGTTGTCAATATAGCGGTTTCAAAAGAAGCATCTAGTTTTACTCTTATATCTTTGAGAATTTTATTTTATAATTTTTTTTTAATAGTATTTATCCCTTTTTCTTTTTATAACAGAAAAAGATCTTAATCATACCTTTCGATAAACATCTATTTAAAAGTTAATTCTCTCAGGAAAAAATCTCAGATCTTTAAATATACTTTATTGTGTAAAAATGATCTCCGTAAACATCTCCGCAAACCTTTTAATGTAAAGTGTCTATAATTACGTGACGCACTGGTTGACTTTTATGTTGTAACTTTTTTCCTCGTATAACTTCGAGATTGGTTAGACAATCCCTGTAACTACAGTAGATGTTAAGAGTGAAAGTATAAGAGACATTTCAGCCTCTTATGTCTTTCCTTCTTTCAAATTCCTATGATCGAGGTCACTTTCGTAGATTTATTTTGCGGCAAGGGATAGTATTAGTCACTCGATATTTAAATACGATCTTTTTAATTTTAATTTAGTATTAATAATAATTTAGTATTGAAATACTATTTTATACATGTCATTTCTGGGATCAAAATTAGAGATCCATCGTCGAATTTTGTTCTCCAAATTCGTATATGTATAATAAGTGTGTAAAATTATGTTTACACCTAAAGGGTATATGAAAGGCTGATGTATATAATAACTATTGTCACTGATCAATATTATTCTTTTAAAGGATTTGTTGTTAGGAATCTCGGCGAGGAACGACAGATCATGATTTTATAGTTGCGAAAACTGGGTTAAGAACGATTGCATCGAGAATCGACTAAGTCAACTGATTAATCGCGAACCGGTCCTTTTTAGTCAACCGGTGAGGTCACTGCGGATAAAAAGTGCTCGTGCATGTAGGATTTACGCGCTCCACGAGTGTATCGCGAGAACTGGAATAGCAGACTATTCCCGAAGACTATCAAACCAGTCAAGCACGGCCCGTCATTTTTAACAGTTAGTGTCTGGAGCAATTTAAATTCTCCGCCGGTTGCCGGGCGAACGTTTTACGCATGTGGAAGAAAAATGGTACCTTGGCCTCTAAAATAAGAAGCTTCGATCAATAGCTAGTCTTCTCGTAATAAAAGCTTGATTCCCGTAATACAACGGTAATGCTATTCAATGGTTGAATCTTAATTCTTATTTGACCAATTACAATGAATGAATATCACACAAGAGAGAGTTTTAAATAAAATTTTTAATGATTAAGTCGCTATCATATAATTATTTTCATATTATCAGGTATTCTAAAGAAGAGAAATAAATTAAAATTTTAACGATTTTAGAACTTCAAACAATTTAATGATATTAAATGAGGATTACGTTTTTATTGAAATACATACAGCATTTTATTGAATATATTTAGGTTAAAAAGGATTAAATATTAATAGCATTCAATCAATTGCTACATCTTAAAATATTAATGAACTCTAAGAGTTCACCTGTAAAGAGACTGCGTTTCAGTACAATAATGATATAATAAACGATAATATACAGAGATTGCGTCACTTTTATTCAATATTCATACAAACACTTTAAATAACGTTTCGCTGCACATTTGAGGTCGAAGAAAAAATACATTTCTTCTTCCTAACTACCTTCGAAACATAAAATATTATTAAATGCATAAAATACCTTGTCTTCACAGTCACTTTTCTTCACTCAAGTAAACGTATGCCAAGAGAATGCGTATCCAATTCTTGATTTGTTAAGAAAGGAACGCGCTTTGTGTTAACAATCTTAATGTAGAACATTTCTGAAAGGACTCGAGTCAAGGAAACGGAGATTAAAGCGCTCACGGCGCTGTATCCTTGCTCTATTTTACTTGTGTATTCAAACTTCACTCTTTTACTCCTTTCGGGTATTTTTCTTTCCAAAGTTGTCAAGTGTACAAGGAAGTTAATCAGTTTTTCTGCAGCAATTTACAGAATATCTTGATCTCATAAGCGAGAGATTTGTAGCAGCTAATCGTTCGCGATTGTCTCGATAGATCGTTCGTCATAATACTCGCTAGACCTTCACGCTTCGACATGCGACCTTGACACGCTTTCTCTTTCTCTTGTAAAGTATCTGCCCTTTCGCACTTTTTAACCTGAAATTTTTATTCCATGCTGTTATATTGAAGATTTATAATTAACGATGACACTCTTCAACTTTAAAATAGACAATTTGAATTTGTGGTTTATTTAATTCTTCTATGTCGTAAAATATCGTATACCGTGCTATTGTAATATGCTATAGTTACACTTTAATTGAAGTAAATGAAATGCTGACAGTCGATAACCTAATAATATAATTCTTGTAAAAATGGGACGAGAAACTTAATGATAAAAGAAAAGAAAAACCAATCGTCTTTTTTATTTCGCTCGTCACTGGTCTTTATTTTTCTTTTATCCAATATGATGTTATAAATGATAAGTCATCGAATTTTGCTCTCATTGATGTTTTTCATTGCTGCCGACAATAAATCGAATGAAACACAACGGCTTTTAGGATTGAAAATAGTGCGTTGAATAACTTGGAGTTATTGCAATTCGCGATTATTTTAGATTGTTTTTGACGCAGTTGTAGCGCATTTTTCTTCTCACAATATTTGAACACTGATTGTACCTTTTTCTATTTTATTTTACGTAAATATCACATGAAACAAAAAATTTGAAACAAAAGTATTATCGATAAATCATAATTTTTACATGTTTTGTTCAATACGATTCTCATACATTACAGTTAGTTTTTGCGGTTAATGTTTATTAGATTGCATTACATATCTCATAGATTACATGTTCTTTTCTAATTCTTTCATTTATTTTAAACGATCTCATTTATTGCAAAATTGGTAACTGTTCTATAACGCACTAATTTCTACGGCAAAAATTACTGAATTTTGTAATATTAGTTATGTGTTACGTTATATCCTTTTGTAATTTCATATTTCATATAACTGCAGATAATAAAATTATTATTCAGATGTTAAGTAATATTAAAATCATCAATGACATTAAACAAGACAATAATCCTCAAAACAAATGTTGGTTTTTTGAAAGTTAAATTCTCTCCTGACGTCAATCCACGATATTTTTGTTTGTTTAGAAATTATCGAAGATTCCATGCGTTATACATTTAATTAGAAAATGTTGGTTTTATTTAAAAAACGAAATATTTTTCGAATATCTCAGTTCAGAAGGGTATGGCATTTACGTTTTTATTTTTTCTTTGTGTGAAATAATTTGATTTTTTCGAGTAATTTTTTAAAATATTTTTTAGATAAAATAATATCTCGTAATTAACAGAGTTTATTCACAGAATTAAACATATGATAGAAATGCAAAACGCGTTTCGGAATGTTACACTCGCCAATGTTCACCGAATAAATGATTATTCGTTGCAAGCATTTATTAAATATGTATACATATTTTTTATATTACTTTCATCATGTGTATCTAGTATTGCGTAACGAAACGTATTCTTTCTTTTCAATAATTCACGAAAGCGATATTTCGGCGCGAAAGTAAGAATCGATAGTGGTTCAATCTCTGCAAATGGTGTCCGCGCACAAAATACGAAAGGAAACGCGATTTGAAAAATGTCCACGAAATGTCAGAAACACTCGTTTCACCGCGGATGAAAATTTAAACTATCCCGCGGCTGTAACTCGAGGTTACGGACAATTACATGTGGAATTCTCGTTCCACTAACACACGGAAAGTTTGCAACCACGTCATCACGTCATACTAACAGTGAATGGGTCAACCTCTTACTATACAGCGTGCAATATACAGGGTGTTTCACGCACCTTTCACTCTTTGCGTTATTGTTGTACAATGTGCGGATTCTTTCCACGTAATATGCCTATATAAATTGTATTCAATCTCTCTTTATTAAATATCTCAATAACGAGACGTGAAATTTTGCTAGCATAAAGGTAGTATAAGATCTTCCATTTCTTTTTTCGTGATACATCATCGTTTTGTTCGCAAAATATTTTAACAATGAAATATCAATAAGTTAAGGTTAAAACATATTTAAGTGACACAATGCGGTAAAAATACAGTAAAAATATAACATTATTTCCTCCCCCCCCCTCTCTCTCTTTCTCTTTCTTTTTCGATTTTAAACAGAAAACACATGTCGCATGTTCGCCCGATGCGTCGCGCTGCTCCAGGTGGCCGATATATCGACAGAAGTGTCGATTTAATTCCAATCGTTATTCTTTATCTAGCATCACCTTGCTAGATAAGTGCGCTCGATACGTCCGAGATTTATCCCTTGTGAATTTCTTTTTCATCGCAACAAATGACGATTAAAAATAATAAACCGACACGCTGGTTCTGCGCGCAGTCAGACGCGAATTTATCGCCGGAAATGGCCTCCACATTTCCCGAGTCCTTGAGTCGACTTTATCATTTGGGCCACGCACGCAGAGAAAGAACGTTCCTGTCGTTTGCCACGCAACATGACTATAAAATAGCCATTATACAATCTTATTCTTTAAATTAAAAAACCTCAATGCCTGAAAGTCGAACAGTGATTTGACAAAAATACCGAAATCAAATTTTTATTATTCTCTCTCTCTCTCTCTCTCTCTCTCTCTATATATATATATATCATATATATATATATATATAGAGTATGCATAATTTAGTATAACCAATGACATTTTAAGAAATTTTAATGTTTTAATACGCTTTTAATATGCTGTTATATGTTTTAATACGTTTATAATACGCTTTAATGTGTTTTAATACGCTTTGAAAATTCCAAATTGATGAAATTGTCTATAAAAGGTTTTTAATAATATTATGATAATAAATATAATAATAATAATAACATTATGATAATAAATATAATATGTACAAAATATAGCAATAGATAGAGTTTGTGTGTGATTCGGTTATTTTCCACGGCAAGAGATTACAAGAAATTTGGCAGTTCCAGTTAGCAGAAAATTGATATTCTCAAAGATGAAGCTATAGACGTTACAAAAAGTCGACTATTGGATACTTTTATGAGTCTCTCGAGACATCGGAATATATTCTTACAGCACGGACGTCACGAGATCGGAATTTAAATCCCCACACGAGCGCCTCGACGAGATATTTCGTGTCATGGAGCGGCTCATTAATGCGGAAGGTCGTAGATATCTCGTTTTAACATTCGGAGGATGTTCTTACGTTTCCGGTTAACCAAAAGTGACCACCAAATGTCTTCGAACGGATAGCAGTCTCTTTCATTCTCTTGCTCTTCCTTCTTCGCGCAGTCAATTGATCGAAGATACACGTGGTCGCTAACGTCATCAAAGACTTGTCTAAGTTTGTACAATTGCAATTTCAACTTCCGTGAATGTAATTACGTTGGAGTTGCGTCTTACATTTGTATTCTTTGGAACAATACGTGCTCGGAATATTTAACCCTTAAATATGTTTTGCATAAGATTGAAGAACAATCAACGTTATTCAAAAATAAAAAAATTTTGATATTACATTTTTATATTATTGTAAAATAAAATTTCTTTATATCATTTCTTATTTTTAGTTTTCTTAATATGCTACATAAACATAATTTATTCGACAAAACGGATATATTTAAAGATTTAGTTTTTGTTTTGACAAATCTAATTTGAAGCTCGATAGTCAAGAAGTTCAGTATGGTTGAAGATAGAGTTTTCGAAAAGATAATGTATTATTTAATTGTCGTAATTAGAGTAAAGAGGCTGACTCGACTTACAGAATTTAAGATATGACCAGAAGCGTATTCGTGGTGATGGTGATGGTAGGATGTTAAAACGTAAAACGTGATGATCAGGGACTCTTGGACCTTGTGGAGCAACGAGATCAGCTGCAATCAGCTCGGGGAGCACGTTGCAGATTTCGAGGAACCGATCGATCGAATTCCCGGTAACCAATTGCGATCCTAATCCCTGCAACTCACTCTTGGCGCACGCTACTCGAGCTGCCGTGCTTAATCGAATCCCGACAGAGAGATGCTCTCACAGCTCGTAATCTCTCCGATGGGGCTAGCGCGGCAACGCATAAATGTTCGCTTGAGCGGCGCACAGATATACTCGCTCTCGAATATGCATATGAATAGTTAGCCCTGCTTGTCGTTACACGCTCGTATCATATTAAGGTGCGGATAAACAACACGTGGTTTCGCAAACCTATCAACAAGTTTTAAAAAAAGAGAGAATTTGTAAACATATTGAAAAAAATAAAAATGGTCGAGCCACGCGTCGTTTAAGTCCAACTTTGCTCATTATCGTGTGCTCGCGAAGAAATCGTTGTGCGACTAATGGCGCGTGAATTATCCTCGGCAAAAATATTCGTAAAAGAAGTTAGAAGTTTGGCGAAGAGAGGGAAAATTTCGTTGTATACTCGAATTATCCTTCGTCGTATGATCTAGTTATAAAGTAGTTATAAAGTTTTTCAACCTGAACGTTTAACGATTTTGTCCATGTACATAGTTGTAGATAACTGTACATTTCTTGTTATTTCTTATTTTATTAATTGATTTTATACACATTTCTTTTTTTCAACGCAGGTGAACGTAACAATTAGTATATTTTTAATTTCATCAAAATGATAATAAACATAAAGAAAATGCCATTGGAAATTTTCTTTTATCTTATCTTTCAAATTACAGTAGCATTTTTTTATTTTCCTAGCGTTTTTATTTATTAAAAGCGTTTTGTTTATTAAATAGAATTAAGGTATTGTATAAATATAGCTATATCGAAAAATTCATTTGAAATTCTGTACATTTATACAAAAATCCAAATTGTCTTTAAGTTTACATATTACTATATTTCTCTTATTTTTTTCGCCAAGAGTTTCGACTCTACATTCTATCGAGTTTGATCAGTGAATGTGACCCATTGCCGATCGTGAGAACTGAGGAAGGTGGAGATCGGTATTCGCATATGTCGTGCGGTCCTTTCCAACGACTTCTAATTTGTGGCCATATATATATATATACACTCGTATGGATAAAGTCTTGCATTGCTCGGAAGTGACAGCAACACCTGTCTGTCGTTCTTTCTCCGTTTTTCCCCGTTTCTTTTTTGAAACCTGGGAAAGGACGAAGTGAAGTAACGGTGCTTTTGAAGCTTCCCACTTCCGCTTTACATCAGCTGCCAATTTCTACCCCGTGACGTAACATAAAACAGAAAAAAATTGGAATTAATACAAAAATATGATGAAATGCAATAATACTTTTGTTATTGACCAAAGAATATTCACGAAATTATATTTTCAATGACATGATGAAAGAAATATCTATGAAAGAAATATTATGGGAAGACAAGATATTCAACAATAACATCCGCTTGGAAATTAAAACTTTAGAGAACTTTGAGGAAAAGTCCGTAAATAGCTTCGCGTGAGAGAAAATTACGATGATATCTATGTACTATATCAGACATGCCTCTGTTGCCATCGTAGGAATAAGCGAACAAAAGCAGTAGCGTTCAGCGATAATTTCGTATCATCCTGTATAGGACCAAAAGAACTGAAACTTAATAGCATCATAAATTTCAATCTCCGAGCGGATGTTGCTATTAAATATCTCTTCTTTTCGAGACATCTTGCGAGTGAAAGTACAATTTCGTAGACCTTCCGTACAAAAAGTTTTTATTTCATATTGTATTATTTCTGTATTATTTCTCTCAGAGGATCTTTCAGAGAGTTTTTAATGGATGTTGTCTCTTTTTTCTTTTATCTTGACTGTTCGATGCGATTTCAAATACTGAGCTATCTCTGAATGTCGCGCGGAAAATCGAAGGCAATGTCGATTTATGCACGAACACACCTGAAGAGACGCGCATTTCTCTAATGAATGAGGGCAATATTCCCACGTCATCGGTTATCGTTGTTTCGTTTAGGGGGTCGTTCTATCGCACCGCGAAGAAAAGTCACCGGCGTGATAAGAACATTGCGAAATCAATGGCAGAAATGGGAAAGGGCAAAAGGGCGCTCACGTCGAGGTAGGTCGAGAGGTCACTGGCTTCGTGAGAGTTTTCGCGCGACCAATGCGCGACGCGAGCCGAGATCGCATTGCCGTCTCGAAGAACATAATCGAGCATATTTGAGATATTATCCAATCTCTGACGTGCTGAAATTTACACTATTCTATGCGCGTCTATTCAATTTGTGCTCAGATTACGATATGTATTATATTCACGACTAAGCACACGATTATATTACGATATGGAACAATGTATAGTTTTAACAATCGAATATACTTTATATTTCAAATCATTGGAGAAGTCAATTCTATTAAGTCAAGTACATTTGAAATTCCTCCGTGTTTTATTTAATTAATATTTAATTAGATTGATTAGAGAAATCTGTGATAGTTATACAAAATCTTAGTTTATACAAATCAAGCGCAATTTAATACTTTACAGTTAATAATTTACAGACAACATTTCAGCGAACGTCAGTTTTGATGGGATGAAAGAAACAGCGTAGATAGTTAATTATGGAAGTGGAAAAAAGTTCGATAGATTGGCAACATCAGATCGAGCGACGATATATTTGCTGCATTAATTTCTAACGAACTAGTGAAAATGATCACGCAAGGGTTGACAGCGCGCGTGTTTAAGCGATAAAAAAAAACAAAAAAAAAAACAAAAAAAAAGACAAACCATCTGCGCTCTCGTGAATTATTCAGTGGACATGATTTTACGCATTAACTCTCGCGCGTAACTCTCACTACAGATCGATTGAATTGTTGCTTTTTGTGCTGCTCGATTCTCGACTGCCCGTAAAGCCGACAGCACACCGCACCAGGCTTGTCAAACAATTTGCACAGAAGGTGGAATATTCATGCGACATCGGGTCGACGATACGATCGACGAAATGAAAATCGAGTTCTATCCGATCGACACACTACTTTTAATTAGCTCATAATAACAATGACTGATCGCCCGTAATATCGATCGCATGCACGGCTGCTGTCGAGAATGTTGCTGCATATTACTGCGCGATCTGTTTTCCGTCCGTGTAACCATAACTCGCACATTACACGTTAACGAAATTTTAATTGAATTGAGAGAGAGGAAGAGAATGAGAGAGAGAGAGAGAGAGAGAGAGAGAGAGAATGTGTATGAGAGTGTGTGTATGTATGTTTCTGTGTTTGATATGGTTGTGTTAATTATAAACTCTTGTAGCATCAAAACATTAATTTTGAAAGTTGCATGGATGACATAAATTCTCAAATTCACAATGAAATTGCATAATTTGCGTAATCAACATTCCCGCGATTGTCGAGTCGTCAGTTTAATGAATAAGTACATATATATTTTGGATCTTACAAGACGAATATATATTTCTCGAGACAAAATGATTATTCTCGCTGAATTATTAGAATGTGATTTAGAAACTTGTTCGTTCTCGTTTAATTTCATCTCTGTTACCATGCACGTTTCTAAAATTTTAATTTTAAATTAAATTAAAGACAACTCAATAAAAAGCGTAATTATTTTCTGTATGAAAACTGAGGAATTATACATGATTATCGTCATTTTTTTTGAAAAAAAATTGAATTTTATTATTATTGCGTTATTTCCAACCATTTATTTTACAGTTTTTTATACTTTTTACTGAGATTTTTTAAATAGATTTAACGGGATTTTGTTTCTATCCTCGCGTACCTGCGGATTCCACGGTGGCATGTGGCCTTGGCTTACCGCCAGACCTTGTCGCATCGTTTCTAAATTCCCTATCGAATGGTCGTGATGAGCGATTGTTATTTTACGACTGCGACGTAAGCCTCCCTTCCTCTCGCTCTCTTGTGCCAGGTGTGTCAAGTAAATTGATGGGAATGACGACGATTAACTTACGCAACGTTCTCCCCATTTCCACACCCTTTCAAAGTTTCGACTGCACCGTTACACATTCCATCGTCACGATTGACAGTGTCGTCCCATTTTGACGGAAAGAATGTTTCTCGGTTCACTCATAAAAGCTTTTCTCGCTGGAGAGTATATAAGTATATAATATAATTATACAAGTGTGCGAATAATAGAAGAAATTACAAAATAAAATAGGAAATTTATTTTGTTGCACATGTATTTTTAGATGCTGCAGGGAAAATACTATTTTTATGCCCTTTTGTCGATGCTAGTATTTCACGAGACGATAATATCGCGGTAGAAAAGCCGCTAAATCACTGCTAAAATTACCGAGAATGGAAATAACAAGGGACGCTCGTTAAAATACCGACAAATTGTTTCGTACTTGTTGGTCGTTTGCATAAATGTATTAACATTGGCTCGCGAGAAGCAATTTTGCACGATTGCGTCGTATTTCTGCCGCGTGTTACTTCACTGCTTAATAGTATCCTCGCGTATCGACCGCGGTGAGTTCTTGTGCGGTTTTGTTGCGCACACCGCGTATGCCACATGGGTGTCGGTTTCGCCGGAAGTTTCGCTTCGTTGCGTGTTTCCGGCTATCTGTTGAGATCCGACAATGGTATTGCGCGATGCAAAACATTTCGTCCCTGTCCCTCCTCCTTATTTCTTTCATTTCTTGCGTCTACATTTAGATCAGAATTCATTAACGCACTGTGGGAAATTAGTTGTGACATGACAATTATCATTTTGAAAAAATAACATTTTTTATCACGAATAGTACTATTTCATTATATATTTTATTATATACTTCTAGTATATTATTTATAGAATGCAACATTTTGTACATCCTTATTCCCTTCATTATCAGTGTCAACTATTGCAGTAGACATGTTCGAATCTTTATTTTGGTAAAAGTTTAATTATTACTGTATTAATTATTAAATCATAATCAAATTCTCTTTTTATAAAATATAATTTTATAATAATGCTTTCTCAGTTCCTCAACATGTAACAAAGTACATTTAACTACACAAATGCACATTTAACTATTTTTCACTATTTCATTGCATTCAATAAAAGGATATTAAGGATATTAATTTTTTTTTACAAAAAAGTAATTAAAAAACATTTTTTAAAACAATTTTTAATGTAATTTAGAATTATAGTTTTTCTTTTATACGGTCGATAATTTTGATAATATTTTCATTATTCCGTGAATTTGCAACTTTGGTGTTCTCGTTTCTCATCGCACGACTTCCCCCGCGAAAGATGATTTTCCGACAGCCAAAAAAACTTTCTCGCACTTTTTGCGATTTTAAGAACCAAAAGAGAACACATTGAAAAGTTTCGAAGGACGAGAAAGCTCATTACACATCCTTTCGGGCGCCATTGATCCAGCCGCCATTGTAACGTCGATCGTGTGTCACACGGGCATCGATTATTCAACCCCCGTCTTTGCGGTATCTCCTGAAATAGATATTGCGTATTTTTGTCGGGAAAATGTCATTCGCCAAAAACAAGCATCTTTTCTGATAGAAATTCGTAGTAGATGATTTATGTTTTTCTTTCTCTCAAAAGTGAGTTTTTTTTAGTTAGTTGATTATTTTTATGCGAGTCATTTTTAATAACAAGTTATTTACTATTTTTAATAACAAGTTATTTACTATTTTATACTTGTCGGGAAAAATATATTTTGCTTGCTTCAAAAACAATGTGTTATTTGTTATTTGAAATTTGAAATTTTTACTTTCAAGTTTAAAACATCGATTTATGGTACAATAAGCAAAATGAATAATTATATGATTGTTCAGTTTATCCCTTATTTTTTTATATTTTGTTTCTATATTTTTGAAGTACGTACAAACATTAAACGTTATAGTAAACAATGCTGTTAACTGTTTTGAGACAGATATACGATATTAAGTTTCTATCGCGGATGTTGTCAGTCTAATAATTAATGTCTTTGCATTAAACGAAATTTTCTTTTTCTGCTTTTAGGTGAGTATTGTGGTGTTCCGGCATACCGTGGAGAAGTCATAAATTTTGCGAGTACAAGATTACTGACAATGAGTATTATATCTGGAAGGTAACATATAGACTTTTACGCTACTCGTCAGTACGAGTTCATTCTTTGTGACTTTCCATCATAATCTCGAAGAACTACCACAAAGAAGCACTACAATTTCTGAGAAAGTAACCTGAGAAAGCTTTATAAACATCATTCTCATTCTGCACGGTGTAATAATATTTATATCGCGAGATATCTTTTATGTGCAGAAAATTATTCCCGTCTCTTTATGTAAATATTTCGATTCGCATTCGAAAATAGTTCAATCGTGAGAAATGTTTCAATAAGTAAGGTAATAGAAAAAATACACTTCAGAGAAAAGAGAGGAAGAATCATCGTAATGATCAGTATTTGTTTGCAATATTGTCGCAAAAGATTATAATGCGAGTCAGTAAATAAAAACTAAGTTACTGCTTAAATTTTATATTAAATTTTGCTTTTTCTCGTAATATGCAAAAAACCTACGCGTAATTTTATACATTGATGTATTATAATGCATCTTATGTATATAAAAGGAAAATTTTGCATGTTTTCATAAAAGAGGTTTTTGATCGCAGAGATCAACTTAGAGAGGTTTATAATACAAAAGTTCAATACTTGTCTCTATAAAGGTAGTATACCTTTTTCAAAATTGTTAATCGATAGAATCCAATCACTAACAATAAGATAAGTCTACACAGATTAAATATAAGACATAAAAGTCTCATATAAAAATATTCTTAATGCATATACCATATGATATAGATTACTGCACTTCGCAAAAGATTTTATAATCGTAACAAACTGTCTAATTCTACTCTTCTGCCTCTCCACTGATATATCTGCGCGTCATAGAAGGCAATTAATCTCGCAATTAATACCACATACGTTATCTACCGCAGGGGTTATCCTTCAGGAAAATAACGTTGTTAGATCTCTAACGAGTATCTTCGGCGATATGTGGTAGACAGGAATAATAAGTTCCCGATACTGTAACCTGTGTGCGCGCGACATGAGCTTCAAGTAATTTATCGTATCTTTCGAAGTACCTGTAACATGTAAATTTTTATGCATTGATGGTCTCTTTCTCTCTCTCTCTCTCTCTCGAACTTTGAGCGAACGATCGTAATCCAATTTAATGCATCGAGCTGAAGATTTTACAACGTAGTTCAATGTGTTTCAGTAACAAGCAATATAATCGCGCCAATCAAATCGACTACTAATTTAAGAAATCATAAATGATGGGAGCCTTTCTACAAGGCGTCTACAAGATCGCGGAATCGCGCTGCCGCATGTTCGGCACATATGGTTAGAATCAAGCTATTATTTTCTCTCAGATCTTCCGGAATCCGAATAACTCCTATCTATTCGCCGAGAATCCACCTTTCCACGAGGTTCGCGCTACATATGTATTATAACTTATTACCGATCGGCGTTACTCGAGTGACTCACGCGATCTCTCGCGTCGTCCAGCGATAATTCATCGCTACGAGTTGTCGGTTGCAAGGTACATGCCTTCTCCCGAAGGCGGATAAATACGTAAATCGCCGCACTGCTGCAGTATTTCCGGATTAATCTCGCGTTCGACGGTTAATACACGCTTAGGATACCGTAGCGAATACGACCCCGCAGGCTGCTCCTTGCACAAATTATACGATACGCAGAAAAGTGAATGGAAGAGTCGATAGACGCCCCGAAGACGAAAAACTTCCACGTTCTTTTTTTTTTGCTGTACGACGACTTATGTGCGAAATAAGAAAAGGCGACTCGATCGATCTTTTTCGCGCGATTCGAATCTAGATATTTTATTGAAATTCTTACATGACGCTCGGCTCATATTTGAACGTCATTAAAGTTTGTGACGCTTAAAAAAATAATTTTATAATACTTAAAAGTGTTATGTGATCTTTTCTTGCAGCGTCATTTTTAATTTAGCAAAGAAATTGGATTGCATAATAATGTTTCCACCGTTCACCGTTATCGAGTCAAGATAACCATGTGAAACAGGAAATTCTCGCGTGGGTTTCTCAATGCGTTTCTAAATTTTCTCATGGTTTTCGTGACCAAGTAGGCGGGCAAGAATAAAGAAAATCGAAGGTCGCGTAGGGAGGCGAATATATATCTCCGGAGTGGCATGTGTACAGGGAAAGCAGCACCTACGCGATACGTGCCGACGTTCTAAAAATACGGGCTTATTTTAGCGAGGAGAGGGATGCACCCGCGTGAGAGTGATATGCGTTGAGCATACGGGCTGCTTAAGCAGGAAGGTCATAGAGTGAGCTGTGCTTTCAGCCGAAAGAAAGCACGAACGAGAGATATTGCCTGTCAATGAAAACTACATCTCGTGTAGACTTGAGCGTGATGCATCATATGCGGAACGTCATGGATTTATTAGATGCGATTTATTTCTCGCATGTTTGTCGAGATTTTTAGACATCTTTAAATTTAGAATTCTCCATGGATTAGAGCTTCTCGAGTTCAATTACATTTTCTGATAGGATGTTTCATGCAAAGAAACTAATTTTTGGGAGAGGTTTTTTGAGGCTATCACAGTCGATATCGCAATCATTTCTTCGAGTCCGACGATGCTGACAATGATATCGATCGTGTGAATCGCGTGTGTTGCGCGATTCTCTTGTCCCCGCGTAGGAAAGTTTATCAGCGCGTGCGGCGCCGGGTGTCGGGCGCCATGTCCCCTCCGATAAACGGTGAAGAAAGAAATGGAAATGGAAAGGCGACGAGCGTATCGCGGCGTTTAATTATTTCTACCACGATCCCACGTGAGCGACCGTAAAAAATAAAATTTTCCTCGACAAAGCACAACTGTCCTCTGTAATAATAAATGTTGGTAAGCCAAGGGAAAAATTTTCATTTCCCGACGAAATTACGTTTCTGGTAAGAGAAAGGAAACATAAGTTTAACCGAAAAGCGAGGTGTTATCCGTGTTGAGCTGAAAACATTTCTCCCTGGTGATTTTGCTTATAAATTTATTAAGTTCATCTTAATTAGCTTTATTGAAAAAACACATTAACTCTTACATGTATTTTGTTATGTATATATTTTTAACATAACATATAAGTTTGTAAATAGAAAATTATAAAACTTATTCTTTTTACTTGAGACATTTTACTTCTTTCACACATTTTTTCATGAGCTGTCCAATTACTGAAAGAACTTTTCAACTTCGAAAGTACTGTAACTGCTTATATCCAATTTTCGATCGTTGAAATCCCATGCTGTTAACGGACGCTGATCTCGTTTCCGGCGCTGTTCGGCTTTCTCGCCAATCACTACGCCAAGCTAATTTTAGCCTCTATCGATTCCCACCTGGTAGAATTCAGGCTGGCCTTTCGTCCAAACACGATAGATGATATTGCATTTAATATTGGCGAATGAATTGTGCATTGCTGGAAATCAACCAGACAAGGAAATATAATTGCATTATGAAAATCTCGTGAAAATGGAACTTTCTCTTGGTAACAGTACCTTTACTGAATACTGTCGATTGCTATAGACAATTAAAAATTATTACGCAATGTTAGTGCACATTATTTTATACAACACTAGCACAATACTAGCTTAAGAATGTATGAATTTTCGTGTAATATAATAGATGCTGTAAAGAGCATCGCGCTTGCATCTTACAAGTATGAAAGTTTAGAATATTAAATCTGTTTAAAAAAAGAAATCGCGATTGTAATTTGAAGTTTTGAAGTTTTAGAATTTTGGAATCTTCAAATTTTAATATGAATATTTAAGTATCTTGAAGATGTGGAACTTTACAAAAACTTGGGGACTTCAAAAGATTCAAAGGTTACGATGCTTAAACCTTTGAAACTCCATCGATGTCTAGAACAATATTAACTTTATGATTTCGAAATTTTCAATATAATGCATTCCACATGTGTAACAAAAAAAAAACAAAACGTTTTTTCCAATAAAAGAGATAAATTACAATTGAATTTTGCTCAAAAAATTATTAAATTTGAAACGCGAGACTACTATTTTTTTTCTCAGTTTGTAATAGCGTTGAGAAAGATATTTTAGTATTATCGAATTTTTTTCGAATAATAAATATAATTTCTTAATAATAAATATTGTATGTAATATAATCAGCATTTCTGCAACAAATTTTGCTAATAGTGTTAATAGTCGCTTGTGAAAAGGACGTGTCCGTTGCAGTAACATCATTTTCGTGGCGAAAATCGTCTCTCGTCACACAATCTAGAACATTGCGTAATGCCATAAATAAGTAAGCTGCTGGACTCTCGTTTAACATTATAAATATCGTAGGTACCGGGTATATCGATCGATGTCTCTGACACAACGTGCGTCGTTGTAAACAACCTCGCAGCAGTGAAACGAGTCAGAAATAATTTCCTCTCTTTTCACGACGCTTTAGAAAGCTGAATATCATAAATAGCACATCAGCGCTTACTAATATGTGACTAGTGTTGCTTGAGTTTCCGATGATTGATCGCAGTGTTGGAGATTGTTGTTGTAATGCGAATTTGCTTTTATGAGATGCGATAAATTAAATTACTTACAACAAAGTAAAAAAGTTAATTGAAAATAATAATGCGTATTTCGAATAAAATGGATATCGTTCTACGATGACATACTTTGTCATTTCCAGTATTTCGCTATAATTTGATTTTTTTTTGGTGTCTCTAAGTTAAAGCTAAGTTTGAACTTGAAAATTTTTACCTTTATTTATTTATTTATTTATATACAAAATAGTACCGTGATAAAGGTCGTCTGTATTATTTTCTATATTTAGCGCGAATCATCTTACAGCGAACTCCATCGATTCGAGTACCATTACATGCATAACGATTATACTGCTAATGCATAAATAAGTAGTTAGACACTTCGATGGCTCCCCGTCACGTGGACAAGGTAATTAAGAAAGTTCTAACGGGGAGGTTTCCTGTGCTTTAAAATAGCTCCGGTCTCTCGTCTTCAATAAGTGGAACGAGCTTCCATAAATTAATAAACCTTCGGAATTCAGTACGGAGAAGCGCGACGGCGCCGCGCCATGCACAGCATGTCTTCTCATTAAAATTGCATCCCATGTTTATGTTCCTGCAACCGTTCGCCTCTCCCCTCCCTCTGTTTCGTTATGTTCCGTTTTACATTGTGGCTGATGGTGAGTAACGTAACACGAAAGTAAATTTCAGGAGCCGCCGGCCATCGCTGAAAGATTGATCACAAGGCCGGGAGAGCTTCGACATAGCATTTCCTATACCATGGCTCACCGCAACCATAAATTTCTCACCGCGTTCGCGAAATGTGCCTCGTGACGTGAAACGGGAAAAACGCCCCGGAATTCTCGTTAGGAAATAATACGTGATAAATGTAATAAAAATGCTAATAAATGTGCCTGCCAGTCCTACTGGCGGTTGGGACAAACGGAAGAAACAAAAAACAGTTTGAACGCTTAAGATAGAAAACGTGAACTATAAATGCTGTGAAAAAAGCGGAGTTAATGACAGGAAAATATATGTCTTATGCGAAGGTTCTCTTAAGATCATTCTTACCGCATTTAATCTTGTTTTATTTCCACACACAGATATATATATATATATATATATATATATATAGAGAGAGAGAGAGAGAGAGAGAGAGAGAATCTTCAATTCTTTCTTCTCTCATTTATTCCGACCACTGAAGCTCGAAGTCATTTACAAATGTTTTTGTTACGTTTAATCGAATTTCTTTGTAAAAATTTTAAACTGGAATCGTGTTAAAATATAACCGATACGAAATAAAAAGGAAAATAGATGGAATAGAAATAGAAAAGAGTTTGCTTGGCATATTAATCACGAAATAATCAATAAATTTGTCAAAGGCTTCATTATCATTTTATTCCTTATTTATTCCTCTATGGCAAATCGTGTAATTCGTGAGTAGTTAATGTAATTCGCCCTTAGGCTCTTCTCAGAACTGACTGTGGTATAATGCAGGTAATCCTAAATGTGAAGTGTACGAATCGGTCTTTACTACTTCATCGTGAGAAACTGTTCGCGCAACGAACCGCATTACAATTAGCAATTAGCATTGCGGCGGCCGTATGTTAATTGAAGTAATAATCATGATACGCTCGGCTTGCTCCGAAGTCGGAGCACCTTAATCGCGTTTCGCGACCCGGAAAAATATGCGTGATGATAAAACTTGTTATTGTTATCTTCAGCGAGAGAATTGCGTTGAGCGAACATTAATTGTGAAATTATACTATATATTATCATTTTTTCTTTCTCTCTCTCTTCCTACATGTCTATCAGTGAAATGTGCTGAAATTATAACAGTTAGCTTTTAATTGTGTTACAAAGGAAATATGCGATAGAGAGAATAAACGCGTATAAAAATATTTTATTCATTGTTGTTAATATTTAATGATACATAGAACACAATATACATTTGAAAACAAATAACTCTTGGAATAAAAATTGTAATCATATTGTGTGTGTGCATATGTACGCGCGTGCGTGTACATACATAGATACATATACACTTTAGACATTTATGAATTTAATTTTATTGGAAAACAGATTATAAGTTTGAAAGAAAATGATAAAAAAGATGTATCGTGTATAAATATATTCTTTAAAGTTAAAATTGAAAATAATATCTTAAAATTATCTATACAAACTAAATGCGTTGTACGATAGTTTATTTAATATAGATTAACAAAAAGATAATATAGATTGTATTCTATACTCGTTCGCGATTCTGCGGGTCGTATTGTATAAGATCTTCGGAATTCTCTTCAAGACTCTCGATCATGTGGTACAAACATAAGATGACACATGCGGGCGACAGCATAATATTGTCTTAATACTTCCGTTAGACGTAATTGTTTCTACAGCTATTAAGGAGGCCTCAGGTATCCTCTTTCCTTCTCGTATTTCACAAAGCATTAGAGAATAGAACTTAATGTAGCACAGAGATTTCCGTGTAAAACATTATAAAGTTGCACTAAATTAGAATGATAAAAATTTTGTAGAGCCTTAAAGATATAATTTTATCGCACTATAAAATACTTTATTTTATACCTTGAGGAAGGTAATTAATAATTTTATACCTTTTATTTTGTACCTTGAGGAAAGTAATTAAATATATAATTAAATATAATTAAATATGTAAGAGGTGATGCATATGTACATGTGCAATTAACATATATCATTCACACATTGATTTTATATGTTTTTATTACAAATACGAAAAACACAATAATATCAAAAATTATAGTTTCATTTTCTGAAGTGTCAATTAAATCAGTTTATGTGTTCATGCGTGCTATGTAATTTTTATGAATCAATTTTTATTTTAATTATCTTGAAAATCATAGATTTACACACACACACACACACACACACACACACACACACACACACACACACACACACACACTGTGGATTAAATTTGTTCCAGAACTCGTCATCGTTCGAGTATTTTGCGAGCAAATCTGAAATGTACCACCGTAAATTCGCACATAACGAGTAAAATTTAGTTGCATCTCTATATACTTTTTGCTAGCTATTATTACTTTTTTCATTATTTACCTCATTCATGATAAATGTTAATATTGAAATTTAATACATGTTACACCTATTATTCCAGAATTGATACTCTCTACATTATTTTTTCTCATTGAAGAATAATTTAAAGAAACTTATTTAAGATTAAGATTGTAATAACCAGAAACTAGCTATTTTGAAAAAAGCAGTACTATCCGATCTTTTTTTATATTTGAGAAAGCTTGAAAGCCTTTTTTATCTACGTAGTATTTTAATATAGTTTAATATAGTTATTGATATCTATTCTAACATCTATAATAACGATCTATTTTAACATTGTTATTAAAATTTTTTTCATTTTGAAAAAATTACTGTAGCTTTTCACCAATTTTCTATTTTCTTTCGTGTAAACAATGTATCCATATAAGAACAATGAAAACAACATTATGTAATTACAATGGTATTTTAAATAATCTTATTAGGATATCCAATATAAAGAGTTGTTAATTTAATAATAAGTATCTTATTTATTTAATAGTTACAGTTTTTTAATCTACTTGAACAAGTGCATCTAACTTGATTGTTGTATATCTATCGTCTAACGCGCATCGATTTGCGTGTTTCTTCGTGTCGTGTAAGGCAGATATATCCGCCTTTCTTCTTCCTGATTTATTTAAATGAATGTTAAATCAAGCGTATCGATTCTTCTATTATAACACGATATTATGTAAAAAGTTCCGCATTAAGCGTAAGAATCGTTGATTGCATGCAACTAATTTTCACATTCCGTTCCATAATGGCATGATACGTTTTTACAAACGTATTTTGGTGCGATTGCTTGGAGGGTTAAACGCCACGCGTACAACATGACTGATCATCTGTAAAAATGTCTTAAAAAAATAATATCTCTTATACATTATGCACACCGACGTATGAAACTAATCCTTCAAACGCATGAAGTTAACCCTCAACCTTTAAAAAAATAATTTTCTATAGTTCATTCAATTGCTCATCGTTCTTAATCCGTTTTTGTAAACACGTATCTGTAAAAATATAAGACTCTTGGAACATTATATTTGTATAATAAGCTAAAAGTAGAAATGTATTTTTAAAAAATAATGTTTCTCATCCATTAGTAATAGTCAGTTGTGTTGTTACATGTCAACCGTTAACCAGTTGGGACCGTTTCGAGACTTTTAAAGTAACATTAATTACTTGATGGTCTTAATTGAAATCTTACTTAAGGAGAACTCTTCGGACTTGTTTTTGAAATTAGTGACTTCCGTTCTCCCATGTCATACGCTCACATATTATCCCAATGTCGTCACAATGATTGATGTAATACTATGTTTTGAAATGCTTATTCATCGTTGACGGATAAGTCATTCGAAACAATCATGTATATCCTAAGTACTCCAAAATAAAAACACCTCGAAGAAACATATCTCGCAAATTCAATATATTCAACATGTATAAACAAAAGTTATTTGGATAAATTAATTTTTTTTTACGATAATACACTCGATGAAGATAATCATCATAATGATTTAAAGTGAAAAAACTTGAACTGTCATTTACTTCTTTTTCTTATTTATGGATTATTTTCAAAATCACATTTTTAAAAACTGAGAATAAAGGGGAAAACACACAAACGAGTTTAATCGATCTGAGTTTATATCCAGTTGTATTTATATGTTGTGTTTATTGTTAACCGAAGCAACATTGATCACAGTTTCAAAGGCAAGGCCATGATTTCAGCGAGAAAAATCGCGGCCAATTCCGATCTCAAGCGCTGTTTCGCCGCGTGCGAAAACAATTCTGCCAATGTAGCTCTCCTTAGACGTGCGATTTATCCGACCCACCCACATTGCCGTGCGATTTAACGAGCCATCGTGTAACGGTCGCTTAACGATGATTCAGAGACCGGTCAAATGGTGCTTGAACCTCTTCTTCACTCATCCTCCCTTCCGCTCTTTATCTCTCTCTCTCTCTCTTTTCTCGTCTTTGATATACACGTCACTCGCTCGTTTCCACTCCGGCCTCCTCTAGGTATACCACTCTCGAGCGATGGTCTCACCAACTAAGAACTTCGAGAACGATGCTACTGACGAGAAATGACTGTAGAGACTTCCTTGTTTTTTCATGTTCGATAATCAATATTCTTTCTCGTCCCGTTGTTTCTTTTTCAGACGTGCGAACAGACACAAGAAAATTTGACAACAAATCATGCATTAAATTTAAAAATTAATTATTTTACTTCTTTCTTTATTTATTATACTGCATATTACTGCACTTTGATGCGCATTAATGCACAGTAATCTTAGATTTTTTCTCATAATAAAAATAGAAATTGTTTAGTTTTTATATTGATGTGTATACAGATAGTATTGAAATTATTGTTGCAGTAGGATAAAAGACTTCTTACAAACATTACATTTTATTAAGTATTTACCTTGTGACAGTTGATATAAATTTAAGCTGCTATATATTTTCATGAAGTATTCTTCATGTTACAGAATTGCTTAATACACGGTTATCATTTCTTGATAGAATAAGACTCATTTCATACTCGCGCAGAATACTAACATATTTCTGTATTTTGTTTTCACCTGACATTCTACCCTATATAATAAGGGTCATTCACCCTTCTTCATTCGAGATTTAAGTGTATTTTGCGAATGCATCCTGACGGGATCGTTAGGATGTCAACGCGTTTATATCGATCTCATGATTCGCGCGACGAGACCTTCTGCCGACGAGAGGTACGCAGTGCAGTGACCTCCTCCTACGTATTCCGCATGCGGAATGGAACGTCGTCCGCGTGGCGTCATAACCACTCCGCGCTCGTAAACCGACAACGAAACGATCGGCACTTCCGGAAAGCGTGACGCTGATGCATTTTAACGTTCAAAATTGCGGGCGAGTTTAAGTCCCGACAGTGAAGAGGATTCGAAGCTTCCACTCGTGAAAAGTACTCGCTCGATTTAACGGAAATATCGCGCTCAAATGCACGCTTTACTTTATGAATTGCTGACAATCTACAGTCGTAAAATGTAAGACGACTCAACCAATACAATTTAATTTTTAACATTATACGAATTATTAGTGTCGTTTTTATTAATGCGTATGTATGCTCATGTATTATTAACTTCTTTTTATATTAATATATATTAATAATACTACGGATGAGTTAAATTTGTAGCAAAAAATTGTTACAAAGATTAATTTTACAATAATTTTGTCGTGATTTTATAAATTATTATTTTTATATATTAATTATTATTATATAATTATTATTATTAATTATTATTTAAATAAAGATACAAATTTTTGGATCAAATAATTTTACATAAAGTATCATATATTTGTGATGGTAGCTAAAAAAAGAACTAATTTTTTTTTTTCAAATATTAGGGAATAAAATAAAAGTTGTATCGAAATCGTCAGAATTTTAAAGCAAAAATTTTTTATTTGTTAGAAAATTTTCGTTAGAAATTCTTCATTGGCGCGTTAGAACCTAAACGATCTCGTTACAACCATTTTCGTTTCCTTTGTCGATGCCGGCACGCAGACGCGATCGATCTGACGTCTGGCAGGCTTCCGCTTCATTCTATCCTTCTCTCAAGTCTGAAATATGTTTTCCTTTTAGGATGAAAATATTTTATATTTCATTTAGTATTTACCACACAACTTTATATATCTTTTGTATATCGTTGTGTATATGTTACATATGTAACTATTTTGTAATTTTGATTATTTTAAGTGTATTTCGCTGTTTCCTTATTATCCTACAAATGTGTGTGTGTGTAATTTTTGTTAATTGTCGTTTTAACCGAGGTCGAAATAATCAATAGTCAACATACATGCGCGCGTACTCTCTCCCTCTCTCTCTGTGCGCACACACATACGCACGCACGCACGCACACACACAATTATATATAATTATATATATATATATATATAAATTACAGAAATTAGACACTAAAAATTGCGTTATCAAGTGATAACTCCGAAGCGGAATATCAGTGAGAGACAAACGCTTGAACATAAACGACTAGATCCATATTTCTTCGGATACTGTCATGCGTACGTATCGTGCGCATTATTATTGTTAAATATACGAGGCCCGGGGAGTCTCGGAGCTCCGAGGTATAATAAATTTCTCCCTTCCTATCCGTCCATCACGTTTGCTTCGCGTTCGCTCGCCTACCTTTCCCATAACCGCAGCGCCACAGCCGTTACCAATCCGTCTGCGGCGCAGGCCGATGGCCTTTTCGCTCGGCTCCGTCTGTCTCATCTCGTTTCTCGTTCCTTGTTCCTCGGCTCGCAAACGTGACTATACCACCACCGCCACCGCCACCGCTACCGCCACTGCCGCGCCGTGTATCGATCGCGGTCGATGCTCGCCCGTCGAGCAAAATAACGTTAATCAAACGAGAGGGTGGAGGGGGCAGGTGGCGACCGCTCCCCTCGTTTGGGGCTGAAGAAACATCCGGCAGTGACATTGAAATTACCGACCAGAGTACACGCGAGAATGCACGCCCCGCATTATACATTCGACACGAGTCTTGCTGATGTCACGGACACCTTTGACATTTAATTCTTGGTGAGCGTAGATTCGTGGGCGTAGATTTTTGTGGATAATTTGATTAATTTAGAGGCGATTTTTTAAAAATATACTCATTGAGAATACATCCTAACGTTGTAAAATTTGAAGAAGAGAAGAAGCTCTTTAAATATTAAAGTCGAGAGAGAGAGAGAGAGCACCAATTTTCAAAGCTTTAAATTACATTAAATTAAATTGTTATTGAGAAACGATCCATCAAAAAAAAAAAGAAAAAAGAAAAATCAATAAAAGTGTGTGTTGTTCAGCAAATGCGTTTTTACAAAGAATATTACAACCTATCTTTAATTATCGGTAATCGATATAAACGTCGTAAAATCTTAGCTTTATCGATAATTACTGCTGTGAGAGGTCAGAAATCTTGGCTAGAAGTAATTTTTTAATCGTATCTCGCGGTTACTCCCTGTTCTGGGAAAGTTCTTTTCGACCACCCCGTAGAAAGCACGCACTACCGGGCTGCGTCGAAGGGCGATGCACCAAACGGTTACCGTTCCCGGAGGGCGGTTGCCATCCCCCTTGGTTCCCGCCGCTCCACTATCGTTACTACCACCACCATCGCGAACGGCAACGGACTCGACCCTCGTCGGAACAACTCCGGCTCGAAGGGTTGGGGCGGTCGATGCAGCGTTACCATGGAAACCAGACGCGCCGTCCGCCATCCCTTCCCACGGTGCATTCAACCGTAGGGTTGCGATCCACGTTCGCGAAAATGCAGCGGTACTTCGATAACGGGAATTATCCTCGCCAAGGACACGTTCATTCTTTTCTTTCTGATCCCCGTCGCTTTTTTTTATTCAGACGCTGCCATCCCCTCGTACGCGAGAAAAAAAATTAACCTCCCTCTTCCTCCCTTGTTATATCGTCGCGATGTGATTTATCATACAATCGCTGGAAACATTCTATACATATATTCAGTATGATACACACACACACACACACACACACACACACACACAGATTTAATTTTAACAGGTTTAATTTCATAAAACACTTTATGAATTATTTGCTATTATGAAATATTTGCTTTTTCCATCATGTACTTTACATTGGCTTCTTACTAAAACTGATCCATGATCATTCCTTAATAAAATTATATTTTAATCTTAATAATTTTGCATAAAATCTGCTTCTCTATTTTTTGAAGTCAGAAACTTAAAAAAGTTGTCGCTGGTATATATTAACGAAAAATAATTCATATTATATGTATTTAGGACATTTTTGCACGAAGTGCTTATTTAGCTGGAAAATATTCTGCGCGCGCGCGTACACACACACATTCTCTCTCTCTCCTTCTACGTAAACTTCTTCACAATGGCGTGAATTCTCGCTTTCTGTGAGTTCACCACGCGTTCCCCGCGACTTCCTTGGCCTCGGTATGTTAAACACGGCTTTCCGGCGACCTCGTACTCCACGGACGCTTCCCTCAGGAGCGTTCACCTTTTATCTCGGGAGTTAATCGAAATTCTTGCACGAAGACGGCGCGCCCGGTCGCGCTCGCTCGCGAGGACTCGCTGGTGCAGTAACTTCAGAAACGTTTCCTGGAGTGCGCGTGCAGATGCTCTTTGTTCTCTGCGGTTTCCTCTTTTTCTGTCTTTTCTTCCTATGCGGCTGTACTATTTCATTTCTGTTCTCTCAAGTTGCCTCGTGTCTAGTAACATTGTTCGGTTCACTCATTTCAATTGTAAAAAATATGAAACAATCCGAATAATGAGACGAAGGGGAAAGAAAAGTATCATGTTATTTTCTTTATTAAGTTTCTTTCTGTATCGATTAATATATCGGGCGGAATAATATCGACTGATTGAAGCACGAAGTTTCCGAGAAATAGTATTTGTGCTTAAAGCTCGACACGTTGAAAAATACTTTCTCTCTTCTTCTCTCTTTTTTCCTCTTTTCTGTTCGTTCTCTCTTCTTCCTCGACATTACCTCTTTTTCTTTGCTCCTCCTCCTCTTCCTTCTCCTCCTCCTCCTCCTTCCCCCGAGCGTGGAAAAGCGAGTGTCGTCGCACGGTATCCGATAAATTCGCTCGACCGGGTGGGAGAGAAGTACGATAACCTTCGCATTCGTGACCTTGGACTCGCGGTCTATACCAGTCAGTCCTCCCTCGTTCTTCCTTTTCCTTCGCCGCCGGCGCGCGTCGTTCCCTTTCCTCCGGCCACTTGGCCGATCTCTCCTCTTTCAACTGCCAGGTGAAACATGGCCGTCCAGCTCGAGCGATTTAATTAGAGGGACCGAAGCCTCCTGCTCGTCGCGAGCCGCGCGAATAACCGCTGCGCCTCGGGGGTGCAGAGGAGAAAAGAAGCGGAGAGGAGTAGCCAGACGTGCGCGTGGGAATTGCAATAAAAGAGACTTTCGAGATAGGAAACGCCGTAATAACGATTAATCGCAACGACAACGACGGCTCTCTCGAGGAACAGCCGGGAGCGCGTGATGGTTGAACATTACGACATTATTATACTGTTATTATAGTGGATATTATTACCGATGGAAAGGCAAAATAATATTTTTCCTTACCATGAACTCTATCGTGGACGAGATAAAATGTACAGATAAATTTGTATTGCTCTTAGTAAAGCGTCATTATTCAAATTTCATTTCCATACCAGTGTGCTTTATATTAGATAATATAAAATTATTTATATTGTTACGTGATGATGTGGTGCTAATAATTAACGGCATTTTAATAGGGATTAATTATCAGTTTCATGGAAAGTTATAAATTAAAATTATAAAAAGAGAGAACACTGTATACATATGTAAGTGTACAAAAATATTTATTTCAAGCACAAAACTGATAATTGTCAAAATAGACAGTCCTCCAAAATAGACAGTAAATTTTCGTCGTTGAAAATAAAAAATAGTTTACAATAATATTCTCTACGAAATGTAACGAAATGTAACGATATAAATATTGGTGATTTTCTACTTGCAGGGATGCCGGTTGATTGAAGATGGCCTCGCCGACACCCTCATTGGAATCACGCGCAAATTCCCTCGGGTCCCCGGTCTCGCTGTCCCCAGTAACGGTGAGCGGCAGCTCGCCGCCTGCTAGCGATTCGGCGATCTGCGACGTCGACAGCTGCGACTTGTGCCTCGACGCACCCAAGTCGGGCGAAGATCCGTGCCCACGCTGCCGGCTGGGTAGCACCGGTGGCACCAGCCACATCCGTTGCACCGGTTGCAAGTCCACCGAAGGCGTTGTAGCTGTCGCTGTAAAGCGTTGTTACGATTGTGATCAGTTTCTCTGTCCAAATTGCGTGATGGCACATCAATACATGCTCTGCTTCGAAGGCCACCGGTTGTTGAACTTGGCTGACTCCAAGTTAGAGACCGTCGGCAGCGGTAACGGCGGCGGCGGCGGCGGCGGTGGCGGCGGAGGCGGTGGTGGTAACACAATCACTGCGACGACAGAATTGTCTAAGAGCGCCTGTAACGGTAGCAATGGCAGTGGAGGTGGTGGTAACAACCTGATCATCAATTTATCCGGCACCGGAAACAGCAACAACAGCGGCAACACGGAAAAGATACACTTCTGTGGACGACACAAGCAGGAGATAATCAAGTATTACTGCCGGAGCTGCAACATGCCGATTTGCAAGGAGTGCACGCTGACGGATCATGCAGCGCCGCTGCACGATTGTGCCCATGTCTCGGAGGTAGGCACGCAACAGCTGGAGGCGTTATCGCGGGTCATCCAAGAGTGTCGCACGAAGGCGGCGGACGCGCGTACGACTGTCAAAACGACGGACCATAATGCCGCGATACTACAGATGCAGTATCACAAGGCGCAGAATGAGATCAACGAGACCTTCCAGTTCTACCGATCGATGTTAGACGAGCGCAAACAGGAGCTGCTGAAAGAACTCGACTCAGTGTTCTCGACAAAGCAAATCTCCTTAAACGTGCTCTCCCAGCGAGCCAACGAGATGGCGGACAAAATGATGCAGACCTGCGATTTTGTCGAGCGTGTAACCAAGGTTACTAGCATCACTGATTTACTCATGGTTAAGAAGATTCTTGAGGCCAAACTGCAAGTATTGCTAGGTGCATTACCGAACACGGATATGGCTAATCAAACCGTGGAACTCGAGTTTGTCAGCAATTACCAGGCGATACAGGTGGGAGTGAGGAACACCTTTGGCTACGTTCGGAGTAACAGTAATAGCGAGAACAATGCTGGTTCGATTGGCAAACAGCCACCTATCGCGCGACCTACCGCTTTATCGAGCAACGGCATTGGCAGTAGCGGCGGCAGTAACATCAGTAACGGACCCGGAAGCGGAACCAGTTCTTTGGGCAGTCTTCTTCTAGATCGGACATACAGTAACGGCCTGATCTCCTCCAGTATGAATTGCGGCTCGTCGTCGTCACCTTCCTCGATCGACACTGTCAGCAGCGTCATCTCAAAACGTTTCAGTTCAGCCAACAGTCTCGGACCATTTTCCACGACGATCAGCGACGTGAATCTCAATGGCATGAATGCCAATCCGTATGAGAAATGGAGCAACGGCGGTAGCGACACTTATCCGGTCGTGACGACGAATGACCATTTCGCAATGCCATCGGTAGCCGTAGCGACGAACGCCGCACCAGGCGATTCCGTCCTTGACTTGACTTCGAAACTGATGTCCGCCACTGCGATATTCCCGCCCAAGTCGCAAATCAAACGGCAGAAGATGATTTACCATTGCAAGTTCGGCGAGTTTGGTGTGATGGAGGGCCAGTTCACCGAACCGTCAGGCGTCGCGGTAAACGCGCAGAACGATATCATCGTTGCCGACACGAACAATCATCGCATCCAGATCTTCGACAAGGAGGGCAGGTTCAAGTTTCAATTTGGCGAGTGCGGCAAACGCGATGGCCAATTGCTCTACCCGAATCGCGTCGCCGTCGTGAAGACGTCCGGTGACATTATCGTAACGGAACGCTCGCCGACTCATCAGATACAGATTTACAATCAATACGGTCAATTTGTACGCAAGTTCGGCGCAAACATCCTGCAGCATCCACGCGGCGTCACCGTTGACTCGAAGGGACGGATCGTTGTCGTGGAGTGCAAAGTGATGCGCGTCATCATTTTCGATCAGACCGGCAACGTTCTACAAAAGTTCGGCTGCTCGAAACACCTCGAATTCCCGAATGGCGTAGTGGTGAACGATAAACAGGAGATCTTCATCAGCGACAATCGCGCCCATTGTGTCAAGGTTTTTAACTACGAGGGCTCTTATTTACGGCAGATCGGCGGTGAGGGTATCACCAATTATCCGATCGGCGTGGGCATCAATACGCATGGCGAGATACTAATAGCGGACAATCATAATAATTTCAATCTCACCATCTTCACGCAGGATGGTCAATTGGTCTCGGCCCTTGAGAGCAAGGTGAAGCACGCACAGTGTTTCGATGTGGCGCTAATGGACGACGGCTCGGTCGTATTGGCCAGTAAGGATTATCGGCTGTACATATACCGCTACGTACAGGTACCGCCGATCGGCATGTAGAGCAGCGACGCGTCACGACGACGACGATGATCGTCGTGCGCCAGTGTCAACATTTTTCATCGTATCATTATCGCCATCACCATCGCCGCTCTTCGTCATGCGACGGTCGCGGAACCATCGCGATCTCATCGATCTTTCCTCTCACCTACGTTCGCCTGTCTTCTATCGCTTCACCGCCAACGCTCGCGCGTTCAACTCACCTCCGTCATCATCTACTCATCACCCTTGCTCGCCCACCCACCTACAAGACGTTTCACGGAAAACCGCCGCCGACCATGAGAAGAAAAGCGCACCATTTATCGCTCCACACACGACTCTCGAGAGGTCGACTCCCGAACGAGTGTCGCTCACACGGCAAGAAATTGGGAGTCCCGGAACTTTCCCGAGGCGCTCCTCTTGTGGACTCTGCCGAACGACGGACATCATCGACGGTATGCGAGAAAGCACGCGCGCGCTTCCCTCGATATCCTCCTCCGCGTTTCCGCAAGTTGTCCTCTTCGTTCCGTATGGACGAGCGGAAAGAAAGAGGAGAAACGCGTGATGCTTTGTGTGTGTGTGTTTAGCCCTCGCGACGCTGGGCTGTCGAGGACCCGTAAACAAGAGAAAGAGAGTGAGAGAGGGAGAGAGAGAGAGAGAGAGGACGTCAACCCTGCCCCGACAAATTCGCGCGCGCTCCTTTCTTCGCGCGTACGCGCCGTATATACGCGTGCGCGTACGCGATAACTTACTTGTTAATGTTGTTATAATACTGAAAATACTGTTGTTGTTGTTTAGTTGTAGAGCTCGCCGCCGCTAGTCACTTCCCCCCTCGCCTTCTACCCTCCGCTCCTCTTCCCTTCACATCCGTTACCATTCTCCTATTCCCTCATCCCCATTGCCCACACTAACTACGGTCTTCTCTCTGAGACCTCGTCCGACGTTCACGTCGGGAAGCGCGTTTCCATTTCGTCGACGACATGGTCCACACTTAAACTAACATGTACATCGGGTCGTTACGCGTGCCCAAAAAAAATTCACGCGCGTTTACCACATTTTCGTTACTCTCTTCGATGGTGGTCGATCGCAACCGTTGTCGCTCGGGTTCACTTCCGGTCATCGCGCTTCAAAATGTCTCCCTCCAAATGCCGTGCGAGGTTCGCGAGGAACGTCCGTTTGTCGCGCGAATATCCGTTTCGTTCGTGTCATGTATACCTCGTGAGAGATCCGTTTCGAGATCCACATGAAATAGTCCTACGACTTTGCGCAAACCGCCTTCAACAGGTTTGATCTCGTCCCACGAGACTGATCGCTGCGAGTATCGCATGGTCTTGTTACTCCAGTAGCTTGCTTGTACATTGTACAGCACATCTTATCTGCGGTCTTCGTTAAACGATTTTGTTTCCCAAATTGTTTATACGTTATCTTTATGGACAATTGTTTGATCTTACTGCGTAAGACGTCAGATTGATCCATATGTTATGAATACATTTGCAGAAATAGTTTGAGAAATTGTTGGAGAAATTATAATTATTGTAGTAATTTCATCATTATATTTCGATACAATATAATGTAATATTAACATATTTGGGTAACAAACTCGCCGAAGATTGTTGAATTGTGTATTGACGCACTTAGGACTGTGCTGACTATTTGAGATTAATTGATCCAATATCATCTGAAACGCGAGAATCGTCCCGCGGATTCTAAGTCACATCGGACAATAGGACATTTTATATGCGGATAGATCGGATTTGTTGTTAAATTTGTCCTTCGGTTCCGCCTCTCATCTTCATTTTGTAATGGCTATCGACAATTCCCGGAAATTCATTCTGAGGTGCATTTAGTAACTATGACAGCGTTTCGTTGAATGTCGTTAAACAATCATCGGGCGCGTTAATTTTTTCTTATCTCTTATTTGGTTAGTTTTACTTAATTAATTTCCGCACCTCCCCCCTTCTAGCCAGTACGTTTCGTCTCCGTCGTTTCGTCGCGAAATCGCGTCGACCTACGTTACTTTTTTGTCGTACAACAGTTACTTTTCTCGCTCGGTTTACGTGATAAATTTAATAACTACTTTTGTCGGCGGGTACGTGCTGAGTGCTTTATCGTTCATTCATTACGTTTAAATCTATTGTCGCGATATGTTTCGTAGTGTTTGCGAGAAACCATTGCACCAGTAACGTTAACGTTTAAATACGAGAACCTCAATTCAGAGATAACGCAAATAATTCTAACGGGGATAAAGATTGTCTCGCTCACGGAGGCACACAATCGCAAGAGAATTTATAAAGACCTGAATAAAATAGTATTACAAGAGATGAATCTCAAGAAAAGAAATAGGATACTTAGCGTTTGAAATAAAGCCGATTGCGTATCGATGTTAGATCATCGAGATTTATTCTCGGCTATCATAGCAAAGATAACGCAATCGTTTTAACCGTTATTCTCATCAACGAAAGTAGAAGACAAATTGTCATAGTCTTCTCCAACTTCCCGTATTTTACAGCAAACCCTCTTCCTTTTTCTTTCTATTAGAGTAGTTAGTATCGTAGCACATATTGTAGCTTAGCCGTTTTTAGCGATCGTATAAGACTTTCCTTTTTGCTCTGTATCTCGTTCTCTCAATAGTTATGTTGTCACAGCCTGATACACTACTTTTGTTCTCTCTTTTTCATTTGTGTCGCTGCGCTTAAAAAAAAAAAAGAGAATGCGTTGTTGCTGCTGCTTACGTTCTTGAATTCTTACGAAACCGCCGTCTATCCCAACCACCAGCGATGAGAATCACCACTACTACCACCCTCCGATTCCCACCCGATGCCGCGCAGCCGTTTTAGGTTTGCGCTGGCATCTTTTTCATTCGAAAACGAAAAAATTTATAGTATTAATAATATATTTTGTTGGATGGATCGCCAATCGCGGAAGTCCTCACATGTCTCCGCCGTGCGACACCGTGCATGTTTGCTATTATTATATTTTTTATTAATATTATTGTATTATTATTATTATTATTCTATTATTATTAACGTGTTGCGACTTTCGATTGTCGATACGAGACGTCATCCAACGCCCTTGTACGAAGAGAAAAAGGCTAGCTGGCATACCCTATAATGACCCTAATTATTACGGCTACGAGTATTCGTGGATTATGTCAGGATCTTCGATCGATTATTGCGACTTCGTTCGCGCGAATGTCAATTTAACTTTGAAAGTTTTGGAAAGTTGTTGGGTTGATTTAATTTTCTCACGCTCAATCGTTCGGAAACAGAAATTATTGCCACTTGAAGAATATTACGAGTTTTAAATAAAGGGAAATGATTCTTTTAGAGATTAATTCTTTACGACTCGATCGAGTATCGGATATTGTTTCAACTCAATGACATTTTTTTTTTTTTTTTTTTTTTTTTTTTTTAATAGAATAGTGAATTAGAGTAGTGATATAATGATCTTTATCAATAGTTGACTTTTCGCAATTTGATTGGACGAGCGATAACTAAAATCCAATATTTCCGCACCTTTGAGTAGTTTCGTCATCGAACGTAATCGAAGATCCTGGGATAATCAAAGCGGTGATTACTTGATTTGGTAGTCGAATCGGATTATACGTTTAGTTCAGCAATGCTGACATTTACAAAGTCGGACTGAAGATTCATGACATTTGATTAAGGATTTTGAATATCCTTTTAATCCTTCAATTAATCTACTGCGAATTTGATCGAGAAACACAGAATTGTGATCTAGGCATTTTGTACCTTCCTGCACTCGCTGTTTACAGATATAAAATAAAGCCTTTCAAAAAGAGAAAAAAAGATGATGTGATCGAAAAATGCACGTTTTCAATTTATGTGAATGTTGCGAATCTTATAACCGATGTTTGTAAATTAATAAGTATTTAGATAGAGACACTCAAATTATGATGCACGACAAATGTTTTGCGATATTATGCGACAAACAAGTGTGTGATGTTTGACAGATACGAGTACCAAAGTAGATGTTGAATCGTGAATCCTTTAATTTTTGCACGATCAAGAAATTTCAATTAAAGACTACCGAACCAGATGATCATCGTTGAATTTCGTCCTTGTTCGTCCGAAACAATTCCATAAACATTCCGTAAACATTTCCGATCTTCTGTCTTCGAGTCGTGCAAACGCTCAATCATATCACAGATCAGTTATGCGCACTTGTCGTTTGCCGTCTCGAACAGAGGATTTGATGTTACTTTTGACCGTAAATTCTGGACATTTTCCGATTGGAATGTCCTTGTTATGAAGATGAAACTCGAAGGACGGACAAGGAGAACGGAAATCAACAGGATGTCCGGGGAGGAGGAAACAGACGTAAGATTCACCGAGAATTATTTGGATCATTTTTCCATATTACGATTTTGTTTCCATGTTTTTGTTTTAATCTCTTAAGCGCCATTCCCGCATTGACTCGGGCAAACCGTCAAGCTTTTTTTTCAATTTCTTGATTCGTCAAGCTATTTCAACCACAATCGATCGCGCTTCCGCGCCTTTAATCTATCTTTTTAAATAACTTGACAAAGACGGAATGCCGAGAGAACGACGCGAATGGAATACCTGTAAAAATTCGAAATCTTTCTCTAGGAGGGGGGATATTAATTTGGGGAAGAAAAGGGTGCACACGCGAAGGAAGTTGCACCATCGAGACGGCATCACAAGGTATCTGCCCACTACTATTTATATCATGTAAGCATGTGTTGCTCCCTAATTAACATTACTGTCATTATTATCATTATTATTGCTATTATTAATTAGTTATTATTGATATTTAGTTACTATTATTATTAATACATTATTATTCTTATTAATCAGTTATTATATGGTTATTATATCGTATTAACGCGTTTGACGCGAAAACCGAGAAGAGACGATGCGCCGCCTTGCCAGCTAGCCATCACTACCACTTTGCCGCTCTCATTGTCAGTAATCGGCCGTGAGGCGCGCGTACACAAGACAAGAGATTAAATTCCATTCCTACGCATTACTCCCAAAGTAAGAGATGTGTGTATATGCGTGTGTGTATGTGTATATGTTACTACTGGTGCCTGCGTGTGTTTTATATATGCGTGCGCGCATTGCTCGCGTTATCACCGAGAATGAGACGCTTCGCGATGCGCGCGAGAGATGAGAACGAAATACCGTTTCGACACTCACTTTTCTTCTCTTTTCGCTGTCAGCCACTCTTCTTCCTCTTTTTTTGTACTGGTTTGTTATGTTATTATTATTAATATTATTATAATATTATTGTATTATTATTTTTAGATGATACAACTCAATTGTTCTTAATTTAATTGTAAATCGTATTTTTGTTTGTTTTTTAGTTATTTTTTGTTGTAAAATGCTTTTTAATAATATTTTCAGTTCACATTACGAATGAGCATTGGTCTTATTTTTATTTTCTACATCTCTTGCCTGCTACTCCCCGACAACGGCGGCCAGGTTCGGAAAATCAATAGCTCCCTTTTGAGGAAAGTCCATTTTGATTCGAATGGAAATGCAACTCTTAAGAAAAGTCCACTGTCAAGTGGAAGCGTAATTACTGATTAACTAAAATTTTGGAACTTTACTATTCTTCCTTGTTACATATTAGATTAAACATTCTTTGCATTCTCGTATCACAATGCGACGGTGCGATTTAAGATTTAATCTTTATTATTCATTATTCCCTTATTATTTATTATAAATGATAAAGAAATAATATTTAAAAAAAATTGGGTACAATATAATCGAAATATAAATTTGATTATTATTTCAGTAATACAGTAATGATTTTTCTCAATTTTTTCTCATCAAATTGTATTGACGTTTTCTCGAATTGAACATTTTTCGAACCGGTTCGTCGATATCTTCTTGTCTGAGCAATCGGATTTTTATTTACGATCCTTGTAGGTGAATTATATGTATGCGCTTTAACACAAGTAATCGACGAGAGAACCTGCCCCCAATGAAGCTTCCTCGCCGATGGTGATCAGTACATTCCACTATAACGTGTGCGTTACGTAGCACTATGTTCCTGTTTGATTATAGATGATGCAGTATAGTCTCTATAGATCTCTTAGCGTAACTAGTTGTTTGTTGTCCACCAACACGCGGTGTCCTCGTTACATGGTGTAACTGCTGTGATTTCTTAAGTAATTTAAAATCATTACATGAAGAAACGCTGTCAAAAACATTGAAATTGTACTTTTTATTTATAAATTAATTGTTTGGATTATTTTACATATTGTGTCTTGACTTATATTAATTATTAAAAATTATTAACTAATCGCCAATTAATTATTTATATTACTTTTTACAGTGATTTTCAGTATCTGTTTATTTCTTCAATTTGGTCTCTAAGAAAGGTGCTTATTTTTTCTTTGTTAACATTTCCTTTTTAAATTCGAAAATTAAAAATTGTAAATTCTTTATTTGGAAAATATAGAAATATCTATTATATATTGTGACAAACGCGCCAAAGATGAAAAGAAGTTGATGTTGACGAGTGACAAACAAATAGGAATCTTGAAAAGAAACGCCTGGCAAACACCTTCGCGATCGATACGTTCAAGCCGAGGAATGACCAAGTCAATTGCATACTCTGGAGTTGTTGAATTTTGCTTAACCTGTTCCTAGCACATGTATTCCTCTTGATGTCTTAAGTGCGAAAGTGTAACGTGAGATGAAGAACTTGATCAGTTCTTGACCTAATCCTCAGTATCGAGTATCCCTCGGCTTTTCCCGACAGTTCCCTTTCCGCGAGACGATCTCTTGTGAGACGGACTATTGGCAAGAAATGAAATTGAGAACGGCGAAACGAAACGAGGTCTCGCGACCGAACGGAAGAATTTTCGCGAGCGAGCGCAAGGCCCTTCGGCGGCACTCGGCGTGACGTCGTGATCGCTGGTTAATTAATAATAACGAGAGAAAAAAAAGAGAGAAGAGTTTTTTAGAAACCTATAGCGGATTATATAGATGTCACATATATATTTTTGTACATTCGCAACGCGCGTTAATTGTGTGCCGACCACGCCGAGCGCCACCGACGAAACGCATGCAGAACACCTGTTTCCTTCGAATCGAAAACACGAGGAGGGATAGCTTGCCCTAAATCTTGACTTGACTTGGCGCAATTTTTGCGGCAATGTGAAATCACGGATGCATCTGTGTTGCGAGTATTTCGATCTCCGGTCAAAGGTCAGAGGAAACTTTCTCCACATGGGAGAAGATGAGAAGAGACGAGATCAAGAGCTTAAAACAGACAAAAAGATATCCGTGCATTTCGAGAGGAGGGGGAACTTTTTTTTAACTATCCACACTTGAGACACAAAAGCAAAGACAGCGGCGCGCGACGACTCTGTGTAACTTTCGCGAGAAAGGGAGAGAGCGAGAAAGAGAAAAAAAAGAAGAAAAATTACATTCTTCCCGGGCCCAAGTAATGTTACTTAACAAGTAAACAAAAAAGAGCAACTGTGAAATGATGAGAGAGTGTGAGAAAGACACTTTGGGGAGAAAGGGTATGAGAGAGGGAGAGAAAGAGATGAATGGTTGATCGCTATTTTTAACTCGAGAAAAATACCACTCCAAGTATTGTTGCATGCCTAGTTATATACATTGTACTTGCTGCCGAGCTGCAGTCTCTCTGACACCACACGATGGATATTACGATGTTGTAAACGAAACCTGTGAAGAGAATCGGTGCGTCGCAACGTCGGCTCGGTGGCACCGAATCGGCTGGCTCCGGTCGATCGTACTTTCGTCCTCCACGCAGGTTATTATAATTTAGCGAGGTCGTCGGATCGCTGACCGGAGTTAATCGACGTGCGACTGCGGGCCCCGGGCGACACGCGCGATCGCGAATTTCCTAGTCCGTAAGCGATATATACGCGAATTAATTATTATCGTGCATATATCACTAGTATGATTAAACGTGGTGTATACGTATCCGCGCGTGACGTGCGCCAATCGACGACGATACGGATTGCAAGGAGGTCCACGAATCTCGATGTCGAGAACGGACGTGCGGTATTAACCGCCAAGTTTCGAATTTCTCCGAAGATCGAGCAGAAATTCACGAGATCATTAATGTTAATATATCGATAAATTCAACTCGAGAAACTCGGTCACGTGTTGTTCGGTGCTCGAGAGTCTCTCGATGTGATCTCATTGTTCTGAACTACGCAACTCTGGAAAGCACGGTTTGAAGAGAAAGATCATGGGGAAGGTATCTTTGAGAGGTCCAACATTTTCTGGTGAAAGAAAATCATTAAAGGGCACACGCCTGCCGTCCTTCTGAAATCAATTTAAGTCTTGATTTTGCAATCGTGATCTGGAAATGACGGAGTAGTGAAGTATGCAGACGCGGAAAATGACGCGAATTACTCCATAATGCGATTTACAGGTGAAGAAAAGGGGTGGACGGAGAGGAAAAAAAGGAAGTTGATACGTTTCAAGTACAAAGATGGCGAAAAGTTCTTTATTATTATAGCCTGATCGACGAACAAATTATCAGGCCGGTCGCGTCGTTCTCTCCAGGAATTTAAGTAGATCTTAAGACGTTACTCGATGTTGAATGGCTAGTTATCGTTAATCGTTGAACCGCCCTTGCTGCTTACTTACCTTGGGAAAAGTTTTTAATGGATTGTCCGTATGTTGAAGCGTGAAGGCGAAACGATGCGACCGGCACTCCGTGTTTCCACTAAAGAATACCTCTTCACGTCTTTTTTTTCCTTGAAGAATCGCTACCAATCTTCCGATACGTCATTCAAGTCTTCTCTTTACTCTAAATTCTATATATATATATATATATATATATATATATATATATATATATAAGATTTTAAAATTTTCAATGATTACCAAACCCTTTGTTCTTTACTGCAGAACATTTGCTCGTTCGATATGATTTTATCCGTTTCATAACATGCGAAATGTTATTTTTTTAGTTCTCATCAGATTACCGAAAACAAATTATTTTCTGTCAAATAATAGTTCAAGAATCTTTCAGAAGCACGTATTTTGTTGTGCTTTGTGGTATCTCCAGAGTTGCAAGTTCCGTATGTAGAATGGAATACAGAATCAATTTTCAGGTTTTATTTCGACCAAAGAGAAAACACTTGTGAATTTCGACGTATTTTAATGCTTTCCGATGAAGAGGTGTAATCGGAAAACATGGTAATTGTCAGGGCGACGCAGATTTCGCGTGGATCACTTGTACGAGTAACTAATACATTCCATTAAGAGGAGCTTATCAGAAGGGGCGCGCGGCCCAACATACCGAACGTATCGGTTTCCTTTTCTCAACCGCCACTTTTTTGCGGGAAAAGGAAGGAAGAAGAGGAGAGAGAGAGGCATGGGAGGTGTGAAAATGATCGAACTGTAATCGATCAGCTGACAGCCGTTGATTGGGCACAACACGTGGTACGGTATATGTGTTGTAATTTAAGATACGTTTTTCTAGACTTAGCTTTCGCGTGTTTTTAAGGTTTAACTCTAGCGAACGAAAATAAGAAAAAAGGGTGTACATGCATGGGCGAGATAGTAAGGTTTTTGCTATGTGGTGTATAGATAAGAAGCCTCCAGTATTCCAGAATGTCTGTCATGTAATCGTGAATTGTTTACTCTCTTTTAATTTTTACCGTCGAGCGAGAGGAGGAGGAAGAAGAGGCTCCGAGCACCTCCTTGAAGCGACGAAGGAGTTAAATACTGAAAGTAAGGTAGCGCGTTTAATGAGGAGAAGATGAGGAGAAGGTGTGACAGGTGGAGGAAGACGGGAGAGAAAGAGAGCAGAAACTTATATGTATATTACGTGTATGGATATATTAATTAAGTCGAGTGTGTTTTATTCGTCGGCCATTTTTCCGGTGCCGCCCGCCATCTTGTTATTACTATTGTAAGTCGTATGACAAGAAACTTATACGATTGAATGTCTAGTCATGGCCTCTCGATAACCTTTGCTACTTCGCATCGCGTGTAAAGCAAGTTAAACACTCAGCGTATGTAATAATTAACACTATTAGCCGGTAAGGATAACACGTACACGCACGTATATATAAATATACGTACGACACGGAGCCACGCGCATGACACACACGTACACTTGATGAAGGATACGTGCGCGGAGCACAGGGATAATTGCTATTATTATCACTATTTATTACTATTATCATTATTATATTATTATTATTACTATTATTATTCTATATTATTATTGCTATTATTATATTATTAGAAAGGGGACTCGATAAGGCTTTCCTACATTTTCATGCTCGTCGTCGTGATGTCAGTCACATTATTATTATCATTGATTACTATTGGCATACGACAATTATTATCCCCGCCATCGAATCTGTTGCCAAACGCGCGTTTGCCATTTATTATCGAATCATTACGACACTATGCCATTTACTATTGTGGAATTTTATATTGCGGAATTATATATCTTCGCTTCTGTTCGTTATTGCGGATTTAATCGAATTTATCGTGTATTATTTATGATCGCCGACTTTTATCATTGTCCTTGCACAAGCATCGCGGCACAACTCTAGTCGCCAATTATTAATATCCGCGATGTGATTTTACTATTGCAATCGCTAATAATTATTAATCGATCATTATTATTTATTATTACCATTGCCATCATTATTATTGCTCTAATATTATTTTTATTATTATTATGATTATTATTATTATTGTCATTATTATTGATAAATTACTACCTAACATTATGCATCATTATATTCCATATAAATCCTATTCATATCTCTATATTCGCTAATCGAGCATAGTACAGACACATAATATACGCATAATACATTACATTATAAATATATATGACGTATACATGCATATATATTTAAATTAACTATTATTATTGCTTAGATTGGTAGGATTTTATTAAGGAAGTTGACATACGAGCAAAGAAAGGGAGAGAAAGAGTGGGAAAGAAAAAGGGAAGCACGGAGCGTTATTTGACAAGTTGAACAAAAAGAAAAAAAAAAGAAAGAGAGAATAAGAAAAGTAAATAGTTAGACCGCGCCCGTTGCGATGCGCGTGTCTGGTTGAGAGTATATATGTATTTTTTTAAATTTTGAAATTAACAAAGAACACAAAAAATTGTGTGTGCGTGAGTGTGAGAGGGAGGCGCGATGAATAAATAAATCTGGGAACAGTACTACTTGTAGGTTATTAATTAACGACTATTTAGCCGTGCAACGTCACGGTAACACTCGCGTGTTGATAACGCGCCGTTGATAACGACAAGACGATGGAAGAGACGGAAGTACAGAGAGATACGGAAGACAAAAGGCGACAATGGAGGCACAGGGGAATAGAGGGAGGAGAAAAAAATAAGCTGAGATTTGGAGGAGCGGGCTTGGACGTTTCTCTTTTCGTTTAGACGATAGCACATTAGCTCGTTATCGACGTAATTGTATGTTCGCGAATTATCGCGCAACATTTCCGCATAATTTCGCGACTCTTCTCTCTCGTAACTTACGTACGTACGTGACACTTGGACTTTTCTCTTGCGATCCCGGATTATGGTAATCGATAGCTCGTAACGCTCTTCCGGCGAACGAGGAACGCGGATCTAGAACGAACTTACAGTTCGTGTATGATAAAGTGTAACAATAACGACTGGAAATTTGCGTAAAAATCCGACGCTTGACACTCCGCGTGTCTCAATTTTTGTACTTTCAAAGCCAGATGAGCTGTATCCAGCCATTCCTGTCGCGATATTTTTTAGGTCGAATATCTTATCTATCACAAGTTTTTACGGATATTGAACTAAGAATTTTTCTTCAGATAGATACTAACTCTACAATAATATAAAAAAAATCAGTAAATTTCTGATTGTGGATCAGCTTCCATTCTGGAGTAAGCGCCTCTCTTGGATATTCTGGTAGTACAATAATTAAGAAACAATATAACATATAGAAGAGGGGAGAATACTTGAAGTCTTTCTTTAACACGTAGACAGCGCGATCGTTGTTGTCTTCTTTTTCAAAGCGTTGACTTGTGCGATAAGATAGGGGAGAGTTGGAAATGATATACGGAGGATTCGAAACACATCCATTAAATGATGAAAAAAAAAGGAAACTACTTTTCTAACGTATTATCGCTTGTTATATATGACGTCGGTAGCTTGAATGTGTGATAATATTTTAAATATCGACAAACAAGAGTATAACATCAAGTTAATTTTTATCCTAGAATTAATGTCCCTTCGCTCTATCCACTCTCCTCTCCACACGAGCCAATCAGCAAATTGCGAATTGGGAGAGACAGCGTTAGCGGAAATTCTATATCTCCGCTTGTTGCCTTCCACGATAAAAAAGTACTTATTCCCAAGAAAAAAATATACAATTTTTCAAACACTTTGTATGATTTTTCGTCATATTAATGATATCAGAAATTGAGGATTTTGAGGACCAGTTACCTTTCTTGCGAAATATTCAAAATGTATTGATGATTCAATGCTTTTTTCAATGTCGATTTCTATCGCTGGGTGAGCGTATCGAGTTGCGAAAAAACGGAATTGAGTGAGAAAAAAGGAGAAGGAGAGAAAGAGAGGGAGGAGAAAGAGAGAGAGAGAGAGTTGAGCCGTTCAACAAGAGGTATAAACTAAGTATCTTCACATGTCAATTACTCTAGGGAACATCAAAGCCACGGGTGAAACGTAACCTTTGCGATCCATCAAAGGAACTTTTTATCCCGCGAAAATCTTTTTTCTACCATCCTAACGTATGTACTTTTTAATGGTTATCAACCGATTCGTCCACCGCTTCCGCTTCTTCTTGGCACACCGTTCAATTTCGATGCACGCTAATGCGAGAGAAACAAAAAAAACGTATGAACAAAAGAAGAGCGGAGCCACACTGACCACGCGAAAGACATCATTCGCAGCTTGGAATCCGCGATTCGTTTCACACGACATGAAAGGAAGAACAGAAAGGGAAAGAAATATAGAAGAACTCGAACAGGTTACGGACGGGACGCCCGATTCTTTCTCAGAAATTATGGCAACGGCACCAAAGTTCGTTTCGAAGGTACCGTTACGACGTACACGTTTGCATAAAATAAAAGGTGGGGAAAAAAAAAGAAAAATGAAGAAGCGCGAAGTGTCGCATTCCCGCTGGCTCGATCAGCGAACGATCGATGATAGCGCTCAGTTGCATCAGTGACAGATGCTGACGATCGTTGAACGAGAATATCAGAGTTGTTCTTTGGAAATTTTATTTTTACAAGGCAAAACCGATAATGTAGATCCGCTATATAGAATATAGCGACTGCCAAGAGAGAAAGACAGTCTAATAAGATATGTATTACTCGTATTGTTATAATTCCCAACCACGAAAGAATAAACGTTCCCTCCGAGCTGATCGACAAACAAAAAGTTTAAATAAAAAAGAAAAGAAAAGAGGCAGCCAAACGAGATAAATAGAAATGACGTGGAAGAGCAAGGCGATCAGTTTTTCACAGACAACACGCACGAACTTTTATACGACTTAATCCTTTTTCGGGGCACTTTTTTACCACATTGACTAAAAGCATATCTTTCATTAATGCATCTGTAAAATCATTCTCCTATATTAAAAATTGTTATTATTTAATAAATTCAAAGGGGTCAAATAAGTTTACATATCGATTTCGAAAAGTTATAATCTTTACTTTCCGAAATAATATCCTCGCAGTACTTTTCTATAAGAATCTTTGTAGAATTCAATTCCGATCCTTAAAACCTGTTTTCATCAGACACAAATTCTCCGAAATCTCGAAAGGCTGAAAGATTTTCTAGCCGCAAACACGAAAAGCAGCGAATACTCAATTTGAAAACTTGTGTCGAACTAAATTTTCCAACCGGACGGTTGAATCGAACCGGACTGACGCGCGAGGGAATTCATTCAACAAGTCTGATTGTTATAGGTGTTTTAAAGTTAAACGAACGGAGTTTACAATCATTACAATTACGTTGTTGGAGCACGACACTTTTATCGACTAATTCCACTTCGATAATCACACGTAGATTCGTTAGAATTAGAAATTAGTTATATTTTTAATGTGACAATGTAGAGACAGGACTGTACAATTGTTTGAAGAATTACGGAACAGCGCGGAAAAATTTTTTTATAGAATGCAGAAGACACAGCATCGATCGTTGACGCAAGGATGGATATTTTTTATTGTTACCTAGGAGAAAAAGTCTCGAGCACATGTGATTCTGTTTTCGATTGGGGAAGCGTTCTGATAAATCGAATGATTAATTTATAAATAATCTTTTTAACTACTCGTTGTTTTACTAGTAGTGAGACAACAAACAGTATCGATTTTCGTGTGTATCTCTTCTCCCGAAGTGGACATTTGAAATAGACATTAGTGTACATTCGATAAAGATAATAGACTAATATTTTATGTAAAACAAAAAAATAATGTCACATCGAATTATTGATAAATTTAGATCGAGACTTTATTTGCTCGTGATATTCTCTTTCACGTTCCGCAATTTATAAATAATCTTTTGAACGATAAACTCGCAGGAATTCTACATCAAGTGCTCAAGAAGAACTTGTTTCGCTCGAATCAGAGAAAAAATTCGCGGAACATATCTCTCTACAAGTGAATCTTCCATTCACAGACGATGTCTTCTTCGCAGACAAAGTTAAAAACAAAAAAGCCTATTCTCTGTACGAATTATTCTTCACGAATTTAGCATTCATACAAATCGAATCGTAATTTGGTGATTGTATCTCTTTCCACTAACGAATGCGAAACATGCGTAAATTTTCATCACGATCAGTCATTTCATAGAAGTAATATTTCGTGATTCAAAGAGAAGCTACAATCGAGCTACTTGATTTTATCGTTCAGTTTTCTCATTGTTCGACCAGGCACGATCTGGATCCGGCCTACAATATCAATATTGATGGATTTAAGCTCCATTTCCACGTAATGCGATAACATGGTTTTATTAATTCCCGGTGTTGGATATTTATTCGATGTTCGTTGAATTTTTGATTGCGTGGAAACGGATCTTAAACAAATTGATAGAGAACGTCTCGCTCGCTTAAACGAACTGAATTCCTGAGGATATAGTTCGCTAGAGACTGACAATGAGTTGAATTGTTAAAAGAGGGGTGACCGATAGACTTTAAAGGGATACGCGCAGAGCGAGAGAAAGAGGAAGGAATGGGAAAGAGTGGAAGAGAGAGAGAGAGAGAGAGAAAGATTTTTAGAGTATTATTTTGTCATGGTAGTGTTTATCATATTTATAGGTATATACATACATTAGAGAGCCAATATATCGATTAATGGTTAACAATATACGCGCATATTTAACGTACATATAACGTATAGCCATTTTAGAAAACGCACTATGACTAATTATCGAACTATATGATATTAACAATTTATCGAATATGTTATATAACATGTTTGTACGTAATTTTTAATTATTGATTGATTATAATCAATATGTTATATTGATTATAACTACGTTTTGCTCATGTTGCGGGGGGAGGGGAGGGAGGGAGGGAGAACTTTCACTATGTGAACCATTCATATTATCATATTCACAGGCTTATAAAGGACGAAGTGGAAAATTGCACGATTTTTGGATGCGTTTTGGAATTTTGTAGGCATTTGATTGTGGTATTTCCAATGGCTCTTTTTGTCACCTATTTTCCTCGAAAGGCATTTACGATATTCGATCTAGCGAATGCTTGGTAAAATCAGGCAAGAAAAATGCGTGAAAATTATTTTAAGCATTAATTTGGTTTCAAAATAGGAATCCGTTTTAGGATATTTCGAAAGATATAGAACGACGCATTTTTTGAGAAATGACATGAGTGATTTTTAAAATCCGGAAAAGAGCGACAATGAGTAGCGTAGATCTACAAAGCGATGTTGTTAAGTCTAAGAAGGAAGAAAAGAGGCAGGAAATGAAGTTGGTCTGTTGCAAAACGGTTATCGTGTACAACTGTACTATTTGTGCAATTACAATCATCGGCACGATTGCTATTACATCGCTATGACATTATTATTACGACAGTTACTATTATGACGTGTAACAATATCACTATAATATATATGTATGCTATCACCGTTAGTTATCGATCTTGATGTTCTTTAATCCCGATCGAACGCTCGATCGAACGAAGTACTTCGAGCGCTCGGTCGCCTGATTAACATCTCGTAGAAGTAACTAAGTGGATCTTAGGTACTCTTATCAAAGGCTTCGTGTAAATATGGACCGTGTGTGTGTACGTTACAATCGTATATCACAGGACCGTCGTTTGTACGTTTGTGCTGATTCCCCATTTTATCTATGCAAGTAACGCCGCTACCTATTTAAGTATCACGGCGTTAAGCAACGCGCTTGCCAGGATGTTATAATAATGTATAGTTCGCTTTGCTAACTAACCTCCCGCAAGCGAGAACATACAGAAGAGTAACGATAAACTGTAACTGAACACCAATACCGTAACAATACCAATCCCAACCCTACCCCATTTTAACCGCGTTAGAATTACCCCCCCTTCCCCGTCTCTTTCTATAGCCCCAAACTTAAATTAAATTAATCATTGAGACTATAGCGTGGCTTTAATTGGCCGGTGTTACGCGATCGTGTAACATTTTGTCGATCGGATTTCGCATGAGCGTTCGAAAGAGAAAACAGAAACTGCATTTTCCCCAAAATCGTGTAATGATATCGTTTTACACGATTCGTGGCAAATATGTATATTAATTTTACATTTTGCATTACACTCGAATTGAGAGCTTTAAATATAGACGATTAACTGTAACGATCATCGCGGCCGGCAAATAATTAAAGAATAATCCGTGGTATTTTGCTGAATTCTAAAAGCACTGCATATTACTATTTTGCATATTTGTAATAATAATCTGCGATTTTGTTATTGCGAGACAGACAAACTAAATTATTATTAATAGCTCATAAATCGAAGATTAATATTGCGTATTTAAAACAAGCAGACATGAATTATGTAATTATACAATTTTCAAAAAAATCAATATTATTAATCTTTTTTCCAACAAATGTGATATTATCGTAATTGAAACAGTCTCGAGTGAAGATTTGTTTGATTTTATTTTCGAGGAAAATCTCCGATCTCGTTTTAAAATATCTTTAAAAGCGGTATTACATTGCACATACATGAGAGGTATACTTGCGCGAGCTTAAACGTCGCTGAAAGTAATGCGTCTAGCTCGTACATTGTTCGTCCAACGTAATGCGTTAATCCATTTCTGCGACAATGGTGTCTCTTATTAAAATTCATAGATAAGCGCAGAGATCGTTGTTAATGAGCTTATTACAATCTCGCTACTTTTCTTTGCTACTTTTCAAACGTTGGCTGTTAATCTCTTATAACTAATTTTACGGTCTTATCTTATTTTACCAGAATTTCGTTGCTCATTATACTAGATATATGGCACCGCTTTATCGCAGTAATGTCAATAGATCGATACCGGCAATCGGCTCAAAGCATATTCTACGTGTTTATACTAGGCGGTCGATAGCGTGCATATGTTGTCTTCAATTTCTGCAAATCCCCGAAATCCGTAATATTGCAATTAATGTGTAACATATGAGTATATATAATGTGTGTAGTCTCTCTAACTAACTAACTCTCTAATCTAATGTGCACCATGAATGGCTCATTCACGGAGGTCTGGCGAAGTAATATCCGGAATTTTACACGTATTTACCTCACGCAATTACTGAATTGCACGTGCTCGTGCAAATGTGCCTGTTAGTACGAAATCGTTCGGGTACATTGTTTGTTTTGTTTTCGAAATACGACAGCTTATTGCGGAAGAAGAGCAATTGTGCTCGCACGCAATAATTCATGCTCTCGGTTGTTACATACGCGAAAGGAACAGCCGAATTAAATCTCTCACAGCACCAGGTAGATCTCTTTTTGAAAATCATAAATTCCGGGGATTTCGCGATGAATTGAGAATTTTATTCAAACGGTCCAGAGCATAGAGTTCAGTAACGGAAGGTATGGAAGAGATTTTTCTAACAATGAACGAAATATTTCTTCCTCGCGTTACGCTTACTAGACAATTACCTCTGTAGTATCGTATCATTTATTGACATCGAAACTTTTGAGAGACTGTTTTTTAATCCGTCGTAATGTTTGAACATTAGACGGCGATATCTATTTGTTGCAAGTTATCACCCATGCTGTTACAAGTTGATTTGTACAGTAATAATCGACTGCGAATCGAAGGCAACATATTTCGATATATCTTATCGATACGCTGATAGCTGTACTGTTCAATAAAAGAGTATGAAACCGCGGTATGACGTGTTAACAATCGTAGACTATCACGAGCAACACGGAGAATGTACTATTTGTTGCTGAAATATTTATTGTCCTCTATTAAGGCAATTATTACGCGTGAAAAGCTGGTCTTTGTAAAAATTCGTTAACCATTTTTCTGATTAGAATATTTTTCTGCACACAAAATATTTTTTTACCGGAGAAATACGAAAGTTAAGGGGGTTAATGCGATGACGCGAGCGCTGATTAATCGAGTTAATATTGCGTGATCACTATTTTACCGGTAGTTGTCTCGGATTGACCAATATGTATATATTTGTTATTTCCCGTTTTGATTTTTTTAATCTCACCACGCATAATAAACATTTCGTAAATAGTAACTAATAGAGTAACTTTGTTTTATAACGTTTTATAAAAAAAGAACAAGTATTAATATGACTAATCGATATGTAAAGAAGTAATCGACAAATAATACCACCACCAGTATCCAAATTGAAGTGAATTGTTTTGATGTTAAACAATACACAATTACTTTGTATTTACCGAAAGTGGAAGCTATCTCCGTTGCCGTACAATTATTTCGCTTTTTCGTTTGGGAGGGGTGTAGAATTAATTTGTGCAAGACTTTGTCAAGAAGCCTAATGCAATTTGTAATCGGGATCTAAATGTCTCTCGAGAAAATACAGCGCTCTGTGTTTTCTTCCCCATGTTTTAACGTTGAATGCGGCTTCTAAGCTTTGTTTGTTGACTAACGTAGGGATTCACGTTTAAAATTAGCAAGACAAAAGAATCAGACGTTGTAACTGTGCGATGAGATACCATAAATGCAATATTAACGACACAGATCCGGAAAAAAGACTCTTTCTATTGAAGCTATTGAAAATGAGATATTTGCAAATAACTTTTAGTAAAACTCGTTTTCAATAAAACTTTATTTTCTCAAGCTTAATAAAATATTTAACGAAAATTAACGAGCAAATAAATGAATAAGTGACTATAACAAAATTAATGAGTTCGCAAACTTGAAATCGGTGAAATCTAACAATAACATCTTTATATAGGAAGAATCGAATGGCTAATGCGTTTAGCGCTAAAAGGCGTGCCGAGAATGCGGTCTGTTATCTCGTAATAACGCGATCGAATCGATACCTATTTTCCTTCGACGACGTTACGATCGCGCATACACCTTTGTAGGATTTAGGCCAGTCGTGTAGTAAATGCGCTCGTAGTAAGCCACATAGTCGAGTACTCCGCACCAGAGAGTACCCATTGTAGGGATCTCCTTATTAAGTAAGAACCTTAAGGTAGCCACTCGGTTTTTCTCTTCTTGTCGATAGGTATTATAGGCGGGGTCCACCTCAGGGTCGACCGCGGTCACGCGTGTAGATTAGCAATAGTGAGTCGTAGCGTAGCAATTATTTCGACGCACCTATTATTATAACCCTTCGCGCGCGGATTTGAGAGAAAGAGAAGGAGAGAAAGAGAGAAAGAGAGAATGCTCTGGATTCAAAGCGTGGCGGAAGTATCGCACCCTTCTCGTTTGGTCGTGAGTCCCTCGCTAAAGGTGATCGCCGAAGGGCCAACGGAGAGAAAAGGGTCTCGTATTTTTATCTCGTTGAACGTTAGTCTTACCGATACCGTGGGATGCTTCTTAATGTGCGCCAAGTATTTCAGGGCTGATTCTGAAACAACCCAACACGAGGAGGGAATATCTGTATAAAACCGCTTTCATCTTTCTTTTTTATTAGACGAAAATATACGGATGATATCTGACGAAATATAAATATTTTATTAAATGCGATACGTGACTGAAAATCTTTTTACAACGGTTCGTATGCAATAACCGGAAGCGTAAAGTATTATGACAAGAATTATGAGCGTCGGCGCAATAGAAAAAAATTGTGAAATTGACCCTGCAGTAATGGCACGTGTTAAGAAACACCTTGTGGTATCATCATTATTAAGCGTTTGAAAAAATTTATTTTTCTACTGCATACATCGCGCGTCATCGTATCGCACAACAGCGAGCATCTTCGTTTTGCGGATTCTCTCGTAATTCTCACGACGGTTTTCGAGCTGCGGTTCGAGAGTTTGAAGATTGTTAACACTAGAACACCCGCAGGTGAACAGTCTGTTCACCGACGATTTCATTTAAGATTTAACGGCATATCTTGAAGTGAAATATTGTAAAAGCAATATGTGTCTCTCACAGCGCTAAGTGTATTTTCTTTGTCACTGTATTCGGAGGCAAATTGAGCATCGTCTGTCGAAAACTCCATGTGTAAAAACGTTACTTTCGTCTTCGATCTTGAGAAAACTTCTTTATCCTCTTCTTTTTTTGCATATGGCGAATTTTGAGGGATACATGTGTGCGTTCTGTAACGTGTACATAGACGTCCACGAACGCGTGTCAAGCCACGAAGTTGCTGCTCTTTTCTATTACATTATTCAGCGCTCGCGACTCGGCTTCCGATTTGATTGCGTAGGGTGAGTTTCTGGAAAAGTGATATTCGAGAAACAGCCGGATGTTCTAGTGTTAAGCAAACACAGACAGGAATCTTTCTACGAAGAGATACCGAGAGAGACGAGGTGGTGAAAAGTAGGAATGAAATTCACATTGGGTAGAACCGGAAGATTTGAGAAGAAAAAGAAGGGTGAGAGAGAGAAAGGGGGTAATCGGACACATTTCTCTCCGACGTTTAGATCGAGGACTTGCGACAACGCACACATATTTTACGCACACGAGAACAGAAGGCGGGTGGAAAAGGGATCGCGGGGAGGGAGAGAAAGAATAATTAACGCAGCCCACACAGTGAAAGACGCGTACACGTACACGTATCGATTATGCTATACGCGCACAACATTCACACATCACACCTTATAAACCGTTGTATAAAGAAATCGCCGTTAGCGTAACTACTAGCTTCGCAGGGAAAGGACATTTCGCATGCGCATTTTCACACGCACAGTTCGTACTCTCCCCGCGGCTTCAAGTATTCCTCTTTTGCGTCTCTGCGTTCTTCGCTATTATCACTGGATGAGATAATCGACGGGGGAGGAGAGAGGGAGAAAGGGGGAGTGACCGAGTCTCGAAACGGTCGTGATCGGGAAGACAGAGAAATCGTACGCTTCCTCGAAGAAAATAGATTCACCCTCGCGAGAGCTTGGTCGCGAGAGAACGTTACTTTTTTTATAATATAATTTTGCATATCCAAAAATATCCATCGGATATTCATACGAGGTGATATATTTGCGAAAGTTAGTACTGGTACAAAGAAATGTCGCTTCAGGCGGGAAAAAGGGAGAGAAATTAAAAAAAGGAGAAAATTTGAGAAAATTGCCGTGAAGAAGGTCGCATCTCTTGCGAATCGCACTACCACCTTGCACGTCTTCTCATCCATCCTTTAAGACTGAACGATTCTTTATATGTACTCGCGTGACTTCTGAAAGAGACGTGACAAGTGTACAAGATTCTCATTTCTTAAGAAAAGGAGAGAAATACGAGAAGATACAAGAGGAAATTGTGCTTCATGAGAATAATGCGCACGAGCCGAACAGATACGTGAGGGATGTTACGTGCGAACAAGAAGGAGATGATTGGACGACAGAAAAACGATGAGAATCTATACATTTTTTTAAATGCAATGCTACTTGAGTGTGTTTTTCGTCGCGTGAGTTTGACGCGTCGGCGTGAGGGCCGGTTGTGTGCAGTCGAGAGTTTTGCTTTCGCGAGGAGAAATGAGTTTTTCTCTCGAAGGGACGTACGTTCGAAAGTTTACTCGCAGAAAGTAAAACTCCCGAAAGTGAATGTTATACGAGAAATGGGGAAAGGGAAAGGGCGCGGGACGGAGAGTAAGGATATTATCGAGACGTAATCGATAAAAAAAAAGATGAAAAAAAAAGAAAAAAAGACATAATAACGATTGATTCTAACTCTATCTCTATATTCTTCTACCAATTATATTTTTCTAATTATATTTGTACGTTGACTCGTAAGCTAATCGACCAAGCGATGTTTCGTGCTTGTGGTAGAACGAGGAGGAGGTAAAACGCGACAAAATTGTAAAAAAAAAAAAAAAAAAAAATAGGAAAGAGGGAGGGAAAAAATATGGGAAGTGGAAGATAGGGACGCGTTGCTGGGTTAAAAGGGAGAGCGGGATGAAAGCAGCGAGGCTCGCATTGCTCTTCGTGATGACTACAATAAACTGCGTCGCTCGTTTTCGCGTAGACGATTCGGTCTATCTTTTTTATTCCCTATGATCGGCCCTTTAATCTTACCGTCTACAAGAATATACGCGATGACACCTGCGGGAATTTTGAATCGGTGTAATTTCAGTAAGTTCGAATCTTGGCGTTTTTCACGGAAAAGGCGAAAGCAACCCCTATACGCTCGTTCGTCGTAATGGAAACGACGGCGAGGGCGAGGCATCTTCTTCCCTTAGCGATATTTAAAAAGTTGAATTTATCGAAATTACATCGAATTCAATTCTCGCGTGTACATACCACTCCGGGTCGCGTTTCAAAGAGAATCTAATCATCGCGACGCGATCGCGATATTCCATTCGCAGGTAGAGCTGAGTTGCTTTGACATTGAAAAATGATCGGCTATCCTTTGTGAAATTTATCGTCTGCAATTAAAAAATCAAAATTATCATTTGAGTGAAATGAAGCTAATTATGCTTGTTAATCGAAATTCGCTTTGAAATCTTTAAGGAAGGCAGTTTCATGGAAAGCTCACAAAGATGACATCTTTTTTCCAGCTTTGTGCCGTTCGTTCATTAGCTTGAATGAGCGAGATAAAAGAATTCGCGCGTTGCGTTTGAAATTCTCTTTCCTAGGCTAGTCGAGTCGTAATGTATTCCTTTTCACTCAGCTCTGCGCGCAAAAATGTGGATGTATTTAAAGACTCTAAGGCTATGCACAAGAATTCGTATCAGATCGAATTTATTATTAGGTCGATTTCACGCTCGTATGCCGCGCCTGGTCCCCGATAATAGCCTTTCGGTTGAAAAAAAGAGAAAGAAATAAAGGAGAGAGAGAGAGAGAGAGAGTACGTCTGTTCAATTTGACTCGGTACGGATATCGGCTCTACAGAAATATTTTATCGCGATGTCCAAAAGCGCTGTTTGGAATTTTTCGTGCGACACGGCGAAGAAATTCTTTCACTAAGACTAAAGCAATCTATTAGAATTTATTTTTATACTGCAAAAGAGTCCTCGTTCGATGCGAGATACGCATTATCGCATTCGTACGAATGTCAAGTGGATCATTAAACTCTATCAGGTTTTCCTATGGACCTTCCGCGTCAAGTAAGGTCAGGTACGATTGTACGACACTGAACTAATATTTACTACCAAGCTGCTACAATAATGTTATAATAATTAATAAAGTCTTACTAACAAATACTGTAACGTGACCACGGTTTCCGCCGAGCAGCATTTACGGCAAATTTGCGGCGATTAACGATCCCCGTGGCTTTCATCGACGCGATCAAGATGATGTTTACTCTTATTAAATCAAAAATAAACAAGTCTCTCTCTGCGAATTCACAAAAAGTTTGTATTTTTGTGTATAATAATAGAGCGAGATGGTGCACACCGCCGCGTTCTCCACAGAACCATGGCACTTGTTACGACTAATTTCGCACGAGACACACGTACGTGATTCGCGAGGAGGGGAGGGGGTGGAGAGAAGGGGAGAAAGGGGAGCGCAGCGGCTCGAGATCGCGTGGAAGACAAAAACAGGGTGGGGGGAGGGAGAGAGCGACGTCGGGTCCGGGGCGCGGCACTTTTTCTTCGAGCGGGCGCACCAACATACAAAAAAAAAAACGATTAATCAATGTGCAAAATAATAAACTCAAAGTTCAGTCTTAAATGGCGCGGACAATTCTTTTATATCACGTTTATCCGGCGTTGTTAAGTCTTAGCGTTAATGAACGGCCAAAGGAAAATGCACACTAACGCGATGTGGCGTACACGCGTGCATGAAACTCACACGTACACATATACATACGCAAAACACGACATGATACATATGCGCGATACATTTCGATACAGAAACAACATGCATACGTACAAGGACTCTTTATTTTCTCACCGCTCCTTCCGGGTGTAGAGAGAAAGAAAGAGAGAGAAAGAGAAAGAACAATGATCGAAAAGACAATTTCATCCGCCACCGGCGATCGCACATTCCACACATTAATCGAGCGACTGAGAGCCGCCGATCTCTGACACACAAAATACAATTTACCCATGCACACAACACACATACACATATGCGTACGAATCTCGCGAGAATCTGCGAGTCCGTACGAATAGTATCTACATAATTAATTGCGTACGTATATACATATATTAATCACGAACACGAATATCTATACGTACACGTTTGTAATATGTATATACATGTATTATCAAAAGAGGTGAGAAGTAGAACGTAAGCTGATCGCGGCTACTTCGAGAAATCAAATTTGCGTGTGCGCGGACGATGTTGTGAGGACGTGTGAGGAAGCGAGAGAATGAGAGAGCGGACGGGTGGAGGGAGAGGAAAAATGATGAAGTAAATAATAATAATTGATGATGACTGTACTAAACGGTTAAATAAGCGCCGCGGGGGGCGCGGGGTGTGCGCGCGTGGTCGACATCCTTGAATGTTTCGCGCGTGAGGGAATGGAGGAATCGAGTGTACAGCGGTTTCATCGGTGTGCTCGTGATGGGCGAGCTGATAAATGTAATTCTCTTCAGCGACAGTTATATAGTACATAAATACCGAAATACTAAATTCGATGCAACTAAAGTGACAAAATTCGCAAGTAAGCGCAAAAACTGAGAAATGCGTTCGATCCTTTCTAACTTTTTATCTTGCAACTTACAATTTTCGGATTTCGGAATTTAAGATATTCTCTGAACAAATTGAAGGAACTGTGAATGTAATTTTCAAAGACTGTCAAAATTTGACGCGAAAACATTTTGATAAAAATTACGACTTTGGGCAATGCATTTCGCGGACAATCGCTTTTATGTTGAGTACACGAGAAGATTGTCGCTTTCTTTTTTATTGGAAACACGAGATAAACATCGTGTTTATCCCATCACAAACACTCCGACGAAGCTTGCGACGATAATGTCGGTGCTCCTTCGGCGAGCTTCCTGTTTGATAACGTCGCGAAGGGGGAACGACACTGCGAGTAGTATTCCTGACGAGATTCGGTGATTACACCGGCTTTTAAATCGCGAAGCGACATTACGTCTCGTTCTGCATAATAAATCGATGAAAAACGGCTGTAAATCTGTATAAAGGGTTTTCCAGTTGAAATAATTATTTTATTAACTTGGTGGTTTGTACGTGTGCGGTTTTTGCGGTGTAACGAGGGAGAGTATATATTCGGGGGTGATAATATATATGTATACGTGCGCGCGCGCTTGGAATTGGCTCAATTTTTCCTCAATCGCGACAAAGTCGACCGCTCTCAAATGTATTTTTACTGACGACGTTAGGCGTACACCTGAGAGAGAAAAAGAGAGAGGGAGAAAGAAAGAAAGTGTGAGAGCCTACAAATATATATTTTTCTCTCAGAGAGATAAAACTCTCTGTGTGGTCGCTTTCGATAAGTGTGTCGAATTTTGATGCATGAAAGAGATCTTTGCTGAGATTCAATTCAACGCCGACTTTCAATACTGGAAGCAGCAATGCTGGAAGCTCGGGGATTAAAAAACGCTGCGAATCTTTGACGAAGATTACTCCGAATCTCGTGTCTCTGTCAGGAGTTTCTCTCTCCAAAAAAAAAAAAAAACAAGAAGCAAAAAACAAAACTCTCAAGTGTACGTTTGTTCGTACATGCGACGGTGACGTTGTTGGTAGAACGGATTCGTATTACGGTACGTGCTCGCGTGTACGGTTTTAAACAAGAAGAGGAAGCAGATTTTCGATATCGCGGATACGGCACGTCGAGAAGATTGAGAAAGGTTTTTCGTGACGGTGACGCAACGGATCGGCGCAACGTCCGCAACCCCTCGTTCGCAAAGCCCCCCCCCTCGGTCGCAGATTCACGTTTGTTTGGTTTTTATTGTCAGAAGTTTCTATTTTTCCATAATATGATAAGGGACGATAATATTTACTACTGATATATGTATGTGTGTATATGCATGTATGAGTGTAAGCGGCAGCGTCCGGTCGAGAAACGCGCGTGTGTGTGTGTGTGTGTGTGTGTGTGTGTGTGTGTGTGTGTGTGTGTGTGTGAGAGAGAGAATGAGAGAGAGAAAAGAGAGAGAGAGAGAGAGAGAGCAACCAGATCGAAGCAAGTTTTATAATGACATGGTTTGTTAAGTATTATAAAAGGAGGCCACACATGTTTGCGTAAAAAGGTACTTTAACAGTGCCCACCATCGGGGTTCGAAAATCGCGTGAAATTGACAAGGGAGTTGTTGCTATTAAGTCAAGAGAAGCTTAAAATCGAAACCGATAAGCTTTGTAAGGGAAAATAAAAATTTAAAATTGTACTCTCTTGTTCTCTTTTTTCTTTCTTCCTGTTTTTTTTTCCGTTGATTTTCGAGCCTCGTATCTGTTATTACCTGTGACGAAAGATACGAAAGAGGCGTAGCGATGAAGCTAAGACAAGAAATATTGCAAAGTTACCCAAGTTGAAGCGATAAAGCTGCGGTAAGGGGACGGCGGAGTGAAGGCGAATCGGATACGAGTGAGTGCGAACGAGAGGGAGAGACAATTTTTTTCTTGTTATGAACTAAGTGTGCCTAGTCAATAGAGAATATATCTCGTCAATTTTAATATTATATATATTATATATATTATATATATATTACTACGATTATATGATTTAAACTTGATACTCTCTGTAATATTAACGATGTGAAAAACCTATCGGACATAAGGAAAAAGGGGAGAAAACGAAAAAAAAGGAGAAAAAAATGTAATGAGATGCGACAATGATTGTGCTGTGTTGTACTACGAAATGTTGGCCTGTGACTTATATTTGTAGCGATTATACGTACGTACCCACACATAAAAAAGAAAAAAAGAGACGGTAACAACCAGAAAAATACAAAATAATGAAATAATAACGAACGCAAATCACACACACACACACACACATACACACACACATACGTACATATATATACGTGTCTATATATGTAGGTTGTGCGACTTTTTTCTCAGTCAGGAGAGTCGGACCCCTTGAAGAGAATCGCGAACGAATCGATTACAATTGATGAAACCGAAATATGATCTCCCGCAAAATGTCGAATCTCTAATTTTCTTCCATCGAACGTCTTTCTTTTAAGAAAAGCAATAATTATGTTTTATATCGGGAGGAGCTTGAAAGGAAGGCGCAAGCTCAAAACCAGTTGAGTCGCAAGAGCTCGCTGCAATCAAAAGTTGTCGATTTTTGCGAATTGCTCGGAATCGAAATTGTCAAGAATGCCAAAAAGTTTCGCGATTCTCATCCTTCAATTACGCAAGCATGAGAGACAAAGCTCATAATAATAGTTGAATAACGAGAGCAGCTCTCATGCGTGCTTTGACTCGTATTGAGGGTAGAAAACTTGAGAGAGTCACGAGAACGAGAAAGGAATACGAAAGAATTTTGAGAATGGCAAATGGTAAAGTGGATCAACGATGTTCGACTCTTCGTTGCTCTCTTTCTCTCTCTCTCTCTCTCTCTCTCTCTCTCTCATTTTCTCCTGCCCATCTCTTCTTCTCCTCCTTCCCTCTTTCTCTCTCTCTCTCTCTCTTACTTATATATTCCGCGTGTTGGAAATGTGGAACACAATTTGTGAACATATGGTACGGAAAAAGTCGAGCAGCGATACCGAAAAATAATAAAAATAATGTATGTGAGAGTGCGAGTACATGTGCGAGTGTATGTGCGTGTATGCATACGAAAGAAAGATACCGAGCGAGGAATATTTTTTCTAATAAAGACTCGTCCCAGTCATGGCAAACACAACCCCCTTGTTACGTGCGAAACTGTTTCGCTAATAATTACTTCGTTGTAAAAATAAATGTTGGAATGAGAGAAGTACAGAGGAAAGAAGAGAAAAAGAGAGAGAGAGGGAGGAAGGGAAAGAAGGAGAGAAAGAAAAATGATTTCTCTTAACACCAAAGAGTGTAAGAGAAGAAACAAGAATAAAATAGTGAATGAGAGAGAGAGAGAGAGAGAGGGAGAGAGAGGAGATGAGAAAAGCCAGAGGTAGATATTAAAGGGTCATATCAAGATTGGTTATGGAATAAGAGGGCTATTTATTTAGGATATAACTAAATGGTCTGTTTTAATGTGTCACGGGCTACACGTACTGTACTATAATATCTAACAATAAAGTATTTTGTTTGCTTCAAGAAATTTCGCGCTTTATTCATCCTCATCGTTGTCTTACATGAAAATTTTATATTTCAGAAAGAGATAAATATAGAGAAATAATTAGTGTTAATCTGCTTTTAATACGTGAATCTAACAAATGTACAAATACAAATCGATATTGACGTCGAAACTGACGTTTATTCATATCACTTTAAATTGTAACTGTCCGACAAGTAGAAAAAGCACCGCTTAATGCGACGTAAAGACGTTTAAATCAATACTATTTCGCAAAATAATTATTATATTGCATTCTGGAAAATTATTATCTTTTTAATGATTTCAAGAGAGTTAAATAGAAAGTTTTAAATAATTTGTATAATTAATATTACATTGTGTTATAAATAACACAACATCACAATGCTATAAATGTATCTGACAATACAATAAAATTGTATAAATGCGGCGTATTTGAATTTATCAAACATTTGACAAATGCATTGGGCGCTAATTTCAATCAATCACAATTAATATATTCAATTATTCACAATCAATACCTACTGTATTTATATCAATATTTTTGGTGAAGTTGTTTTATCTTAGTACAATATATTAGATGTATATTATACTTTTTACCTCTATTCTCCGTTGACACATTTGCAATTTATCTTGTATTTAATTTAAGAGACAGAAATTCTAAAGAAAATTTGCAGAAGTATTATTTCTCCTCTATAGATTTTAACTTTTTTAGGTTTTTTTTCATAGATTTTCTACGCTTGTAGAAATAAAATGATTTAGAAATAAAATGATTATACACTCCTTTACTCGAGATAAAAGAAAAATAATAAACGTAGGAAATATGTATAGCGTGAAAGATAAACAAAATCCTCTGCCGTTATTGAAGACTGTCCATGTTGCGCGAGCATCGTCCGAGGGAAGCGTACTGAATCATGAAACGAGGGAGCAAGATATACTGGGAGGTAAGTACATAACTATTTCTCTACATTACGACTGAAAGCGTAGAACTTTTCCAATCGAGCCCTTGTTGCTCCTTCGCAACCATCCATTGGTGCTTTTAAAGCGTTCTTATCTACGTATAAGCGAAGTCTCGTAAAAGATTTCTGCGCCGACGGATTAGCCAGGATTACTATCCTGGAACTATTTCATCGCTGCATACATTATGTACGTGCATTACGAACGGAGAATGTTCAACTGTTTTTTATCGAGACATATTCTGCAGTACGTATTCCTCGGTAAATTTGTAGTTTGCTCTTTCTACGCTTTACGTACTACGGGTTTAACATCATTGTCTTTCCATTGAAATATATTCCGGAAAATAGTTCACCTATGGTTAAAGAATGAGAAACGTGCCTATAACAGTTTTCCGGATTTTGTATTTTTTTTTCATAGAAATTATATTTATAACGGGTTATTTATATATATTCCGTGTTTACCATAAACATCACGTATGCATTAAATCCCAATTCGTATAACAAACAATATCAATATAAAAGTAAATTACATAAATAAAAAATTGCATTCTCTTGTTTTTGTAAACATTTTTTTTCACACGCGACACTCGCAAATGCGTTAATTTTAAAATGTGATTAGATGAATTAATCGTTAAGTCTGAAGACGTGAACATCATGACAGCCTTTATCTGAGGAGAAATGTCATGGTTTCTATTTCCATTTGCTAAATTTCCACTCCTCTCTCTTTCTCTCTCTTCTTCTCCCTCCTTTTTCCACTCGTGTGCCGTTAATCTTTTTCTTAGTTAATCTCTTATCTTAGCGTACTGTCGGCAACTCCTTTATTTCGCCGGCAAGTATATCAACCCCTCTAGACGCGTTCCGCAGGGGCAAACACCGCTGTCGGAGGGGGGCTATCCCACTCCTGGTCTCCCTCGTCTCCCTCACTCTCTTTCTCGACCCCTACGGTCCCTCGCGACCGACACGATCGATGGAGCGTCGCCCGCGGTGAGTAACCGGTCGACGCGACGCGACGCGCCGCGACGCAACTCCACGGCACGGACTCGATGTACGTGAGTTGCGAAAAAAATTCCGTAAATGTATGTCCAATTTATTCTTACAAGATTAAAAAATTTTGCTGCGTACGATATTCAACAATAATTAAATCTCCGGGCATGAATAGTGAGGGTAATCACGGAGCAAGGCGGCGCAGAAATTCTGAATCTCTGAAATTTAGGCGCCGTGTCGAAACAAATTGGCGTTCCACGCTTTAATCACGCGTATTTTTCGCGAGCCAGAGTAACTAGGGTACTTCGTTACTCGCTCGTTCAGCTTGTTCGTAGACGAATTGCAAGCGTAAACGCGAATGGCCAATTTCGTGAAATAAAGTTAAACGAGCAACGCGATGAGTTCAAGCTCAGCACGAAAATAATTAACCCCCAGGTACTATCGGATAAGTTAAACGCTGGTTCGTAGTAGTTAGAGCTAAATATATTGCGCCCTATAAGAGTATTCTTCGGATTAACTTTAGCTTTGTGTTCTCTATGCTTGCGCACGCAGCAAACAAAAGAAAAAGAAATTAGCAAATTAAGGGTAAATGGAACAGAGCAGCAAAGATAATATAACAGCACTAAACCTTTTAATAATAATAGTGTCGAATAAATGAATTAGTTTTGTAAATGTACTACTATTATGCGAGAGAAAATAATATTAAATACAATATTAAATTTTATTTAAGGTTCTTTTCACAATGAATTTTGATTAATCTTTCCCTTATGCGTGGAATTAGTTTGGAAAATTTAAAATATTAATTCTCTTTTTCGTATTTAAATTTTTCCTGGTTCTTTAAATTATTCCTGTTTCTCATTTGCGCGAAATATTTTTACAGGATTATTAAATAATAAATAAATGTAATGTCGTGGTATTCTTTTGGGAAAGATTATTTTCTATTAAAACTAAATTTTTTTAAGTTAAGAACGGCGTTTAAAGATTCTAAAAAAATTACTTTATATAATAAATTACAATGTCTTTAAAGCTTATATAATAACTTATTTTATGAGAATAAGTGGAATAATTGTTTTCATTGATAAAATGACAGGACTATATTTTTAAGAGAAACATTTCTACTTTTTTGTATAATATAAGATAAACTGGATTTTTAACTGTCTTATGGAAAGAGACACGTGTATATGATTGTGCAAAAATATACATGAGTCAGTATCAAGTCAGTACGAACATTACGTTTAATCCATGTTCGATTAAACATAATTGTTAGTGAAGGTTTTCTCGTCGCAGAAAACGTGATTCACGTGTTCTCACGGCACTGAATCACTACGCGTCATTGGAGAGACCGTATTCAACTACTCCAGCTCTACAAGTGTATGCAAAGTTGAAGTTATGAAATCTACACGAGTAAGACAAGTACATATAATACTATTATATGTACTTGGCATGTTTTGTTTTACAACGAAATATATGATTTACATAAAGCACGAATTACTCTTAATTTATTTAACAAACTGTTATGAGAGTGTAGCTTAATATTAATAGAGTGTATGAGAAAGCTTCCTAAGCATTGTTTTATTACTCTAAATCTAAAACTAACATAGTTTTAATATTATATGCAATATGTAAAATGCGATTTAGAATATTCTTTAATTATCTTTAAATATTATTATACAGTATCATTATTTTAATTTATATAATTATAAAATTATCATATTTCAGTTTTATTTTATAATAAAATTTTTAAAATTATATATTGTTTTAAAAATACACATTTAATTAAAAATTTTTAATAATTTTAAATATTACACACATGCTTCAGTAGTCAAATCCTAATTAAGATGGTATTTTTTGCCATCAATTCTTTACAGCGATTTAAATAGGATGTTTATTAGCATCAAAAGTTAAATCGATTATCGCTTTAAAGTATATGGTTTTATTCCCAACGGTGAACTTTGCTTTAAAACCGATAAATAATCAGTGTACAGTTTACTGAGCTGGAAAAAGTATACAAAATTCACACAGAATAATATAATTAAGCAATCAAAATCCAATTCGGATCGTAATGTGTTTTCTCTAATTAATTATTAAAATTTGTACACGCACATATACATACATACATATAAATAATTGTTATGAAAATATTGTTTTATTTCAAATAAAATATTTCACTTATTTTAAAATTACATATTACTTCAAAAAATACATGTGCGTATTCATGTGTGAATGTGTGCGCGTAGCGTATGTGTGTCGAGTTACGTTGCTCGACATATAGCAAGAGTCATCTAGCGATCAGAACATAAAACAAAATATGTTCAACGAACGACAATGTACCATATGAAGATGCATTCGCATGTTGCCATATCTTACAGATGTTGTAGCTCTTACGATATATTTCGCACTGTTTTACCCACAATAACGTTTAACGTCATATGATATTATTTCCCGAGGAACACTTTGATTAGAAAAAGAAATATATAAAATGTAATAAAAAGTTTTAAAAATATAAACTTGTACATATGCAAATTATTTGATAATAATAATATTAATTTGAGAATAATAATAATTTGATAATAATAATATTATTATATTAATAATACAAAATAGAGTTAGAAATTTGTTGTAGAGATTACATCAATTGAGATATTATATTATTATTTTATGTTATTATAAAGATCATCGAGATCACCCTAGGTAAATTTTTTATTATTATCAATAAAGATTATTCGAGTCTGAAGGTATAATCGAAGAGTATTAATATTATCGACTATTGATAACATTTTAGACCGACATAAATATCTGAATAATTTTTATTTATAATATAGTATATTATACTATATAATATAATATAATATAATATATTAAATTTATATTTTTATACAGATGCTTAATAATTAAATATTTACAATACAATAATATTGTCGCAAAATTGCAATTTTTATCACAGTTATCTTTGGATAATAAAGCACAAATGGTAATAATAAAAGTACAATTTTAAATATTAAAAAATCAGATATTGAATTGTAGTTATTACTTTGACATTTTGTAAAATGTATACATGTCTTAAAATTAAAAAAAAGTTTAAATTAATTTTATATTATAATTTTATATATTTTTAATTTTAAGATTTTTTAACTAAATCCTTTTGTTTAATCTTTGTAATTAATTTAATATTCAGATAAGTTTGTCTAAATTTATCTAAATATATCCACAAAGTTACATTAATTTGTTATCATTATATAATTATTAATATAAATTTATGTTAAACTTAATTAATATTAATTTTGTTAATATTAATTTTAATATCAATATTAATTTAATTAATATTAATTTTTAATATTAATTTTGTCATGTAAGATAAAAATATGAACTATATAAATAATTATGGAGGAAAGAGAGAGAGAGAGAGAGAGAGAATATGTTTTATGACATCAAAGAAAAATATAGTAAAATAATTAATCCATTTTCTTTGTGTAACAAATAGAGACTAATTACTAATTATTAAAAGAAATCTCTTTTAATGAATAATTCCGTAATAATTTTTTTTTTTTTTACTTATATTAATTAATTCATATTTTATACAGTTTAAATGAATATTATATGATATCTTTTAGTCAATAATTGAAATGCCTCTAATTAGGAGAGATTTAGAATTTATAAAGTTATATATCGATTAAACGAGAGTTGAATGTTGAAATTGGCGGCCGGACGCCAACACAATTCCCTCGACGCGTGGTGTTGACTGGCTATGAGACTACCCCTTCCCAAACTACGTCCGAGAGCGTTACAATTTATGCACAGAGAGCTGCGGGATTTCACAACGAGGAAATACGTAGCAATGACGAGTGGTAGCCACCAGCTAGAAGATAATAATTCCATGATTATTTCATAAGGGGGAGGAAGGGTAGGGAGATACTCGAAAGAGGGTTTTCCAGTATAGATAGACCAGAAGAGAGACGAACGAGGAGATACTAGTCACTTTGAATATGTATTTCAATGAAATTTATAGCCGATAAGGGTAGGGTAATTGTAAAGTGCTCCTAAGTGTTCGGAGGGGATTCAGCAAAGAGCTGGGTTGACCGGTAGTCCTTGAATATGTAAAGATCGCGCACGCACCCCTTGTAGCAGTATAATAGAACCAAAACATCCTGCAGGGTCGAACGAACCCTTAATTACATTTTACTGCCGCTCTAACAACCGTTACTGCGAGATTTTCGTTTCTCTATCAATCTCCCTTTTTCTGTGCACAGCAGGACTGTAATCCAGCGGGGTTTTGTTGCAACAGGCAACCGAATTTTCCCCAAAGCTTCATATACGTACTCATACATTCGTCGGCTGAAAAGAAACCATGAAACTGATATGTAATAACTATGTAAAATAGAGTTTCCAATAGTATCAGAACACTTTTACAAAGCAAAAATCAAATTTCTTTTGACACTCACATATTAAATCATGTTAAAATAATATGGTTACAACGTTTGACGATGCTCGTATTTCACAAGTATTATGATTTCTAAAATATGTTTTTATTTTAAAGTAAAATGCAATTTTTAGAGTTTCTTTGAAAAGAAATGAGAAATTTTGTATTAATATTATTGATTATTTATTTAATATTGCTATGATTTTAATGATTGCTATAATATTGTAGGAACGGTTTATGATATAAACTATGTTTAAGAAGACTCACATTTATATCAAAGAAGCAGATGGGAAAAGAAAATATAAGAAAATGATACAGAGAGATCTTCGATGCCTCGAGAAAAATGTAGTTCGGTGTCTTAATAACACGTTACATTATGATAACAGAATAAAGAATATGAATCATAAATAGCGTGGTTGGATAAAATAGCGGGCTGCGTTGCAATGGAAGCGAACGTGAGAAAAACGCGACGTTGCAGAACTTTCAGTAAGTCACATTTCTGCTACAACATCGTAAGCTCGTTCTTTCAAGCTCACTCTCCATTTCTCCCCAACCACTTTCACCTACCTGTCCACTTCAGTTTTAAGATTAAATGCAAGTTTCACGGGACTTAGGTAAAAAATAATCTACGAGATCTCTCTCAAGAAGAGAGGCAGCTCGTAAATAGTAAAGAAAAATGATTCGAATGAATAGGACAAAAATTCAGGAAAACTAAATTATGATAAATAGAACTAATGATATTAAAACTTTTACTTTAATATTATGTTTGTCAAGATTTGAATATTATTGAGTAATTGGGAATACTAAATTATGAAGATTTTTACCGTTTTAGAAAATTAAAAAATGTCTGTGAGGAGAATATTTTGTTTTAATTAAGAAGTGAAAAATAAGACAATTAATAAATTAGCTTGCATACTAGCTTTCATGCAAATTTCTACGTAGAAGGTATTTTGAAATTAGTGTCATACTAAAACAAACGTTTGAATCTGTTGGAAAATCATGTAAAGAACATTATGTAGAAACATGCTTTTCATTTTTTCAAAATAAGAAATTATTTTACTTTAATTTAATTTTAAGAAAAAATAGGTGTAGAGGAAGAATTTAAAAAATATATATATTTCCAAATTTATTTATCTTATTATTACACTTTGTATATTAATATCAATTTTTGTGTTTGTGTCTTTGTATGTTTTTATAAATAAAATTTCTTAAATATTATATTCTTTATATATTTATTAATTTTTTCTGTGCTTCTAAAAATTTATCATTTTTTGAAGAATTGAAAATATTTTTTTTAACTAGGACTTTTGTCAAGAAATCATGTTGTTTTAACGTGACATGTAATATTTGATTGTCAAAAAACATTTATATTATTATATTAGAATATTTCCAAAAAAATTCTAAGTAAAGAAGACACGTATGCTGTCCAATTTCTTAGATACAAAATCACATCTCGCGGGATTTGTATTGTTTACTGAATTTTTTTTTCATTCTTTTTTATCTCTATTATTCTTATGTGCTGCTTCTTTTACTTACAAGACCCAAGGTATGTCTGACACTTGCTCTCTTTTTAGAAACTATGTTTATCTCATCTGACATCGGACATTAAGTAAAAGCTCCTGACCATGTTTATTTGATCTTGTGAAATGTTCCTGAGAATTATTTAGACGCGAGTACTGATGGCACTTTACATAAATGCGTAGTATCATTTAAGTGCCGTTGCTATTCGTTCAAAAATTATTACTCCTTTTATATTTTATTTGTAATTATAATACTGTATTTACTGTATTTACGTATTAATAGTTTTTTTTAGAAAAGATTAATAGTTGTTTTTTAATTAAATAATGTTTAATAAACAGCTTAAAATGAAAAAAGTTATTAAATATAATAGCTTAATATATATTAATATAATAATTATTTTAAATTATTCCACTATACATACTTATAAAAATTAAATTCTTTTTCCAGTTTTAAACAAAACATTTTTGTTTAAAATAGCATATGCTAAGTTAATACTACGTAAGACATTTTTAGAATATATAATTTATCAAAATTAATATATTGATTTTATATATTTACTTTTAATATGTTTACTTCTAATTTCTGACTGACAGGAGCTACATGGAGATACATGCTTTTAGATTGCATGCATTTGATTACCGCATACAGCGTTGCCAGATCTTCATCGTTTCTGTATACTAGGAGGAGCTGTTAGAAATTGTATGTACTGTATGTGTACTTTTCATATCTTTTTCTCTAAATCTCAATAATATTCTATTTTTAAATATTTTTATAATATTCTTTTTTCATGTATTTGTTTTTTATTAAAACCATAAGAGTAGTTACTCACTGAAATTAAAAACATAATAACAACATCGAGTATGTACGATACATATAAAAGTGCTAATTTTAACTTTAATTATCTCAACTTCGATACGGTCAATCTTTTTTTTACTACAGGTGTGTAGACAGTACTTTCATTTATATACAGTTAACGTTTTAAAAAATTCCAAAGAAAATGATTTTCACGGACTTAAAACAAGTTATTAAAAAAAGAATACTTTTACAAACTTGCGCGCTCAGATTTGTCTTTTTTTCTCTAACTTAAATCATATACATGTATATATCTCCGTATTTTAACGTATAAAATAATGTCCAGAAAAAGTTACGTAGATAGAAAGCCCAAAAATAAACTTAATAAATATATTATGAATACATTATTTTTCAAAATGGTTTCCCGTACGAGATGTTTTTTTCTTATGTCCTAGATTCAACATCTGAATGACGGGATTTAGCGATAGCCACGAGATCTGATTCACAACACATGCAGGTTCTCATGGGTCAGAAGGAATGGCTTGGTTAACGGCAGCGATGCATCTCTAGACCAATGTGTGGTGTTTTTGGTGACGAAAGCCGCAGAAATCGATACTAATGGCAGTTCTAATGTCAGACGCAGAGAAACTACCATGCCAGTGGAGAAACCAACGCGGTTGCATCGTAGAGACAGGAAGAGGAAGGGAAAGAGAGAGAGAGAGGGAGGAAGGAGGTCAATCGGTGATAATGTAAATTCACTCGGAGTGACCGAGAGAGAGATGACATAAATATTATCTAGAATGAACAAATCCTTCATCTTTATCCATTAGATAGTTAGTTGATTTCCTAGCAAGTAGTCAGGAATCCCTTTGTGGATTTGAATTTGGCCGAACTGTGATACCTGACATTCCAGAATCAAAGCTAAATTCGGCCTTCAGCATGCATGCTAGGATCCAATTCCGTGACTATAGGTCGAAATAATATGATAGAATGTTTATAAAAGAACATTTTTATCTGGGAATATATAATCCGATAAAACATTGCGTATTTTAAATTTTATAGACAATTAGATTTGTATTTTCAAAAGCATAAGCTATTCATTCAATGTATAATAGAAGCTTAATACTTATTGTACAAGCTTGAAAAAATTTATTCTGAAGAATATAATTAATATATTTATAGCAATGAGCAAGTTAACATAAGTAAATAGATTAGATACCCTAAAACATAGCTAATTTTCTTGATCTTATGCACTTTCTAAGAGAAAAAACAATATTAGAATAATCGTTGCATACGAAAAAACGTGCTGGAGAGCACAGCAAAAGAGTATGTGGAACAGAATAAGAAGGAGGAAGATTTATAGGATTTTGTGTGGTGGAATTTCTCTCCGTGAAGACGATACGCGCGTACAATCTGTGACGACTCCTGGGGCAAGCTGCTACATAGACAGACAGACAGACGGGAATCGCAGCACGTTTTCGCTAGCGTTGAGAACATATATTCTCTTTTGGATTTACGAACTAATTTGACAAGCAATTTTGCTGAAGACAGAGCTAATCAATCAATTTGTATTGACAGTTTCATCAATCTCTTGACAATTGTGTCGCAACAAATCTCTACTCACAATTAAGTATATACGATTACATCGATGCTTTAAATGTGAATTGTTTAATGAGCAATTGTACTATTAACTTTTAGATATGTGATGACATTTTAATAATTTTTATAAAAATTAAAATAATAAGCTTTCTTTATATAAATATAAATTAATTATTATTAAAAGACATTTTTATTTTTTTTAGAAAAAATAAAAATTGATAATCAAAGATGATGGAAGGAGGACAAAAAAAAGATTACTTAAGAATATTATTAAGAATATTATACACAGATTAAGAATGTTATTATTATGTTAATATTATATTAATAAATAAATATAGAATTGTTAAAACTTCTTTTATGTCTTTAAGAATTAATTTTGCATCAACAACATTGTTTACGCAAAATTAAATTCAAACAGTCTTTAGTTAGGTAGCTTTATATAAAATCTTTCTTTAAAATATTAGAATATTAAAAAAATTTCTTTTAAGAATTATTTTCTTGATTATAATATTTTTAAGTTATACAAAAATAATTTTTTATTTATTTCTCATAGAAAAAAAAACAAAAAGAGATAGTTTCTATTCTAGCATTATCCTCATATGTATAAATTTTGACAACAGCGAGATGTAATTTATGTTGTAAGATTATATTTTAATGACATGAAATGTTTGCTCAATTAATTACTGAGAATTTGTTGTTTTCTTCGATTTGCACTTTAATTGCAAAAAATTACAAAACACATTGAGAAGAAAATGGTTTCTTCGACAACTGTATTTCATTCATTTCTGTCTCTGGTGCAACAACAGAATAAAGCTTTAATATTATACTTGTGTGACTAAAGTAACACTTTCGAAATAAAAAGTTTAATTAACTCAACAATGAAGAATATTTCCGTTTAATTATTAACATGCACACAAGAAATAACAGAAAACTAATTAACAATCAAATTTTCTTTCTACATTTTGTAATTTCAAGACTCTTGTTATTTAATAAAATAGAGATATATATTATATATATCATATACATATATCAAATATTCAAGTATATAACATAGTAACTGCAGTAATTTTAATAAATATAATTTACTAAAAATTATAATTTTTTATTCAACAGTATTCTTAATCTATTGTTGTACATGTCTCTATATGTCGTATATTGGCGCTTGTGCTTATAGAAGCTGTATGTTATAAAGCAAAATTAATCATTCAGTTCTTGTCTTATAAATATGAGTTCTGTCTCATTAAAGAAGACCGCCGTTCACGCTTTGGAAATATCCTTTGAGGAAATAATGCCGTAAGGCGGTGAAAAATGCAAAAACGACTTTGTCTGCTCTTCCCCCGAAGACCGAATGCGCGTTATATATCGGATATACAACCACTCCGTCGCTCCATGTTGAATAATTGACAATGCAATTTGCTCGAGCGGTGGTAAAAGAGGAGCACTTCGTATCTTTGCGCGAAAACGTCTTCGGTTTCAAACCGCAGTGCGGTTTTCTTCGTGCATCCACATTGCAAAATGTGAAATTTTCCCAATACAACAGGACAAAGATGTTCTGTTTAATTGTGATGCAAACATCATACATTTTCTTTAGATTAATTATTGTTAGATTTAATGTTTTGTATCCAAATAAGAAATTTAAAGTAAATAAGTAGAAAGAATCAATAAGTAGAAAGTCTGTTTAAGTGATATGCTAATAATTTTATGTATTGATTTGGAGTAATATTGATGTAATTTGGAGCAATGCTTAGTCTTGAACAGCTTGAGCTTTCGAATATCAAACTGCTTCAACAACTGAATTATGTGTACCATTTGATTTTGCGTATAAGACCTAATAGCAACACGCAGATATAACATGGTTGCGAAGGTCGAAGGGCTTTCAGGAAGGGGTGTTACCGGTAGAGAGACAGACTACCACGCCCCATCCCTAAAATTTCATCCCCTGAATGATTAAAACCTAATATAGGGACACGCCTACTTGGGGTCCTCCAAAACCCTCGTTGCAATGTACCGTCTCGATTTTGTTATCCCTTGTCTTCGCTCTGCGCAATCTATCTGCAACTCGATATCTTTTTCTCCAATCAGAATCAAATATTATTACTATAATATTATTTCCATTTTTCTTTTTTTATTTCTTCTTCTAGTTCTTATCTTTTTCAGGATGTCTTTTCTTTAATAATAATTACTTTTTCTCTAATAATAATAGTTTTGTTATCAAAATTTATTTATGATATTCTAGAAAGTTGTATAATATTTACAAGTAAATTGATATATTCAATACATTTATCCATCAATCAGTCAATTTATATTGTCAAAGCAAATAGAAATGCTTTTCATATTGCAACGTACTAAATTTGCTTTTCTATAACTTTAAAGTACTATAAACTTTATGTGATACCTTTCTTGAAGATGGTTTTTTTTAAATATAAAATGAAATTAATTAATAATATTAATTAATATGGTTTTTTTTAACTTACATAAATCTAAGAGAAAGATTTTATTAATTTGAATTTAAATATTCAGAATTAATAATTCCTAGAATATTATCTTTAGCACCAAATAAAAGTTGTACAACTGTTGAATTTGTGAAAAGATTTTCTTTCCATTTAGAAGTTGTGAAGAGAGAAAAACATTTCTATTTAAAAACTGTGAGACAAAATTTGTTTTAAATATTGAATATTGAAACTGGGAAGATAAATTCTTTCCACATTTGAATTGTGAAAAAACTTTTCTACTAACATAAGTTATCATGTATTTTTCTTGTTCTTTTAGCTCTTTTTTTCTATTTCATGATATCTTGTTATCTTCTTTTTTTCTCTATTCCTATCTGTTATTTTTACATTTTCAACAATCTACATCTATCTCATATTTCATATTACATCCTTGCATACTTTCTGCTTCCGTTTTCTTGGTTTCGTCATTTCCTGGACAGATATAATAATTTCACAAATTCAGGTAGGAATTTTGTACTCATAGTTCAATTTCCAGTCAGCAGTTCCTTTTTAACTTAGTTGAAAATAGTTCAATAGCTTGAATGAGAAAAAGAGAGAAAGTTAGGGAAAAAGGAAAGAAAAGAAAAAAGAGAAAGGAAGAAAGAATAATAAATATAGGAAAAAAATGGAATGGAAAAGAGAGAAATAGGAAAAGAGAAAAAAGAAGGAAGAAATAAAGAGGACAGAATAGAAGAAAGAGATAGTTAGAAAGTGGGGGAGGAAGGTGGAGAAAAAAGGATTTTTATAATATATGTTCTGAAAAATAATAATAATATTTTTAAATATATAATATTTTTATATATGTTTTAAGAAGTAATAATAATAAATTTTTTAAAATAATATATATAATAATTTAAGATAAGATTTGTTATAAACCTCACAATTATTTTTTTATTTAATTTAAATTTTCTACTACTGATTTTAAACAATTATTCAACATAAAAATCAGATTTTATTTTGATAAATAAATTTCTAATCCTAAAATTTTTAACAATGCAGGATACAAGAATTATTAAGTCATAAAATTTGAATGGCAAAGAAAATAAAATTTTTTTTAGAACAAGAATAAACTATTATTTTTAACAACATGTTAAACAACACAAAAATGTATGTTTATATTTCTTATAGTATATATAAAGTATATATAAATATAGTATATATAGCTTGCTAAATTTATTAGCTTTTTATTACTAAAAGTTTGAAGTTGTGCATACATTGCTACGTTTAAGAAATCAATAAACGAAATTCGCAGTCTATCAAATTGGCGAAATATTATTATTATAAAAATCATTTAACATTGATCTGCAATAAACGTGTCAAACGAAGAAGTGACAATTTCTTGTATCCTGTTTTAAAATTCGACACACGTTTGTACGAGATAAAACTTTCACAGTTAGAGGCAAAAGAGGATTTCAAGAATGACACGTCGCGACGTTCTCTATCCATGTTTTTGCTGCGTTCTTTCACAGGGCTCTCCATGTCGACTTTGTCAGTCTGTAATATCGTAACTTATTGTTAGACGTTTCTAACGTTAGAAGTTTCTTGTTGTGTAAGAGCTGCAGAATCACCGCTCCAGCTGTTACGAATATTAAAGTAAAGTATTTATGTAGAACAAAAATTTTAAAATACTGATTAGTAATTAACTGATTAGTGGTCTAACTTGTTAATTAAGATGTAAATTTAAGCGGAAAATCTACATGTGTAAATTTTTATTAAAAAGGTTTATTTCCACTACGATTATACACATATGTTTATGATGGTTTTATAATTGTTAAAATATACGAGTATTATGCATATTGCCATATATCTGTTTGCTATTTTTTTGCATAGTAATGTTGTTATTAGCCAGATAATGTTACATTATTTTCTTTATTATAGTAATAGCGTTTTTCAGTTAAAGGGCGAAAAGAAACGCATAATAAAAAGAATAAATCGTATAATAAATTATATTTGATTGAGTAATGAAAAAGAAAATTTTGTTATTTTAAATAAATACTTAATCTGGGAATTTTTTATTTTATTTGTGAAAATTTTGCACTGTATATTTTTAATCAATAAAACAACTATAAGAAGTGAACGAATGGCCGGCCAACCTGATGCAACTGTCACAAATTGCGCTACTTTCGGGAAAACTTCGGGGTTGAACTTTCAAAACTTCGAAAGGCTGGCCGTTAAATCCTCATTATCTGTTAAAATTAATCCGACCTTACGGTGTCACAATTTTTTAGTATAGTATAACTTGCACAATACACATAAAAGATTTGTCAAAAAATCATTATTGTTATAGTATAATAATTTAATTTCACGACATGTATAAGGTCCAGATTAAGTCAAACAATTAATCTCTTAAATCCCGGATATACGTATAATGGAATCCAAGTGATTTTTAATGACATTGTAATTTCATATAAATACAAAATATACAAGAAATTTATTTAAAAAAATTTTAAGATCCTATTTTTATTTCAAACCATGCACATAAAATGACACTTAAAAACTATCAATAGTTCTAATTAATAAGTACTATATTTATTATACTATATTTTTTGAGAACGAATTTTGTTGTAATATTTTAATATACTAATAATAATATTTAATATTGTATGTTAAGAGATAATTAATTTAATAATATTGTCATAATTAATATGGAAGAATTGAGGTTTTAATCATAGTTTATTCGTAGACCTTCGTCGTTCAACAAATTATTGATAATTAGTTCCGATGTATAATACATATATATTTGCGAATTGTTTAAATTACTTATTCACATACACGGTATTTTTTAAACATGTCTTTGTCAGTGTATATACACATTTCTTATATTTTATTATAAATGTTGTTGTAAATTTCACTTTACGTAAAATTAAATTGTATGTAAAACAAATAGAAGAAAATTAAGTTTGATGAGATTAGATTTATCTTGAAGTAATCAGTCGGTTCGACAGCGAGTCGCAATGGTTTGCATGGATAGACAGCAAATTTCGCTGTCGTCCTGAGTTGTTTTACTATCTATACGCGTGTAAGCGTGATCAGTCGATCCGGAGAAGAATTTGATCCACAGTTGATCAAAGGCGATGCATCCGGGACTATGGAAGAACGAAAGTGCATTCAAACTCGCAGCACGTATTCAATTTTTCTCTTGGAAATATCGGTGACACGACGACAGTACTGTGACGGGATATTGTCTCTCGAGTTAAATGCCACCTCTCGAACTCTTATGCAAACTCACATTCGGTGGATTTTCACGACAATGCGACGTTCAAGTTACATGTCATTTGAATTTACGATGCTTACAGTGATAAAGGGTAGAAGTAAGAAATTGAATTGTGTTTGCTTCCTCAAAGCAAACAAATTTTAAAATGATGCAGATGTTAACTATCTGATTATAGAAACGTGAAAATTAGGGTAAAAAATTGTATTATTTTGAAACACATTTATTTTAATTCATACATTTTTTAGCATCTATATTTTTTTATTGATGCTATAGTTTAACAATTTATCATATTTATCATTTCCCAAGAATGAATTTTGTTGTAATATTTTGTTGTAACATATGCTTAGATAATTAATTTAATATTGTCATAATTGAAAATATTAACTTAAATTAATATGAAGCAATTGAGGTTTTAGTCATAGCTTATTCGTATATTTTCGTTATTTCAGTCAAATGCATATTAATTAACATGAGTCAAGTTTTTTCCTGGTACTATACACTTTTTGCTTCACAATTTTTGCTGTAATTTAACTGCAAAATGCTGTTTGCTATCGTAATGAAGAAAAGATGTTGACATTATAAAGCTATTAACAATCTTGTTATAAAATGAATTGTGTTACATTAGAATTATTTTACTTCTTATATTTATATTTTGAAGATTTTAAATTAAAAAAAAATAAAATTATAAAATTTTGTAGAGATTTTATACAATATATAAGATGTATGAATTATCACGTTAATTGTTACGTAATTCACATAAAGGTGTGAAATATATGCGACGTATCATAATTAAATTATATCTTTGACTCAGAATGGGTAATTATTATTAAATATAATAGTTATTTATATATAATATATTGAATAATATTAAATATTATATTCATAATATATAATAATATATTGACTAATTTATGTATATTCAATATATAATAGTAATTCATTTTCTGTACCAAAAACTCAACTATAATAAAATCATTACATTATGTCTTGTAGTATAAATCTTCTTGTAATATAATTTTTTATTAATATAATATATATTTAATATATTATATATATTAAATAATATATATTTTAACTAAGAAAGTAAAAAATTTAATAAAAAATATGAATTAAAAAAAAAATTGAATTAACCTTGTCCTTCTAAATACTGAACAACTTAAAAATGTTTTTTTTTAAATGCGATCTAATAAAATCAATTAAATCTTATCAATTAAAGTGGTAAAATAATTTAATTATAATACGTCGCATATATTTTACATATTTATGTGAATTACGTAACAATTAACATGATAATTCATACATCTTATATATTGTATAAAATATCTCTACAAAATTTTATAATTTTATTTTTTTTTAATTTAAAATCTTTAAAATATAAATATAAGAAGTAAAATGGTATGTCTGTATATATTAATATTTATATATACGGATATCAAAATGTCAAAATATTTTTATCTTATTGCACAGATTCGCACTGCACATCATAGAATCAGTCAGAGCGTCGTTACAGATGGCGACTTGTTTGTCTCCTGTTCGACGTGCAGTCTAATTATATCGGTACATGTTGACCGTCGATTTCCCTGAGCAGAGCAAATCGATCGCGTGTCATCTGCCCACTGGCATTGAACTATTCATTTTCTTCGGCGAGTATCGTTTTACTTGTCCTCGTGGTTAGACGTCTTGTGATCCTATTCTCGAAATTATATTATTTCTTGCTGATATTAGCTTCCAACGACCTCCAAAATTACGTTAAATTCTTATAATTGCGATGCAAAGACTTAAAGAGACAACTAATTGTAAAAATAATCTGTGAACATAAAGGAAATTTTATTTACATTCTCATCATTTCTGTTTCAAACGGTTACACAAAATAAAGGTAAGAATTAATAGTCTAAGAATAAAAAATTTTATTAAGTTTTTTAAATAAGATAATATCTTCCGAGAATAACATATAGATATACTAATAACTGAATAGATTTTTAAATACATTTATTTTTTAATATTTTTAATTTTTAAATTTTATATTAAAAATTTATTATTTTTAATGTTTGAAACTAGAAAAAAATTATTTATATATTATCATATTTAAAAAGTAAATAATATCACATAGTAGATATTTTCTTATATTATATACATATATATATATATGTATTTTATACATATAAGTATAAAAATGAAGTATAAGTATTTTAGATTAGTGCTACAAAACTTTATTGCTTTAATTTTTTTTGTATTTTTCGTAAAATGCAAATTATATTATACTGTTTATATTTTACTGTTTATACTTTATTATACTTTTTATATAATTATACTGTTCGTATATAAAATAATGCGCTATAATAATAATATGAGGAAAAAAAAGTAAAATATGAGAAAATAGCAAAAAAGAAAAAAGTAATCTTTTATCATTTCAATTGTGTTAAAAATTTTATAAGTAATTTTTTAAACATTTAATTTTGTGTAATTTTGTGAGTATTTTTATATAAATCTGTGTGTCAACATTTTATTTTTTAAACAGTCATTTTTAAGACGTATAGTTTTAACTGTGGTTGTGTAAGCACTGTTTGTTATCAGAGACGGTCACATTCTTATCCTTGCACGCGCAGTATAGGATGTCATCGTTAATAGATAATCTGTTTGTAACATCAGTTTTACTACTGAAAAACAATTTTAGTAATCTATTGTACATTGTTATAAACTCTATTTTAGGCATAATTTTGCGATAATCTTGAAGATTGAAATAAATTTTTCATGTTGCCAAATTCACAAGTATTTATAATTTTGTACTTTACGCTTACAATCTTGTTTATTTTGTTAACTATTCATATATTTCGAAATTTATGATACATGATACTTTTGTGTAAACAATTCTTTTAACATATATCTTTGTAAGGCAACTAATAAATATAAATTGAACCAATTTCTTTATTCATATTAAGTGACACAATAACTATGTAATACACGCATAGTGCAAGACTGCGCTGTGTATGTGCATATACATATACGAGTTGGTCAGTTGCGAATACCTGTGATTATCGGACCTCAGAAGTGGTTGGACCGATCAAGGTCTCATTAACCATAATTGATAACTTTAATTTAAATTAAAATTATATAACAAAAGTATTTTTTTTCTATATATATGTCTTCTAGAAGTAAAAATATTATGATGCAAAGTTTCAATGTTGAAATATCTATTTAAGAAACGTCGTCATCATATATTTTTTTGTTCTTTTCTATTACATGTTTATAAGTACTTAAATATTCTATAACTTTAATAGGTATATGTATATGTACTATGTTGCAATACTAATATTTTTATAGACATTACGTAAGAAAACGTTATATAAGATAATAAATAAATTGATATTTGGATAAGAAAACATATATAATTTGTGAAACTATATTAATTAAGTACATAACAAAGAAATTAGTTATATTCATTAAAAAATTAATGTTAAAATAAAACATTTACTTTAATGATAATTTCAATGTATAATTTTTCGTCAAATGCATCTATTTATTGATATATTCCAATATTTTCGTCAAGTACTATTGTATGTTATTGCTGGTATTATAAATAATTTAGTACATTCTTCCAAACTTTATAAAATTCAGATTCTTGTTATTCACTGTAATTGTTTATTAACCTGTATGCACAGAGTGATTAAAAAATCAGAAAAATGTTATTTAATTTAATTAGAATTAATATTATATTGCAGCATTATATATATTATTTATATATGTACATATTACGTATATTATTTGATTATAGACCGTGACGCTTATTATTTATGTTTCTCAAAAAAAAATTCAAACACAATTAGTATTTTATTTAAAATCCATAATATTTGCACAGTTACCCGTGTATAAAAATATCTATTTATATCAATTACTAAATATACTAAATATAATAATAAATAAATAACAGTATATTTGAATTAAACAAATTTGCTAAAAACTTGTTCAAATAATATTAACTCAAATAATTATAACATTACAATATAAAAGACGTACGTTAAATATTAAACTAAAATTTATTTTTAAATGTTTAACAATTAATTTTTATATGTATGCTACAAGCTGTACATATAATAAAATATATTAAAAATTTAGGAGACATAAAAAACTAATATATTTAAAGCATTTACTATTGTTGATTTTTTAATTTCTTTGATTTCCGAAAAATTGCAAATGTATTATGTAGTTTTACACTACAAATTAATGTTATTTTGCTTATGATAATCTTGCCTTGAGATTTAAATGCATAGATTAAATCATGGATTTTCTCATTTCTGGAAATAGAGTATTTCGAGGACAAGGACACAAAATTAGGTAAAGATGACACAATTGTTACTAATTCTCTGTAGCTTGGGGTTCATATAAACAGGCGTGATCACGGAGCGACCCTCAGTCTCGATATTTAAACGAGGATTAAACGAGGCATAGTGCAATTTGTTATATCGTGTGACGAGCGACGTTTCTCACGTCGATAACGATCCACTAAGAGTGAAAACGAGATCTAAAACTGGGTAGTAACTTCATAAAGTTATTGCTGTAATTGTAATGCTGTATTATGATTAATGTTATGTAAAAGGCAAAGTGTAGTGATCAATTCTCTACGAAAACAAGTGATATATTCTGCAACGTATAAAAAGTTTAATAATTCAGTAGAAATGTGTATTCATGGAGTGATGAGGTCAATCGGATTTGTGCAACTACAGTATAATTGAATCGTGTCTACTGTAGAAAGATAAATAATAACGTATAGGAACGTACTTTATTTATAACAATTGAATCAATGCAGATTATTCAACAATCATTTCCATTATACTTTTGTTTCGTTTTGATTCAAATTTGCTTTTTGAATTTAATAAATTTAATAAAATGCATGTATTCAGTATACTGGTACACTGGTGCATGGGAGGGACAATGCGTAATGTACAAGACAACATTCTAATTTAAATAAAGCATGCAACGTAACATGTAGAAAATATGTGCAAATATGTGAGATTTTTTTTTAAATAAAGATAGTTAAATAGATAATAAGGATTACTTAATCCTTATGTATATTATGTATGAATTTTTTAGGGAAAAGAAATATATTTATTTAATTTATTATTGACTTATTTTTGAAAATTAGAAGAGTTACTGACTTATGTTTGTACCAAAACATAAAAATTCTAAATGGCGGATCAAATATGTGACGGATAAAAAAAATAAATTGTTCTAAAACTCCAATAAAATTATGATATTATTTAATTGTATGTTACGAAACAGATTGAAAAAAATGTTTTCTTATTATGATATACGTATATTTCTACATATTCTACAAGTTTATATAGTATAAGTTATATAAGTTTTTGAATTAAAAATAATTTATTTTTTCTATACAATATAATGTTTAATTTATTTTACTTCATTACAAAACAATTCATTAGAAAATAACATCTACTTAATTTTAACAACTTCTTGATTATACATATAAAAATACAATAGTTGAGAAGTTACGTTTTTTTCTTTTAAAATAAAAACATTAGCTAAAAATATTTTTAAAGAGTTTAATTTTTTAGAAAACATACTATGATACTATGATGATGTACATGATAAATTTTTATTTCAAAGTTACGTAAATTAATAAAAATAATTCTTATATTTATTTTTATTATAGCTGATGTCAAGATATTTTTGAAATAATTATTTTTTTAAAAACTATCTAAATTATGAAAAATGATGCTTCAGAAATGATAATACTACCGACATTGGAATAAAGTAAATTAATGTAACGTAGACAAAAATGTAGACAAAGTGCAGTTACTATCCATTTTTCACTTATACTCTCAGATGTTTGTTAATAGTGTAGAAATAGAAATAAATTTAGATTTATATTATTTCTCGCGTTTCATTCGACAAACGCTTAAGTCAGTTTGCTAAAGTGAGCCAGAAAATATATTCTTTCAGTGAATGTGCGAAGCAAATAATCGTCAGTGTGCGAGCAGTTTGATTAATCTGAATTATTGAAACACGATGGGAAAGGTATTGTTGATTGATATGTGAATTATTACTTATAGATATTTGCTTATTCATAAAGTTTATAACTTTGTACATTCATATATACTTGCTTATGTATGCATGTATACGTTATAAAAAATATTATTTTAGATTTTTAAAATAAATTTAGTATTTATTAGTATTTATCTACTTATTTATTATTTATTTATTAGCTGTATCTATTAATCCTTATTTTTTAATCATCCAGATCTAGATTATCACATGTTTTAACAATATAAATAAATATAAGTAAACAAATACTTATAAGTAATCATATAATTTTTATTCTTTATTCAGAAAATTATTCATCTTTTATTAAATAAACATACTAAAATTATTACATATATATAATCAAATTGTAATAATCGTGAACTGAATAATTTTTGTTTCTTTAATTTAAAGAGAAGTTTCTTAAAAATAAAATAAAAATATAAATAAAACAGCGGCACCTAGAACTAATAATGATGATGATGACGATGATAATGATGGTAATAATATATAGACATAGAACAAAACAAAAAACTATTTGCAAATTTTTTTTTTTAATTAGTTATAGATAAAAAACTCATATCTAAAATAAAATATAATAGTAAAAACTTTCCGACAGCAAACAAATAATTTAATTGCAGTAAAAACAACCATTTTAACAATTCAAATAGATCTTTTTTACAGACAATGTTTTCGTCGGTCACTGAAAAGCAACAAGTACTGATGCTGTTTCTGCTCGAAATTATCATAATCGCTGTAATGGGGACATTGATGACTTACGGACCAGAGGCGAATTCTAATTTGCTAAAAAATCGCAATGGTCAGTACAATACACATATATATATACAGCCTTGACCAAAAGTATTAGGCACTCTTATTTTTATGACGTATTTTTTAAGTATTCTTGGAAATGATTCAATTGTTAATTCTTATTGTATTGGAATGTTTAAAGAATATTTTTAACAATAGACGACTAACCTAATGCGTAATAAAACATCTGAAGTTGTCTAATTGTGTCTAAATTATTATAGGGTGCCTAATACTTTTGGCCAAGGCTGTATATACATGTGTTTATATGGATCTCAGTTATTGTATAATATGACTTGTATATTTATAAAAATTACTACTGATGTACGATTGTTAAATTCATGTTCTTATTTAACAAACAATGAAATATCTTATTTATAAATATATGTAGGATATTATTTAAAAAAATGTAAATTAGAATTAAATAGCAAAAGAAAATTTTTATCTATAAAAATTTTATAGAATTGTTGCCTAGAGATAAGGTATTGATATTGATTTTATGTAAATAATTTTTTCAGATTTGAGAAAATAGAAATAAATAAATTTCTTGAAACAAATTCTTAAAAAAAAAGTTTATTAAACGTGTTTCATGTTTCTCATAACGAAAAGCTGCTTTTATCATTAATGATAATTTTTTTAAATTTTTTATATAATTTGTACTATACAGTTTCTACTGTCGTGCTTAACATAAATTACTTGCAGGCACCAAATCCGGACAAACCAAGAAAGCCGCATGATGATCCATTACGAATTTATCCGAGTGAGTAAATCAAGTTTACTCTTAAATTCAGTGCCGGATTAAGGCATAAGCAAAATAAGCTAAGCTTAGGGCCCCGTGTTGCGAAGGGGGCCTTGTTCTCCTAGTCAATAACTACTAAAAAAAATTAAAAGTAAAAAAGAAAAATTTAAAAAGAAAAAAAAATTTTAAAGTAAAAGAAAATAAAAAAAAATTAAAAAATACAAAAAAAAATTTTAAAATCCCCATCGATAGATTCCCACCTTGACGTGGTGATGGAGCTTACTTGACTAAGAGGAATCTTTTAATAGCGATGTTTATTATAGGTCTTTGGGGCAGGGCCCATTTACTGTCATAGCTTAGGGCCTCTGTATACCTTAGTCCGACACTGTTTATTTTTTTTTTTCATAAAAACAAGAAAAAATAAAAAAGAAAAAAGAGAGAAAAGATTCCTATATTTGTCAATTTCTGTTGAATATTAAAATGAGTTTAAAAATTATAATATTGGTAAAAACAAGGTCTGTAAAATAAATTACTTTATCTTTTTATATAAAAAAATATCAAATCTTTTTATTATTCCGTATATAAAAATATTAAGATAAAATTAAGAGAAGAATTATTGAAAATTATTGCTAAAAATTTATTAAAACAATTAAGTTATTTTACAAATTGTTCACTTTTCAATTATTTTACCTAATAATGTGTTTACAAGCAAAAATTGATTTATTGTATACAAAAAATATACGATTCTATATTTAAAAAATAGCTTCAAAATTTCGAAAAAGCATCTTCATCACTGACCATAAAATATTAAATAGAAAAGTTTGATCTTATTAAACATTTATTAAATCTCATTAAACTTTGTTTCAAATAACTAATTTTCGAAAATCAAAATGATTGAATCGGAAATTGGTTTTTTTTAATATACGGGTATTTTAAACAATTTAGTAGACACTGGTTGGTAACTACCGTACATGTGACTCAGCGGCCAGTAAGCGGAAGCTATTAAACGGAGTCACCGTTATTGTGTTTTTATAATTTGTGTTATAATTATTGTGCTATGGATCTTAAGCTGTTATAGAGTAAGTAATCAAATTTTCTGTAGCACATTTTAAAAAAGTATTATTTATTAGTTACTAAGTACATGTTATAATATTATTAGTTACTAAGTACATATTATATAATAAGTTAGGTCGATTTATTCTAAAAGATTGTTAGAAAAATTAATATTTTCTTTTAATTTCTACAATAAGTAATATATATTAAAAGATTGTGTTTGTGTGTGTGAAGGAAGGAGACATGATCCAATGTATGGACTATAGGTAGTGAGTTCACACACGATGTGCCAATGTGAAACCCAAGATAAAAAATGCTTGTGTACCGACTGCAAAGACTGCAAAGACAAGTGCTGATATTAATTATTAATTTTTATTCTTTTATTATTTTATTCTTATTTTTAATTATTTATTTTAATTTTTATTTTAATATTTTGATTAAGCAAATGTGTGGACCTAATACAAGTGTAATAAGGTTTATTAAAAATATATTTTTTACGTAAAAATAATTTTTATTATTTATCTTTTTATTATTTTGTTATTATTAATTGTTATTTAATTTTCCTTCTCAGATCCGACTTAGGCAACTGTGAATCCAAGTTAAGTAACCAGTTTCTCAATTTGGATTATTTACCTAATTTTGATTTTTCCATTTTGTACATATCAAGAGTAATACATTTTAAAATATTATCTGATGGAAACGCATAAAATGTAAAATATTGTATATAACATTTTAATTTAAATACTTAATAAAAAAGAATGAAGAAAACTCAAAACTAATTCAATATGGACAACTTCTTTTATATGTATACGTCTTTTATATGTATTCATGTACGTCGCAGAGAATAAGAAAGAATAAACACATTAGCATGTGAATAACAGAGTCACGGTTTCCGAGATTTGACCTTTCTTATTTTAAACATTATCAACCTGCATTTGAAAGGTCTGGTTAGAAAGACATTTTGTCAGTCGCTGGAAACAGTCCATTTTCGACATTTGTCAGTGAATTGTCACCGTTGTTCTTGGTTGATGTTCTACTTGGAATAATAAGTTCTCGATGGATCTTCAACCACGTAACTTTTAAAATTTTAAATTAATACATTAATATAATCAATAAATCATAATTATTCTAAATAAGACAAAATAAGATTGTAAACGTTGAATAAAAAAACATATATCTAAGATATTTCTTTAAAAAATTAGTTATTATTGATTATTTTTAAAGAAAGAATAAAGTTCAACAATGGCAACTTTAATGCATACGTTCCTTCTTTTAGAAATAACGTAATAATCATAAAATTAATATAAAATTAAACTGTATTAACAGTGAAATGAAATCTTTTCGTCCTCTTGAAACTGGAACAATTTTAATTCAAAGTTACAGAATTAATTGCGTTAATATTTCAAGAGTAACGTTTACACGGAAAAAAAGATTAGTTACTATATAGCAAAACTATTTGTAAAATATGGACAGCTAACTATTATTTGCAGCGAGAGCTATAATTTTGCAATAGCAGCAAAACTTTGTTAATACTTTAGCAAAACCTTATGTTAAAGTTGACAAAGGATTTGCTACTATTGCAAAATTATAGCTCTCGCTGCAAATAACAGTTAGCTGTCCATATTTTACAAATAGTTTTGCTATAGTAACTAATCTTTTTTTCTGTGTATCAGAAATTAATGAGTATATTTTCGCGTGCGGCAAATTAAATTCAAGTACACATACACCAAAATGAAATCCCCACGAAATGAAATATGAAAATGCCAATAATTTTGAAGATGTCTCGATGACCAAGCACATTTACCGCATGACACGCTGCACAATGCGATGGCTTCGTTGGCATATAGTCGATCCCTGCACAATGGTAGTACGAATGAGGATGTGCGACAGGCCAGAACACGCGTTCATACTTCTTCTTATCGAGGGTTTTCTGTTGTGTGCTTTTCTTGCCATATATGATTACGCCCCGGAGGCGGACGCCAGTAACCGACAGAATAGCTTTGCACCTCATTTGAATGGAAAATCGAACTCTCTATCTGCCAGATATACACGTAAGTTCTATATTGGTGCCATCATTTCTCACCATTTCTCTTTTTCTGATATTCTCATCTTTTTCTTCTTATTTATTTTTTCTTCTACTGTTAACTCATCTTTTTGGCATATCCTGCTTTTCTCGTCTTCGAAAAAGATTTCTCATAACGAGAAATGAAAAATACGCACACACATAATATATATCATTGAAATTTGAAGCAACGTTTAAAAAGTTACGTGTAAAATTTTTGTTTTTGATTGATTATTTGTTTGGTCATCGATGATTTTAATCTTTTAGATGAAGAAAGATTTTTAATACTTTTTACTACTAAAATGTTGAGAAACATGATAGTTATGTCTTCGGAAAAAAATATGGAAATATTAAAAACAGAGAAAAAAGAGAAGGTAATGTTAAATAAATTTTTGTCAAAACTTAAATTAATAAATAACAATTCTGATAATACATACGATACTGCATGAAATAAAATGTACAAAGCAATAGCGGATGAAATGCAAATATAAAAAATGAAAAAAATGTACAAATCAACAATAAAAAAAACTATTATATTATAAAACAGAATATACATACATATTTACAAATAACAATTTGTTTATATTTAATTTTCTACTTTTATCTGTATAATCAAACAAAATTTTAGATTATAAAAATTGTTTATATACATAAATAAAGTTATAATATATTTGCAATAATAAAAAATGATATTTATTGATAATAGATTCAGAAACACAAAATGTATATATATATAATAACACATATTTCTTTTTAATTAGGATATTACTTATCTTAATTAAATATCAAGATGTACTGCAACTTTTGCTTTGCTATATTGGTATATAGAACTTACTTGTTTAATAGAAAAATTCATGTTTTATTTACTACCATTCTATTGTAAACTGCGATTAATTAATGTGTAAGTAACGATACGTAATTAGGCAATAAGGATTAAGCAATGAAAAAAGGAAACTTTATTTTTTACATTCATCAACATGCGAATTGTCGTGACATATTGTTTTACAAAACGTTCATTTTTTTTGTTCTTGGATCTGGCTAAAATCATGTAGTGTATCAAGATGTCCACGTGATGATTTGGATCGGTTTTGGCTTTCTGATGACATTCCTCAAGAGATACAGTCAGAGCGCTGTTGGTTTGACGTTCCTCGTAGGCGCAATGCTCGTTCAGGTGGCTTTACTCTGCGATGGCATATTGAATGTGAAATTAGGCTGCAAGGCTTATCTCTCATTAGAAAGGTCGGTATTTATTTTGATTTATATTAAAGACTGAAGTAAAGATAAAATAATTAGATAATATTTTAAATTGGTTTTATTTTGCAGACATAAAAAAACGTAAACACTTTTATTTTTACACTAAAATTAAGTAAAATAAGTTATGGCTGTTTAATAGAAAAATCTGAATAAAAATATTTATTTCTTTATCATGTACCGTTACTTTCCAGTCTTCTTAATGCCGACGTTGCTGTCGCTGCGCCACTTATCTCCATGGGAGCAATTTTAGGCAAAGTGACTTATATGCAACTGGTATTCATGGGTATAGTGGAGTTGATCATGTTCACCATTAATAAGTATGTAGGCGAGAATCTATTCATGGTGAGTTTCTCAAGATCGCATATGAATTTGATTAATAAATTGCAAATAAGCGATAAAAAACAAAATCTATAATTATTGATTAGGTAGAAGGATATTTCGGTATAATAAAAAATTTACAGCAAGTATATATTTATAAATAATTATTATAATAAATTAATCAAGAATTATTGCAATCGATAGTATTGCAATCAATAGTATTGTTATATTCAATCCAACAAAATTTTAAAATAAGCGATAGCATTTGTTTAATGTGTGTGTGTATATATGTATAATACTATTTGTATATATGTGTGTGTGTGTGTGTGTGTGAAATGTGTGTGTAAAGAAAATACATGGTTGATTTAAAAAAAAATGTTGCAAAGTACATACTTGTGGTGTTTAGCAACATATATTTTTTTCAAATCAACCATGTATTTTCTTTACACCAATTGCTTGATTTCATTATTCTGCAAAAAGTATCAAGATAAGATTATCGAAAACTGAATATTTCTCAAGATATTTTGTATTTTATGTCAAAATACTGTATCTTTCAAGCCTCGTAACTCAAAAAGTATTTTATGAAAAAATACTTTATTATAGTGTTTTGGAAAGCTTTCGCGATAAGCTACAAGAATATGCAATAATATATCGGGTGTCCCATTTAAAAAATTCAAGATGACCTTGGTCTGACCTTGGCGACGCCATGCAAAGTCAAAATAATAAGATCAGTAAATAGATCTTTTTTAACCTTACAACTTTTGTCTGAGACATTTCTTTCTAAAATGCGTAGTTTCCGAGATATTTAAGGGTTTCCATACTTTTTTCTCACCCTGTATATGTATACACAGAATACCCTTTAAAGATATATTATATACTTTTTGTTCACATTTCTTAGGCTGTTGATGCTGGTGGTAGTATGTTCGTTCATGTGTTTGGTGCATATTTTGGATTGGCAATTAGTTTCGTACTCGGAATAAAGGATAAACCGAAGGAGCACGATCTAGAGGGATCAACTTATCATTCAGATGTTTTCGCCATGATTGGTATATAAGTTTTGTTTAATAATTTATAATAGAGATTGGATATTTTATTAAGTAGAATTTTTATCTTTCTTTGATGTAATTTTATTGTATTTTGTGAGAAATGTAACCGCTAAAAAGGGGATATTAAGATAAGATTAATCGTTATCTTCAGGTACGGTGTTCTTATGGCTATTTTGGCCATCATTCAATAGCGCTGCATTGACAGGGGATGATCAACAGCGAGCTATAATCAATACTCTGTTATCAATATCCGCGAGCTGCGTGATCACGTTCGCCGTGTCTGCATTGGTTTCGAAGGACAACAAATTCAACATGGTACACGTGCAAAACTCGACCTTGGCTGGAGGCGTAGCTATTGGCACAGCTGCGGGTATGCAAGTCGATTATAGATCCTTTAACACAAATCTATAAATATTATTTACTACTTATGTAGGTTTTTATATATGAGATGTTTAAACATTAAATATTAATTAAATTAATATATGCGATAAATATTATCACATGCCTCGGTGGTCGAATTGACACCCGCACGGAATGGGGGAGTTCCAGGTTCGAATCCTGGCTGAGGTAATATTTTTCGCAATAATTTCTTCATCTCACAAGTTGAGATGATATTTATTAATCTCCTAAAAATTGAAATCGAATCTAGATTTCAAAAAGTTGGTGAATCACTGCGGTTTAAAGTCTGACAAAACCAGTCGGCTCGCAGCTCACCAATCATATGCCAGTTTGATGTCGACTAGTCTCCCTTCATTTGAGTTTAAATTAATATATCTTTTTGCAGCAATATTTTATTATTATAAATATGTGCTACGTGACTGTCATAAAACATTTTTGTCCAAAAGATGCAGATATTTTATATTGGTTTCATTTAATCGTCTCGTTCTCTTGTTTAAAATCAAATGACTTTTCTCTAATTAGAATTTTCTCAATATATGCAGATATGATGTGCGAACCAGTGGGTGCTCTGATCATTGGTGCTTTATCTGGTATAATTAGTGTGCTGGGATATAAATACCTCACGGTAATAAGGATTATGAAATCAAATAGTTACTTGTTCTTGAGTACATACAATACCTTTTTATTTTTTCCTAAAAATCTATAGTTTTAAAATCAATAGTTTTTTTAAACGAGATGTGTGTTTTATATTTCAAACTTATTAAATTCAAACTTATTTTATTAAATTATTATTAAAATAAATTATATTAGAATAAAACATAAAATATTCGCTTTTCGATAATTATACTTTAGTGCAAAAAATAATGAGGTAAATCTATAGACGTAATTGCTATATATATAAGCTTCTGTTTGCTATGCACAAAAAAACTTTAAGCACACAGAATACATTAGATAGTTCTAATCAGGAGTTTTGATAAATTTCATACATTTATATCAATATTATACATTTACATCAATTTTATTTCTTTGAAAATAACATAAAAATATATCAGATATTCAAAATGGTTTTGTTATACATGATTCTTATACTAGGATCATATATATAACTTACACATACTTGGTTATAAAAATCATTCCTTGTCTACTTTTTTATTTTTCAAAATTAAAAATGCAATTAAAAGTTCAATGACAGTTTTTCATTTCCACTCATTCAGCACAGCTTGGCAAAGAAGTTAAATATCATTAGTCGAGAATTTTTCTGGAACAAACAATTGTACGAGTGTGCAAAATTATACACATTATTAAAGGAATTTATTTTAAATAATAAATAATATAATACTTTTTGTTTGGTTTTTTTTTTATTTAAATTCTTTTTTTAATCTAAGCTTTCTCCTAAACATTTTAAACTGCATTGTATTATTTTCATATTTTTTAAATATATTTAAACAAAATTCTTCTAAAGAAATATATTTAATTATTTTGTTCTGAACTGACATTCTTATATCAATTTCTTTACTTCTTTTCACAGCCAATTATACAAAAACGTTTTCATATTCATGATACTTGTGGAGTACATAATTTACATGGTATGCCGGGTGTGCTGGCTGGCTTTTTTGGAGCGCTTATGGCAGGTTTGGCTACGGAAGCCTCTTATGATTACTCCTTATACGAAGTACGTAATTCAGTTACTTTAAATTAATCTTATTATTTTCACGTAATTAACTCTCATTTACTGTGTAGAACAATAATTTGACAATTTTAAATAAATTATAATTTTTAATAATTTTCTGCGATTATTGTCTCATAGAATTCTGCTCGTATGAGATGACTACAGTCATTATTATCTAACCAATTACTTTGAATATATTTAAATATAATTGTACAATGCAATGTATCACATGTAAATTTTATTTTAATTTAGTCTTATTTTTTAATGTATTTTCTATCAAAAAATACATAAACTTTTGGGACTTCAAAATAAAATAATTGTGGAAAAATGTCTTTTAAAAAATTATTACTAATTTTATTACAAATTATAATTTATAATTATTATTAATTTAAAATAATTGTTTTTAACCGTATTCGTCAACAGATCTTTCCTGCAAGGGCGCCAAACTCAGAGATAGAAATTAGCGAAATGCGTGATAATTATGGAATATCACCGGGACTCAATAGGACAGCGTATCAGCAAGCGGGATATCAATTACTGGCGCTAGCAGTCACCCTTGGAATCTCCATTGTTTCTGGATTAATAACAGGTACTTTTAATCAATCTGCACGTCGCATATTATGATATGTTAAAAACTAGAGATATGAAAAAAATTTTTTAATAAGTAATTTTATTAATTTTTATTAAATAAACTTTTTAATTCAATTTCTTATTGTAACCAAACTATTATCGATAAAAATGAAAAGTTAAATTTTTTATTTGTCAAAATATAATTTTTTCGCATATTTGATAAAATAAACATAATATGCTGAAAACTTTTATTTATTTTTGATTAATAAATAAATGTATAATTTGATTTACACATATATTTCTTGCAAAAATAAAAAAAATTTTAATTTGCAATGTCATCGATATTTGTAGCTATTTATTAATAACAAAAGAATTTTTGACACATTTTATAAACTTATTAAATAAGAAAAAATTTTTTCAAGTTTTATAATATTATACATATAAGAAAAAATATATTATATAAAAATTATATAAGAAATAATTTATATAATGTTTTTATAACATAATATAATATAAGGAGATACTGGAAAAATTCTCTTTTTCTCATTTACTTTTTTTCTTTTCTCTTCTTTATTTCATTCTTTCTTTTCTTGTTTTTTCTACATGTTCTTTTTTTCCTATATACTTTTCACATCCTTTTTTCCCCCACATTTTTCTCTCTCTCTCTCTTTCTCTCTCTCTTCTCTTCTTTTTTTTCTATACTTTCCCTCTCTTTTTGTCTCTGTTTTTCCCTTTCTTCTCCTTCTCTTTTTACTTTACTATTCTTCTGCTTTTTTCTCTGTATCTTTTTTCTTTTTTTCTATATATCTTTTTGATTGATTTAAAAAAAAATTGTTTGTTATTGAATTTTAAGAAATTCAATAACACGTTTTCACTGAATTATATAAATTATAAAATCTAAAGAGATGGAGATCAATACGAGCTTAAAGCGCGGGTGTAACAATACAATTATTTCTCTTTTTTTTATGTACCATGGTCAATTTGACTCTTTGTGCATAACAATAACAACATAAAAGCTTCAGTTAGTATTAAAACTAATAAATAAGTCACGCTGTTATATGTAAAACAACAGAAAAATCAAAGCCAAAATACGAACAATAAAGAATATTATTATTAAATTAATCTATACTTTATTGTGTTTATTAATATTTTATTATAATAATGAACAAACATTGTGGATGTTTTGATTCTGTATTAGGTCTTCTTCAACACAATAATTAAAAAGAAATATGAGAATTAAAAGGTAAACAATATAATATTAAAAAATTACAATTAACGGAGTTATTATAAAGACAAATAAAAATGAAAAAATAACTTTATGGATTCCAAATACGAAGTAAAATTGAAAGAGACCATGGCAAAGGTCAGAGACATTGTTGCGCGTATAAAATTAAAATACTTTAAACGTTAAATTTAAAATTAAACAAAATAATTTAAGTTCATGGTTGAAAAGATATTAAAAAACTCACTTTTTGTTTGGAGATAAGAATATATATAAGATAAGATAAAAATATAGTCTTATAAGTTTCAGTGAAGTTGTCAGTTCTGCCAGTTTGAAGTCCAATTAATTATGTAATATAAATGTCAAAGACTCAGAAATAAAAGTGTTTTTGTAAGTTAAAATATAAAAAATATGAAGAACAAAAATTAAACAAATCTAAATGATAAAGAAATTATAGAAGGAGAATAAAGAAGTAAGACCATAAAGTATTTTGTCTTTGACTTTCTTAAAACAAATGTATTGAAAGAAATTTTGATCTTTATTAACTTAAACTGATGTTAGTCAACGATGTTAGTCAACGGCTTCTTTCTCCATGTTTAAAATATGTCTTGCTCTTCAATTGAATTTTATAGTTTGTCTAGATGTGCCAATTATTTTTTACATTATTCATCTTATTCGTTTATTTTGTCTGATTATGTAACTCAATTTATAGGTTTTCTTTTACGTACCACAATGTGCGGTTGGGTTACTGAGCAACAGAAATTTGATGATGAGGTTGTCTGGGAATTGGAAGATGAATTCCAGCACGAATTCGGAAAAAATCGAAATGATAACACTCGTCCCAACGATCATATAGCCATGGGCAATATTTAACATGTAAATATAATACGCAACATATAATAAAGTGTGCATTTCACGAAATTATTTCAGCTTGCATGAAAACATTAAGTAGAATATTCCAATATTTGTATAATTAATTACTTAATAATTAGTTCCTGCTTGCACTTCCATAAAAATACATTACAAATAATTGAATAAAACCACATTGCAAATAATGGAAAATTAGCTACAATACTTTACAACACAAGCACAGATAATTAATTGTCAAGTATTAAAAGTGATTAAAGTCAATATGAAAAGTATTTCTGTATTTTATGAGAAAAATGTAAAAAAAACAAAGTTACAAAATGTTTCTATTAAAACATATTTTGAATTTACACAAATATATTAAAAAAACAATTTGTACAATTTTTTTTCGTCAATTTAATAATAATTTAACAAAAAATTATAAATAAATAAAATTACAAAATGTATTATACGTAATTGAATAAATATATTATAAATTACACTAAATATAATATATTTAGTGTAATTTATAATATATATTTATTATAATATATTTAATATAATGTACTTACTCATAAGTAAATTATATTTTAATTAATTCTATATATATTAAAATTTTAAATAAATTTTGATTTTAGACAAAATTGTCAAACTATTGCAAAACTATAACTGTTAAAATACAAAATAGTAATAAATTTAATTCATATTTAATTCTGCACCACTCTTTGTATATGAAATAAATTTAAAGTATCTTTTTATTCCTATTCATCTCGTACTATTGTTTTAATAATATATGCGGAATAAAAATATTGCAATTATTTTCTTTATATTATGTTCACTTCCTTAATCAATATCCTTAATATTTTAACTGATTACATGGTAAATGCATAATGGAGAAAGTCCGCAAGCGTAGAAGTTAAATTTACTAAAGAACTTTATTTTAAAATAAAGACTAATGAAAGCAGAAGAGAGTAGAATAAAGAAATTCTATCATATATAAGTAAGTAAGTATGTGAGAAGTTATAATTTTTCAATTACAATTTTTTAATAGTTTAATAGTTTTTTAAATAGTTTTTATTAATTATTGGTGTGGAATGCAAAATTGATAGAATAAATTTTGACGGGAATAAATTATTGGAAAAGAAGGAATGACATACAGCTTTTTTGTTTTTCGACAATTTATTTCCGATTATCGTTAAATCTTACAAAAGAACATATAATACATATCATAGCTTGACGGTAAATCCATAAGTAGACTAATTTATTATAGTTGCGCGCGTGTTTACTTAAAAGCTTAAATTAATTGTACAAATGAAAAATCATTGCATTCTCCCAGATCTTCTTGTACATCATAAAACGTACCTGTGACATATATTGAAGCGCATATATATGTCGAATATAAAATGTATAAGCTACTTTAAATAAATTTATTATATATAATCTTATATTCGAATAGATGCGTCCAGTGGTACTTCCATATTAAAAATCGAAGAATAAAGATAAAACGAGACTTGCAGAATAAATTATGGAAAACAAAATTAGCAAATTGTTCGATTATCTATCTTAATTATTAATCTCTTAATTAAATTTGTAATTCAGTAGCCAATTAGTTTTTAATTTTACGATAATCTCTTTTCTCGTTCAATAATTTTATTAACATGAAAGAATAAATAGCAGAGTGAGAAAAAAAGAGAAAGAAGGAAACCCTATGGAAAATTCACGGGGTCCCGTTTTACTTTGACTTACAACGACTCGGGATTGACAGTACTCGTTCGTTCACTTATCAGATTTAGTAATTACTTAGTTTATTTATTTTATTTAGTGCGATCAGGGAGATCATAAATTGTGTACGAGAGAGAGATTCCTATCAGCTAACACCAAACTTTTCTTATCTTTGGTATCTATAAGTTAAATGTCTTACATGATCTCGGGATCTCCTTCATTAAATTTGTTCCAATAAATCTTACTTATCACTTGTCTTTAACGAAGTTATCTATAGCTATAATTAATAATCTTAATAAAATGTCCCGAATGTTTTGTCAGACTATATGTATCTCAGCCACGAGAAGAAAATAATAAAAATTGGTTAATAATATTTCTTTTTATTTGAAACTTACCTCTAAATATATTTATTTATCATGGCTTAATTTTATATCTTATAAACGACCCAATAATATGTTGTGCACGCAGTACCCCTTTAATTTATTTACGCATATTTTTTCAATCGACAACAGGTGTCATGCCGCACTATGACACCGAGCGAACAGCAAGAATTGATGATTTATAAAAAATAAAAAAAACATTTATCGCAACTTGTATTATGATAATTTATTAATATAATTAATAAAATTTAATAATTTAATTTAATAAGTCGTAATAAATAAATATAAAATAGTTTTTTTGTAAAAATAATATTTTGTATTTGCACATATATTATTTGTATACACATATGCATATGCATAGAGAGAAATAATAAGACAAAAGACATCCAAATGATTTTTTTAGAAAAAATAATTTTATAATTGCAATTTAATAATTGCATTGCTGCTCTTATATATTTAATTTGTCTCTTGAAATTTCCATCATCTATTTCCATTTATAAAATCCCTTAGCTACAACAATCTATAAGTGTAATTAAAAAATATTTTAATATAAAAAGATATTTTGCATCTTTCAGAAATAATAAAATCCAAATTTAAGCTATATTACTGTTTATTTGTTTTATTTTTGAGCAATTTAAAAAGTAAAAAATATATTAAATGTAAGAGTTAAATATTAATCAAAGTAAGAAAATGGATGACCTGCACAAGAAGAGATTAATTATTCATAAAATAAATTTAATAATTTTTAGTAAAACGAAATCTATTATTGTATGGTTCCACGTGGGTTTCCAACTTCCCACATTTCCAATTTAAAGTGAGGTCTACTGTCCCCTGACTTCAGTGTAAAACAAGTTCTATAATTCTAGTTTTAAGTTCTATAATTGTATGGTTCCACTTGGATCTCTAACTTTTCGTGCGAAACGAAGTTCATCCCATATTTCTGGTTCTCTGCTTTCAGTGCGAAATGAGGTCTATATAATTATACGCACATGGGTTTCCAATATTCAATCTCAGTTTCACATTTCCCTTGCACCCACGCCTAAAAAAACTAACCTAATCTAAACTTTTTAATTTAAAATTAAAATTATAAAATCTGTAAAATTAAGTTAATTTTTTGGGGTGGAGGTGCAGGAACTCCTTTTGCCTCTATGTATTTTCTGTGAAATTATTATACGATTTTACATGGGATGGGTTCTAATTTTCCACCAAAAATTAAAAAAAGAATTATAAAAAATTATAATCAATTTTTCAGCACAACTGATAAAAGATGACTTACAGACTACAAGTACAAAATGTAAAATAGATTGAATATATGGAGCGTAAATAAAGAAGGTTAGGAACTTCGTACTAAAAGCACCGAATTATGTGGAATGGTTCTCTCTTCGCGTGAAAATCCAATTCGAAACCATTGAATTAATTTTGTTTATATATAACTTTTTAATAAACAACAGCGACAGTAACTTTTCGAACATATTACTCAGGAACAACATATGTTAAGGTTAAGATCATCGATGGTGGATCCCCTTTCATGCAGGTTTACCAAAAATGCATACAATTGTTTTTCTTAGAAAAAAACTTGATTAATTAGATTTTCCATTTCTAAGAGATTTTTAATTTGTAAAAGAATATAAATCTTAAATAGAAAATATTTTTGGATTAAAAGAACTTATATTATATTTTTAGCTTTGGGATCTGTCTATATTAAATTATAGCTTATAATTTTTAAAAAACGATGGAAGTCGACAGTTGATATTCTTGCGTTCCCTACGATAGCATTTTGCGACTCGACTTTCATATATTATATAAACATTATCACGATACTATGACAACGTATATACTATGACAAACAACACCTCAACATTGTTAATAATTTTTTTCTTTATCATTGTTTCATAGGGGCAGGCTATGTTTCATATGCGTTTCTTACTAATTGATTGTTGCAAATTACGTCTGTTCGCTCCAGTTGCGCTTTCTGTTTTTAATTTCATTCCTCTTCTCCTTCATTCAAAGATTAAAATATAAGTCTATTTAGTTTAAACTTTTACGCAAAAAGCGCAAGAAAGTGCACCTTAAACAAACAGATCGTCATAGACGTAATCGTTGTGAAATTGCTCGCTAAATATCGCGCAAAAACATCACGATTAATCTTGTAAGAAGAATGATAAAAACGCTTAGTGCTCGAAAAATCTCTTATTTTCAGTCTCATTTCACATATACCAAGAAATATGTTTCGTAGGATAAGAAGTATATATTTCTTGTATTAATTATAATATCAATTATACACACGTGGATTAAACAGAATATTTTAAATAATTCATGTACACACAATTGAATCAGTTACTATAATGAACATAAGTTATCATTTTTACGAAATTGAATTAACGCAATATAGTTTCTTGACTTACAATACATGTTACGTATAAAAAAAGTATTAATTGCATTACTAGCTACAGAGATATCGATCTCTTTTTACAGGTAACGTTCGAAAAGAGCATGATTATTATCAAGCTTTCTTAGAAAACATTTTTTAATTAATAAGAATTTATTTACATTTCTAAATGCCAAATATAATAAATACTAAAGTTCAAAATTAAGAAAAAAAAAGTTTTTGTGATTTTTTAGAAAGTTTGTCATGATTCATGCATTTTCGTAATCAAAATGCAATTGCTTTCTTCCCCTTTCTTGATAAATATCGAAAGCAGTATAAAATCCTAATCATATATGATATTCTTCTCATTTTTTCTTAAAAACATGTTTTAACCATAACAATTCTTGATGTGTTTTATAATCGTGTAATTCTATTAAATTTTTAAAAAATTGTACATCAATGCTTGATATTCAAAATATCAAGTTCTACAAAGATCCAAATCATCATAAACGATTATTGCTTAATGTTAAAAATATGTATAATGGATCAAAATAATAATACAATCGAATCTCCGTATTCTTAACATATTAGAATAAAAAATGACTTCCCTACTTTTAACACTTTTCCACAATCCTTAAATAATTATTATTAAAATAAATATTTATTTATCTATTGGATATAATAAAAATATAAAAATTAAGAAATTTCCATGCTGATAATATTTTGAAAGAAAAGTCAAAATAAATAAAAATGAAAAAATAATTGCTGTATTTCTTTCTCTCTTCGCGTCTGCGCGTGGACATTTGATGTGCCGCATGATATGCATGTGTGCATATACATATATGCATACATGTATAAATGAAGAATTTCTTATTTATTAAGAAATGTCTATGAATATCCTCTTCCCCTGTTCTCCGTTTTTCACTTTCTCTAATTATGTCAAGTGATCATGTGATATTAGGCGATTTTTGGCGTCACTCTGGTATATGAACCAAAATATACCAAATTGTACCAGAATGTTTTCGCGTATTTGGTAATTTGTGGTAGAGGTGTGGCTAACCGTTTTGGTATCTTTTTGGTTGATACCACGCTGTACCAAGCAACGAAGCAGGGTATATGCTGGTCGTTTCTGATATGCGCGAAATATCAACACAAAGATAAAGGCAAGTAATGTATTTTATAATATTTATGTCATATTAAATTTATGTTATTGTTAGATTTGATATTTTAATTACTTATTTTATAAAAAGTTCAAGATATTAATTCGCGCGTATGGAAAAGAACCAATGCATTTTAGCCTATTGGTGTGGTATTACCATATTACATGTTACCAGAATATGCTCCGCCTCTACCAATAGCAACCTTGGTACATATACCAAGCGATCGCCAAAAATCGCCTTATATGATAAATATGTATTATTAGCATATATAGCAGCGCAGGAATAAATGTTAAGAATACGGAGTTTATAAGATTTTAATTAATGAGTATTATAATGAGATGTTAAGAAAAGGTATTTAAAAAATATGAAGATCAATAGATTTATTGATGAAATACTTATGATAATTGGAAATGTATAATATTTAATGTTTTATATTGTTAATATTTTATAATGTTGTATAAAAGATTACAAAAAGCAATGTTAAATAAATACAATGTAAATTTATAAAAAATTTTAAACATTCATAAAACTGACCGAGAAGAACTGGTGTGTATTTAATATTTCACAGTATCCTGTAAAAGGTTGTAAAAGGCATAAAAAAATAATTTAAAACGTACATTTATATATCAAAACGTTTAACCTATTCTTAAAAATAAAACTAATAGAACTAGTGGAAAAAGAGGAATAATTAAGAGAGCTGCCAAATTTCGGTATCAAAATTTTAATATTTACTTTAAATTATATAGCAATATCTCAATTTCTGGCAGTTCGTAATTATATCGTAATGATATTTGGAGCTATTACCAGGTAAGCTGGACCCATCATCTCGGTCAAAATTAGCTGTATATGATAGTAAACTACGGTCTAAATGGCAGTACTTATGCAAGCAAAATAGCTAATGAGAGACGGCAGTGTGCACGGTATTTTTTGGTATTCTTATAATACATACAGTGAAATTATGCATATATATACTGTACAAATACGGGTATGACGTACAGTATGTAAGAGAGCGCATTTGAACCCGAATTCAATCAATATTATGTAAAATAAAACGCGTGTGCAATTTTTTTATATTACCATTTTGACTTGTGTTGAAAAAACAATAAACATGTTGGTTCACGAACGTAAAATGTCATATCTCATTAGTCGGCCCGTAGAACTCCGCATAATAGCATATTTCAAAGAATGACAAACGTTTTTTTAATTATCATATTATCATGTCAAATACACGAGAAATTAAAAAAAATATTAAACTTTAAAAATAACTTACAAATGCATGCGCAATGTTTTGATACTAGATAATTAGCGATCTTGTCCATTGCTATGCATTATCGATACACAGTCACGTGCGTGCAACATTTTTAAAGTTCGGATACCTTTTAAGAAAAACTTCATATAATAAACGGTAATAACTGTAAGGGCTTTGAAAAGTTTCGAAAGTACGTCTTTTGGTTGTCGAGTTCAGTTTCCTACATAAGTGCGCGCACACACGTACACACATACATACATGCACACACACACACACACATACACATACACACATAAACATACACTTTCTTTCACGTCCCGTTTCGTTTTCTATGTGTATCATTTTTCATTCGCTCGAGCATATCGGGACGTCGAATGGTGCTAATATCGCACTTTATTTTTGAGCGCTTAGTCTCTTCTACGTGAAAAAAAGTATAGATAGCAATAGCAATGAAGCAACGAGGACGGACTGACCGGCCTGAACCGAGGTCGAACCAGAGCTAAACCAGCTGGATCCGGACGAACCCACGCGAGCATTTTCATGGCGGCTGGATGGCTGCTCGGAGGCCATTAAATCCTCGCGCGAAAACACCGGGCACGGCAACTCTTCTGGTTTCAATTCGAATAGATGCTTCATGCAACACTTGTTACCCTCACGAATGCTCTGCAAATCAAAATCAAAATCTATATAGTATCACGCGATCACTTAAGAAAGGTAGGTTTCTAACGTGATCAAACAAAGAATAGATCTAAAATATATGTGTTCCACAAAGATTAATTAAGTTAGTTACATACAGAAAAAAATTGTTTAACAAATTCTTTTCGAGACATTTGATTCTAATATATATATAGAATACATAGAATTTTTCATCGTAAACGTACAAAATTTCGTAGATATTTTAATAATAAACTTTGTAGATTTTTTTTACATATTTGTATATTTGTATATAATACAAAAATAGAAAAAAATAATATAATACAAAGATGTGAAACTTGTCTTTTTTTACTTATATATTTTTCTTCAGTTATATTTTAAAAATTAAATGCTATAGTTTGTTTGAATTTTTTTGAATTTGTATATTAATCTTTTATACCTTAATCATTTCTTGTAAAAATCATGAAAATGTGTAATATGAAAATTAAAATTAAAAACTTGAGTAAGTTCAGCTTGTCATATGCAACGTTATAGTATTAATTTTAATCGCAATTAGTTTAGTTTTTGGATGTTCGATTTTAATCTAACAGAGTAAACATTTAAATTACCTTTTAATTAGTAATTAAGATTTTAAGAATTTTTAAGAAATTAATTTGATAAAGCAACTATTTTAATCATTGAAAGGAAAATTTCAAAGAAGGTATTTCATTAAATTTATGTAATTGACGATTTGATGTATATCCTACCTTGCTATGAGAATTTGATAAATCTTCATCATCGGATTCATCATAATAATCACCGTTCTCAGCTTCGTCGTCCTCGTGATTATCGTTTCTTGAATTATCGTCGAAGTAGTCGTCTGTAACGCAATACGATACGATTCTGTTTAAAAATACTAAGAAATACATGAAGATTTCCCCTTTCTCCCCCTCCCTCTCTCTCTCTTTTTAAAATTTTATATATTTTTATTTAATATATATATAAATATGTACATCTCTTAATGATTATAATTAATCTCATGAGTTCGACTTATACTCAAATCTCGCGTGATTTGAGTATAAGTATCTATCAATTTAAATACATTTTACCGACATTGTGAAATATATAAATATATATATTACAATTTATACATATAAAAAGAAGTAATTACTTTGTTTTAACTTTTTATTAATAAGTATATAAAATTAAATTCTGTGTCTATTCACAGTAGTTTCTATTTTCTTGTAGTTTATAGTTTCTATTTTCTATTTTCTCATACAACAAATAGGATGTTCTTATACCTCATATTGTGTAAATTTTGCATTTTGTCTTGACACAAAACTGAAATAAATTTCGCCGAAAGGTATTCGTACTCGCATAAAGCAAAACTTACCGGGAATTTCGAGCGGCTGATTTCTCCCTAGGTCTTCGCTGTTGATCTTCTGCGTTGCATTATTGCTCTCAAGAAAGCAAGTCAACTCCTCTAGGGCATCTCTCAGTTTCGTGTTCTTCGTCTCGTTCCGCAGGCCCCAGATCCACACGAGTTTACAATCGCAGATCAGATTGTTCTCTACATGTAGATAATGCACTTTGATCAGTCAATCTCGTTAATTTAATCATGAATTGCTCGAATTCACTGCAGATGATTTAACGTTGTTGTTCACAAACTTTGAATATAACTTTCTTTAATCATTATAATCTTTTACTATTATTTTGGATTTGAATCTACTTGGGAGATACTTATTCAATTTTCATTTAAAATTGCTCTTTAGTGAATAATAAATTTGACTATTTTCTAGATAGTTTTTTTCAAAATTCTGAAATGGTTGTTACATTTTATGATTCTATTAAGAATGGTAATCAAACTACTTACCGTCCAGGTATAAGTGGCTGTTGATGCCATATAAATTGGTCACGATTGGTTTAATGTTGTCAAAAGTCATTGTCTTCAGCAAGTTTTCCCTCAGATCCAAAAAGTGAATAGCGGGAGCACCAATCAAGAAGTCTGGTAGCAACGATACCAGCTTATTCTCGCTAAGTTGCAACTTTCGGAGCTTGCGCATGCTATCAAATGCTTTTTCGGATATATATATGATCTGATTTCGATCGAGCTCGAGTTCGGTTAATTCCGGCATCTCGACAAAGCTACGATCGCCGATCATGGTAATTTGATTGCCGCGTAGATCGAGACGCAGCAAATTGCGCAAACCATGGAAACTGTCGCGCGTGATGACAGTGATCTGGTTGTCGTTCAGCTCGAGTTCCTGCAGCGAGCCCAGGAGCTTGAATGCTTTGTCATGAACAGTGCTAATATTGTTGCGGTTCAGGTACAGCTTGTGCAAGTTCGGCAAGTTTACAAATGTATCTCTGTAAGTAAATATTCGAAATTGTTATGTATATCATTATTTATATTTAATTTCATTATCTATATTTAATTGCGTTTGATAATTAAAGAAAATTATTTTATTTCTTATTAGTTGTTCTAAAGAGCTAATATTCACTTATTATTTATGCTATTTGTATTTATGAATTTTATTTATAAATGTTAAGTGAATAGATATATAATACATGTAATAAAATATTACATATATTATTGAAAAAGTAATTACAAAATTAAATATAATTCATTATATTATGTATTAATATTATCATGTTATATGTAGTGTGAAATAAGTTGTTTAATAACAATAATAATTTTTTTTACATAAAGTTTTAACTAGTTTATACTTTTAAATTCTTTGTCATCAAATCATTTCTTTTTTAGGTTTATATATTATACTTAACAAGTAATGCAAATAGCACAAATAATATATATATGGTATAATGAGAATAACAACTAACACATATAGTAAATAAATTATTATTTATTAGATTAACAAATTCGATAAAAAGTTATAATGGCCACCTCTACTGGCCAACTACTTTTCAACTGTCAGTTATTCGTACCTATTTATCTCGGAGATGCGATTATCGTCGAGACTGATGACAGTGAGATTTCGCATGTTCTCGAAGGCGTACTTGTGCAGCACACCGATCATGTTGCGGTTGAGATTGATTTCGACAATATTGTTAAGATTGCTAAAAGCGTGCTCGGCAATGTCGGTGAGCCACCCATACTTTAATACGATCACGCGCAAATTCTTCAGCTGGTGCAGCAGTTGACTGGGCACGTAGTCGAGGCTGCCGATTTGACGTACCGTAAACGTCAATTCTTCGAGATATATTTGCGATGTGAAGTAACCCCAAATGGGATCCTCCTGGTTGAACTTGCTCAGTACCCAGCAATTGGCGTCGCTGGCATTTTGCGGGCCGTTGTTGTCGCAGTAGCAATAGATCGGTGCCTGTTGGCCCTGAATGTCACAGATGTTCACCTCCTTTGACTCCTTGACGAGTTGTTTCTTTTTGCCGCGCGTTTTCGCCAGACCGGACGACGCGAACAAGATTGTTAGCAGCAGCAGTTTAAGGATGAGGAAATTATACAGAAACTGGCGCATTGTGATCCTGAAGCAGAAAATTGAAAGTTTTGCTTGAATATTGCATTTCAACTCATTAATTAGTAATGAGATTATTTTACAATGAAATTATTTCGGAAAATTTTAATAATATCATTCGTTAATTAATATGTAACAATTTAATACATATTTTTACTATGTCATACGCTTTTCTTCCTTAAAAGATTTTCTCAAAAACAATAAAACGTGATTTTCCTTCCCTTCGAAACTCTCGGATGGATTTAAGTGCGAATAATAAGTAACCGATAGTCCTCGAAGCATCGAGGCGACGGCGAAGCGATAAGGATCGATTTCCATTGTATTTAAAGTCGACGCGACACGATGCACGCCTCCGGCTCAGTATCACAGAAAATTTGCTCGACAGCTTCATTACAAGCACGTCGATACGTAACGGCATATCGTTTCTCCATCACGAGGCTGTTCTTTAGAGAAAAACATTTTCCTCTTCCATCCATAGAGAGGACGTGGACACATTGTCGCACCGATCGATGATATCTCCGACAAATAAGAATTTTTTTAGTCGAATGTTATTCTTTCAAAGAAATATAATAATACGTCTACAAACACAAATTTAATATGCATAATTATATTGAGATAAAAATTTTTTAAATACTCAAAAATTTTACATTTATAATATAGTTGTATTATATCACATCGTAACATCTTTATGTTTCATATCTTGTTCTAACATTTGTATTTTGCTATATTCGATCGATACAGGGCAATCAACTCGAAGTAAAAAGAAAAGACCATCTTTCATGTTAGGACTTTTATATAATAAATATGTAAACGTGGAGTTTGTTTTGAGATATCTCGGTAAAGACATGTTACAATTTGCATTTAAAATTATAAAACTTTTTTTCGTTTTTCCTGTTGTGTTTATTAACTATTAAATTCATTAACTCGTGCTTTTTAAATCAATGAGTGTATTGAAGTACAATATATGGATTCCGCTACTCCAATATTATATTATATTACATTATATATTATAGTATTATGTGATGACGGTTTTTAATTTTAAATATTTCATTAATTTCTTTATAATTTTATTAATTTTATTAACTTGATATTAATTTCATTTATTTATTAAATAATAATTAAAGTTAAAAGCAATTAATTAAAAATAATTCTTTTGTTTTAATGTGTCCTTGTCCCAAGAATTTTGATATTAATTTAATAAATATATTACCGTGTTATTTCTGAAAATATTTTGTGCAAAAATATTATATATTCTCTCCAAAATTTTCCAATAATACTAAAAAACTAAAAAATTTACGAAAGATCAATTTTAGAATAATGCTTGAAAAATAATTCACTCTTTATAAACGCTAGCATGAATAACTCCTGTGGGAAAAGTAGCATAAAATTTCCTCAACGGGAGAAGAAAAAATAATTCAAGCCGAGAGAGAAAAACTACCCACTATTGTCATATAAATTAAAGGATTTTGACCTAGTAAACTATTTTTTATCTATTAATATCACACATTATTTTTTAATACAAATTATTTGATAAAACTCGAGTTGTCTTAAAAATGTAATTAACATTTTTTTTTAACTATTCAAAGTAGATTATTTTTTAGGAACTAAGTTCTTCCCCCCCTCCCTCCCTCTCTTTCTCTCTTCCTAACGAAATACACAAGTAATAGTTTATAACAATTTATTCCTAATTTAATTTAAGTAGACACTTTTATAGATAGTTTGTAATTATATTTGTATCCACACATATAATTATAATTATATGGATTTATTATGGATATAAATAAATTGATCCTCTAAGTCTAGCTTTTGCTATTCACACATTTGTCTGCTCAAAATTCAATAGTCTCGTCTATGATAATCGTGAGATTTCATAAATATGACGGTAGATAATATCACATAACGATGCCTTTGTCGTGCAATAACGTTTGTTCGCAAACTTCTGGAGACCGGACGATTTTAACGTACACGCGGCGCGTTCGCAAATTTCGCGAACTTTCCTCCTCCGTATAACTCGGCTTATTTAATTACTGTCGGGAACAGCGAGCGAAAGCTTCGACGAAAAGCCACGGGGATCCGCGAGTTCCGGATCAATTTGAGTTTTGCTCAATTTTCCTGATGGATTTCTTCCTCTCTCTCTCTCTCTCACTCCTCCATCTCGTTCATTATGTCAAGGTGTTCACTAGATGAGTAACATATTTATTCGTTGGTTAAAATTTACCCGCGAGGCGAAACGCCCGATTGCATAACGGAAATGGTGATTCTATTTAAATTACTCGACATGAAATTTGCCCAATATAGAGGATAAAAATGAAAAGAAATCCGATATAATATTTAATTGCATTAATTTCAATTCAAGTTAAATTGTAATATTTAATTATATAAATTTCAATTCAAATTAAATTATAATATAATGTATTATATGGAAATAAAGTATTAGAGTATTTTATTAGAATTTTACAGCCAAAATGTTTCGTTATGAATATTTGATGTTTCATGTACAACATTTCGGTTTCTAAAATTTTTTTTTTTAAATATGTTTATTCTGTTTGATAAATTTTTCATATTGTACGATAACATATCAGAGCTCGTGATGTATTCCGCGAATGAAATAAATCACAAAATTGTGGCGAATATCATCGTACACGCAGCCGTTACAGAACTGCTGCGGTAGATATGGCCGATGCAACATATGCAGATAATGCGCGAAAGTTTTTAAACAGCGCACTTGGGATACTCGTAATACTTTGTGAACCGCATGATAGCCGCCGCTTTGTTTCGTACTTATTTCCGATTGCGAGCGAAGCTCTTGGAAGAAACCGCGTGTTGCGTAAAGGCAGGTGCAAGTCCAAGACTTTGCACAGTGTTGTCTCAACTTTGCAATATTTGCATTTAATTTTGACTACAGTAGTTACGAAGTTGCTATTCTACTACTTTGTAAAGTTGATACTCTTACTACGATGACAGTCGCGCTGAATCGTAATATACGTTACGATTCATTACGTCAGCATTTATAGTACGCGATGTGCTTTTATAATTCTAATTTACAATATATTAGAGCTTTAATAAATTAGTTCCAGTTTCTAATTTATATTAGAGTCCTTTGCAATTTGTAAATTTTTTAAGCAATGTTACTTTTTATTACATTCTTTTTATAGTAATAATGATTTCTTTTAACATTTTTTATATAACTTTCTTTATATGTATTTTACAAGAGATTCTCGCGCGCATTTCCATCTCAATTTAATCGATACATATCTTCTCCCTCTTTCTTCTTTTTTCCATCGCTTTCTACCCTTTCTCCCGTCAACTTTCTCGCCGCGATAATTTCACAATATAAAGCGACATATACCGAACTACAAGTAATAAAGTCCGAAACTGGCACTTGCTGCTACAAAAGGCGTAACGTCCACGTCATGAACGAGACGTAGACATATGAATATGTGTACAGCCCATCGCGTCGGAACGTTTAATATAACTTCGCAACTGGCCGGAGTTTCGACACGACACGATCGCCATACGTCGCACTACGAAAATTACAACACTGTGGTCCATTCGGCGCCTCTTACCGTCACGCACGCTCCGTTGCTGTATGCTAATTGCGCCTTGATGGAATTTGAGCTGCGACTCCGAATGGAGAGAGTGCCGCGCGTGTGCAAAACACGAGTTGTTTATTCCGAAAGTTAGGCGTGTAGGATGTCGAGACGCGACGAATTTAACCCTCCGCTCAGTTAATCTCAACCCTCTTTTCAATCCTCTATTGTAACATTTCCAACACGTTAAATTACAGCCTCTTATTTTACGTTGGAAGTAACATGAAACGCTACGCTTAACATTAGATAATGAGCAATAAATTTCCCGTATATAAAAACAAAAATGGTACAGGCGTATCTTGACGATACGTTTCAAAGGCAAAGGCGCGAGTTAATAAATGGATTACCGTAAATAAACTAGTAAGGCTTGTTTAAACAAATGGAGTTTCAATTAAGCAATAATTTTATTAATTCACTATTAAAAGCCATTTTACAACCGTTTCAAAGCTACTGAAGATATTTTAAGCTCGTACAGCGGTTGCAACAGCAATACGTTAATACAATGCAAATTAATACAGCTTAATATGTTTAATTAAAAGCGCGCGTAAGCCTGTATACCGTATTATTCAACGATGAATTCGCGATCGTAGAGAGAGATTCGCAAAGGATGGCATCCAATCAACGTCGAAATGTGGCGCAATCGGAAAATTCTCGCGGTGCAGCGTTGCGTTGCGGGAATTGGTTCGTATTTCTATGGCGCCCATAAGCATGATTTCATTATGCTAATTACATTTAGCTACGATTCGGCGGATTAATAATTAGATCGGAAGATATTTTAGCAATTCATACGCTGCATTTTTTTTTAACAAAAATATCATGCGTAACGCGTCAATATAAGAATCCCCAGGATTTCCCAGGACACCACATTCCGTATTATATGGCGCGCAATATCGAGAAGTCGCCTATAGCGATGGAGCCTCCACTCTCCACCCGATCGAAGCGCGCGCGTATCATGCTTTTATGCTAATGAATGACGGGGGTGATTCGAACTTTATTATAGGCCGGTACATCCGCACTATGCAAAAGAAGGACGCAATACGTTTTCGGAATGCTTTGATGGAAATAAAACAAGAAAAAGCGAGAAGGGAGAGCACCCCTTCACGTGACTACGGCCTAGGAAGAAAACCACTGTATAACTGCGGTAGGAGCTTCTTAAGATTATGCCTAGACATGATCCCGCATAGATCGGGGAGCATAGAGGATGAATGGGGGAAAGAGGGGAGAAAAAGGGGGGTAGCTGAATCTAGCTAGTGTATGCAAATCCTCCCCGTGGCAAACTGCTAGACATTTGCATAAGCTTAGAGATAACGACGCGTTAGAAGTAGAAGCCTTTCCTTTGGATTCGTTTCTACCGTCGGGCTCTTCCAAAGCAGGAAGAGCAAAGAATCGATCTCTCGAACGTGGCCGATCCTGCAGCGACGTCCGACAGTGACTTTACGGGCGAAAATTTGCAATTTTCTTAAATGTCTCGAAAAATTGGTCAAATTTCATATGAGAATTAGGATCATATTTTATAGATGACAACAACGAGGAGGATGATGCCTCTGCAGCTCATCGACCCCTTTTCGAGCTTCATGTTTTTTACTGCATATCGCGGAAGAAAGCAGAGAACGATGGTAGCTGAGAAAAAATCGAGAACGCCCTTATCGATAATGGCGTGTGTCGAGAGCGGCCGTAAAGGCAGTTCGTTTATCGAGAGGGGGATACTAGGGGCACCTGGACTGGATGTATAGTTTGACGTGCCGGGGCGTATGACGAGCCCTTCTTCGATCGAGAAAGCAAATATGGGCGAGAACTCGAGCCGTAATGGCGTCAGAATTCAAACACCAGAGTGATCGAGAGTGTTAGTGGTTTCTTGAAGAACAATTTTCTATGCACAAAAGAAAATAGAAACTTGTTATCAATGGAAAGTTTCATCTTTTCTTTCACAATTTGCACATTTCTCTTTCTCTCTCTCTCACCAATATATTAGTCAAAATTTTATAAAAATTTAGATTTAGAAGCTTTCCAAAAATAAAAACAATTTTATATAAAAGAGAGATACAAATTTCTGAAAAATTTGGTTTTTTTTACAATTTCTATTATTGATTAATTAAAGAGTTGTGAAAACACAAATTTTATGCTTATAAATTACGGACTTTCTAAAAGAGTTTTATTACAACGCCTCATTAGCACGGAAAACTTCCCTTCTCTTCTCCTTAATTCACCGAGTCGCCAACGATTTAATTAGATCGCACGCGCACTCGGCGAGTGAAAGCTCTGCGGCGCCAACGTCGCCGTCGGGACGCGTGCCCGTCCTTCTGACGAAGTGACGCCTATTCACTTGATTCTTACAACAGAAACTTTCAGTCCTCGTATTTCATTTAATTCTCAAAAAGAGACTACGTTCGTTTGACGATCAGGAAATTAGACAAATTCAGGAAAATTAAAGCTTTCTTCTGCATCGTACGAACAGCTTAAATTTGGAATTTATTTGCATGTGGACGATAATTAATTCAATTTCGTTCAAATTCATTATTTTGAAGTAAAAACACAAAATACATCGCAAAATTTCATTACTAATGTAATAATGAAATAATATCACAAGTATGAAAGATTTTGTATCCAAACACACACACACGTGTATATATTTTTATTTTTATATGATATAATGTTATTCAATATTTTATAACTTTTCTTTATATATTGATAAATTATACATATACATCATACATCATACATATACATATACAGATACATACATATACACATTATCTAGATACACATTGTGTAAATATACATATATTAGAAAAGAATAAATATGTCATAAAATTCTCGAAAATAGACAGAATGAAAGGTTTTTTCTAAAAATGTTAAAATTAAAAATTAAATTAAAAAACTTTTTTAATTTAATTTCTAATTTAATTTCTAATTTTAACATTTTTAGAAAAAACCTTTCATTCTCTCTATTTTCAAGAATTTTATGACATATTCATTCTTTTTATAATCTATTCAAAATTGATTATTAAGGGCAATTTAAATATAAATAGTCTTAAAATGAAAAAAAGTACAAGTATAAGCAGATTAGAACTGAATTAGGGAGTCTTTGTCTGCCTACGACAGGTAAAGTCTACAACGTAGAATATTAACGTTATTGCTTGAAATGAAAGCTTGCTGAGATACACATCGACGAAGTACGTGAATATATGTGTCTGTCTGTGGTATTCTCCCTTCAGTCGTATATCAAATATATCAGTAGCGGAGATGCCAGCCGAGAGAAAGCCAGAGGTCGAACTCTTATTGCCGTAAAATACAGTAACAAGGCGATGATGTAGTGGCCTGCACGAGTCGAAATTTTTAGCGCGAGGACGATTGCCAGAAAAGTGATATAGAAGTATTGTAACGCTTTGAAAGTACGAAATCGAGGACAACACTATTACACTTTAAAAGAGCTTTTATCATTTTATACTTAAGAGAAAACTTCAAATAAATAGTTGCAATTTAATCTAAGTTTCAAACAAATTGGCAAAGACGAATGTCTAATTCATAAAAATTGAAAAGAAAGTAATCATATTATTTAATTAAAAATACATCATACAAACATATCCTGATTTATAATATTGCAATTGTGTTTTGATATCCAAAATTTATAGTCTTTCAATATTTTATGTATATAACATTAATATTAATATTTATTAACCTATATAAATTGCAAATTAAATAATAATAATGATACAATAATAAATAATAATAATAAAATTATTTATACATCATATATGTAAAAAAATTAAAAATGTGCATTGAAAAATCTTAGAAATTTTGTATTCCTAATAAGATAATATTTGTAAATTCTGATTTGAAATTAAAGATAGTATAATATACATTATATTGTTATGACATTATTATTACGTATATTATTATTACATATATTATTATTATGTATTTGTATTAGTTAATAAGGATCATCTTTGGCATATTTCAAATATAATACAATAATTAATATAATCGAACACGACCAATTTTACTAAAGTATTCAAACACGATCCAAACCAATCGTGTTTCGCGAACCGAATCTTTCTCCAATTCCTGTACATACGCTCGCACCTTTGTTGGAAACTCAGCCTGCTTTTCAGGTAGTCCAGACTACTCCGTGCTCCCTGAGGACTCTAGGCCGCGTTTCGTTGCACCAGAAGAAAGGTGTATAAATCGATCTCTCTGCCACAGAGTGCTGCCTAAGCGAATGAAACCTGAATTTTTCAAAGTCTCAAAAATATTCGAACATACCTATATAATTTCTTCTGTAGTTTAATAAAAAATTGTGATAAAAGCATTTTAGCGAATTACTTAAAATAACAATGATAGTTGTAATAATAAAAATATTATAACGATAATAATAACACAATAATTAAAACGGTATCTTTCTAACTATTATATTGCAATATCAATTAACAAAGTTCAAAGATTAACAATAAATAATTATTATATAATAAATATAAAAAATTAATGAAATAAATAAAGAAATAAATAAAAAAATAAATAAAGAAATAAATAAATATAATAAATTATTGGACTCTTTATTATATATATATATATACACACACACACACACACACACACACACACACACACATATAAATTAATAATAAATAATTACAAATCTTATTTTAATATTAAAAGTATTATGGATTAATAAATTATAAATGAATAATATTTTCTGTTGGAAAAAATAAGTTATAAATAATGAAGAATACTTTTGAAGTGCAATTCATTCATTGAATATATATATAGATAAATATCACGAAAAAAAAGAAATAAAATTATTCTTAAGATCTTTTTTTGCGCATTTCTTGCGCGATTACTTTTATCATTTTGTAGTGAAAAAGTAAAAATAGATTGTCTCAAAAAAATTTGTCTATTATTGCCCCTTACGATCTATTTATTGATATTTCACGAATTATTTAATTATCTCCAATAATATTAATGTGTTTTTTTAAGTTTATTTCTCCTTAAAAACATGTCGCGTTTTATAAACACGTGTTTACATAAAAAGGAAAAAACGAAATTGAATCGACTTGGCTCCCCTCGGCAAAAGTAATTTTTCCATATTTCTCCGGAAACTAGCGAAGCCTGATATTGGTTCCGGTTACGTTTCCTTGTGTATGTATCGAGTGACTTTGCAAAAGATCGCATAGTTAATATTATACGTTATCGAGAAAAATTTTCTTCCTCTTTTATTTCTTTTAAAATAGAGAAAGTAAATGTTATGTATTTGTTGTAGCGATTTATAATAAGTAAACGAGAATTTAAAAGTTAATGAGAATTTAATTGCCATTCAATTATTTCAACATATTCGTGCTATAATAGATTTTGTTTCTTCTACAAAAATATATTCTCATCAGGAAATTTTAAGGTACTCACTGTGATTGTTAGTTATCTTGTGACAACACTTGTGTTTACAAAAATATTTTAACAAGAAAAACATAAAAAATAAGTGCACATTGATATCAATTCAACAAAAAGTAATTTTCTTTAAATCTATAAAAAAGGAATTTTTTCTAGCAATTTTTTATGCTAAATATTAATATTTTGGCATTTAAAATGCTTTCTCACGTCTCATTTTTACAATATTTTACTATTTTATATATATGTATATTTATAAATTATAACAATAATAGTGCATTGAAGATCAAAATTGTATTGAGCATTAAGAAATAAAATATTTTATGTGTATACATTTATTAAATATATTACTTATTAATTATATCAAAACTAAAGTTTTTAATTAAAAACTTTCTACAAGAACAAAATTAAGCTTTTCAGATTTTTCTTTGGTAAAATTAAAATAAGAAATAAATTCTTACATCAATATATATAAAGGAACAAAGAGAGAAACATTTCTTCCGCAGAACATTCTTCTTTCTGTAGAGTACGGAGCGTTCCTTTATTTTATTTCGTCGATTGGAGTACGATAGTGGTGGCTACTTATGGATTGTGCGAACCTGTAAACAGTATCTTTGTACCAAACCCGATAATCTTCAACAACTCCAAGAAATAGCTCTTTTCGATTCTTTGGATTTGAAACTCGGGACTTTTCTTTGCAGAAAGAGACATTACTTCCCTATCGTTTGTTGTGCGCAACGATGCGAGTAGTAAACTTATTTCACGGTGAAATGATCATATCACACTCTGATTCTTTTTCATTTTTCCTGAAAGATATTACTTTCGTGAAAACCACATCAAAATATTAATTATTTAGAACTTGATTTTAAAATCTAAGTGATCTAATCATAATCTAAAAGATTTTAATTTCACAAAAATGTTTTGCCTTTTTAAAGATTTTTGTTTGTCGTTCGTATTCAATCTCAATTCTCTCCATCAAAAGTTGATTTTATTATACATATAATTATTATATGTATAATGCAATACAAGTATGCATAATGCAATAAAGGAAGAGTAGGGATATTTATTACCTATTAATAGATGCTACAAATTAAATTTCTGTAAACGTCAAATGGTCACAAAATTAATCCTATCCCAAAACTAGTTCAAGTTGCGCCAAATTGCAATAAGCATTTCATAATTAATTGGAATCCATTGTAATCGCCGAACATAATACGAAATTTCTCTCTCTCTTTCTCTAATAACTTGTCAGTAAATTAATTTAATTAAACTCTACATTGAAAATTGATTTGTTATATTCTTGGAATTGACTATTTATCATCATAGTTAAATAGAATTTACATATCTATTATTAATCGTTATATTTATTATTGTTTTATGTATATATTATATTATTAATTATTGTATGTATATATAAACATCAATATATTTATTTTATTTCAAAGTATGTACAAAATTCAAGTATATATAAAAAAAAATTAATTAGAGAAGGTGACATTTCCGATCTAGTTGAATTTTAGTAATCTAGTAATATTTCTGTGTAAATATTTTATACGGTTTCTAACCACGCGCCGATTGTTGGTCTTAAAATATAACTTTTTGGTAAAACAGTAATCCAGACTTATATCGTTAATCGATTTAACTTCTGATGCTAATAAGCATTCTATTTAATAAGAATCTTATAAGCCAACAAACAATCAGCACGCAATTTATTCATATCAATCCTGTTTCACTTATTATTGCTTTTATGTTGCTTAAAACAGACGTTCTCATTATTATTTATTGGCGATAAATACATCACATGTTTTGGCAGTCGAATTAGTAAAGACATCCGTTACAAACTAGTAGTTTACTGAATTGGAAAAAGTATACAAAATTCACACAGAAATACTATTAGACTATCAAGATTCAGCCGAAAATAATATCTTCTGTAATTAACTGTCAGATTCATGTCGGAATCCTGTTTCACTCATTATTGTTTGTCAAAAACATTTCTAAATTATTTCATTCCTATTCTTTTCTAAAATAAGATCCATATTTGTCCTAAATTAATTTTTATATTAATTTTTTTAATAATATTTTGTAACAACTCAATTCAATTAATATTAATGTTAATTTAAGATTTTGAAGATGCAATAAGTGAATACTTTAAATATCAATTTACTACATTAAATTGATCAAACATTTATCCAGAAATTATATGTAGATTAATTAAGATCAGATTTAAAAAACATCGATTATCTGTATTAATTAAATCCAAGTTAATAATATAACACATATAATAATTTACTGATAAGAATCAATAATTAAGAATTAAAAACAAGACTGTGATCAGTGCTAATATGGGACAAGCTATATTTATTGCGGCTTACTCGAAAACATGATTTACAATTCCACACAGGCTCGTTTCGGGAATTACGACAGTAAAGCCACGACTCAGCTCGTGGGCTTGTTCTCACCCTGCATTTAATTTCGCGCATTTAATTCCCGTAGGATGCATTCCAGGAAGGAAGGCGACCTGCGTTAAGGTAAACCTGGACCGGTTATGACGGCGGCTTTCAGTCGGGATTTCCTGCGGGTGGGGATGAAGACAGCACAACCCCGAAGAGACCGGAAGCGACGGCTGCGACGGTAATTCCTGCGCGCGAGGAGGAATTAAGGGACTCCCGAACAAAAATAGGGCGAGAGGAGAGGTGAAGGAGGAAGAGGAGAGGTGAGACGCGTGATTTAAGTCGCAAGCGGCGAGATAACGCCATCCTCGGCGCCGTAATTTCGCCAAGACGAACGGTTATTGGGCGAACTTCCGTGCATAATGCGGCGCAAGACTGTTCTCTTTTGTTGTATTTTCCTGTTTTTTTTTGTCAAGCCCAAAATATGTCTCGAGGATTTGAAAAAGTGTAGACAATATGTGATCTTTTTTCGGAATTAATAGAGAGATTTAAATGAATAATTAACAAGTAATTTATAAAGACAATTAATGTTTTTGATAGACATAATTATGTGATATCTAAATAATCTAAGTTTAATTTATGAAAATAATTGGATAATATATATATAATAATAAATACTAACTAATGTCTCCCGAAAAGAATATACGAATAATATTGATTATATTAATAATGGTTATTCACATTTTATTAAAAGGCCTTCGTTTTTATTTTATAAGAAAGCTACACAGTTTCTTTATATTGCGAAATAAAAGTGTCTGGGTGTAACAATAGATTTGTTCGTTTTAGTTGTATTTTCAACACTCTATGTATCTTTTCTATTCCCCTCCCTATTCTCAAAGCCTGAATACACATTTATTCTGTGTCAAATACAGAAAGGAAACGCAGAAAGAAAGGAAGGAAATGCAGTTAAAATGAACAGTTCTGTTATGATTCTAATGTCTCTCTTAATAAACGTAACTTTGAGTGAAAACTTTTAAATGCACAATTCTTGAAACGTCATTACTACACATATGTTTCCTTTAAAATAAATTCCTCACCTGAAATCTTATTTTTACACATTAAGTGTTAAAAATTTTTTTATATAAAATAATTGTTTAATAAATATAATAAAAAGTCTTACTGGGATTATTATTGTGTCTTAATTCAGATATTTGTCATGTATTTGTAAAAGAAATAAATCTCTAATCATCATGGTAAAAAATATTATATTAAGCATATTTACAATATTATTTATTATAGATCTAAAGTTGTGTGCGTATGTTTCAGGATAGATAAAATAGATATTTTATATAATACATGAGAGGGAGAGAAAGAGAGGGTTTTCTTTTAACAAAATGTACCGAAAAATATATCTTTCTTACGGTAAAGAGCATTTATGATAAAAGTATATCTCTCTTGCGATAAATGTATTAAAGTAATATCATTAAAAAGTGAATGGCTTACGGGATGTTTCATACTTTATTCTGACATAATCTGACCTATAGTAAAATATGAAATATCTTATAAAGCATCCGTTTTTCGTAATTTTATCTTGACACTTTTACAAGAGAATGATGAAAGAAATCGGTTTATATCATGAAAATCATACGATTATATCATACTACAAAAAGTGCAGTATTTACAGATTTTATAATTGATAATTGCAAGTGCATTATTGCACTATTGCATAAAATAATGTATAGAAATTGGAATTTATTATATCCTTCAACGTTTCCTTTTATCATCAATAGTAGGAAAGATCTCTCTGTTTTATTGTTAGAATTAAAAAGAAACTAAAAGATACACAATATCCTTCGAGGTTTATATTTGTCGATATTTTGTTGATATTTCCTAAATGTATTTGCTTCTAACGGAAGATAGCAATTGCGAAGTTCGTTACGTACAGTTAATTAAAGAATTATGAATTAATCTGAGATATAAATCCTTTTCTAAATAACTTATCGATTTATCAACTTCAATTAACAAAAGAAGACATTAAGGAGAAGTATATTATAATAATCAATTTTAATTTTTCAGGAAATCCTTTCTCACTACTTCAATATTTATATATTTATAAAAATATATAGCTATAATTATATATTATGAACAATTATAATGTAAACCTTTCATTATTATTAGTTTATAACTTATTTTGTTTTTTATTTAAATCTTTGTTCTAATTGCTTAGTTTTAATGTTTTAAATTCATTTTCTCACAATACTATATTTTTTAAAATTACAATTATAATTATTGATATTAAATGTATTTTGATTTTATCTAAAATTACCATGAAAGGTATTAAAGCCGCGAAGAATTTCATTTACAATTTAGCGGAAGCGAAAACAGTGGAAGGTTCCGTACAGCGGAATTTTCGTCGGGGACAATTAAGAGTAGAATCTGCAAATTGCGCCATAATACGCAATGACAAAGAGGTAAACGTCTGCAAGACGACGTAAGAGAAAAGGAGAAAAGCAAATAAGAGACAGAGAGAAGATTAATAAGTATGAGATACGCGCACAAGCTATAATATCGCGAGCAGAGAGAGGAGTGCCGTTTAAGGTGAAATATATACGAAACGCGATACGATGCAACGAAAGATATATCCCAACGATGCCAACTAGAGAGATTAGATCTCGGCGATTCGCTTCGAAATTAAGCTTGCTTTAATCTCACACAACTCCTGCGATTAATCTTCTCGCGTACTTCGGTTTACCGTTCTAAGATTCCAACGTAGCTTTACCTCTTTTACATCAGATTTACGAGCAATTTGACGAACACCGAGGTTCATCAAAATTAGCTTCTTTGCATTTCAACTTAGTTACTTTTACTTTTTTTGATAAATATTTCAATATTTCAAATATTTTCAATATTTTTTTCAAAATTCATTTATGATACTTGTGCTATAATTATTTTAAATATTAATATAACTGACAAAACAATCTTACATAATTTACGTACAATAAACCGCCGAAATCATTTCTCTATCAATAGATGGAACAGAAAGTTCTTAGTGTCTTTTGTATTATTTATTATTAGCAATTATATGTATATTGTTTTATCGTTTTAATATTAATATGTAATTAGTAGTGTATTAAATATTGATTTAGTAATTTAATATTATGTGCGTTGGTGAAAGATACGTTGTGTGTTTATTTTAACTTGCAATTAATAATAATAATATTATTTTATAATAATATTATTTTAACATTTAATAAATAATTTTGATATTAAAATTGAATATTTATATTATTTGTTATTTTTATGATTTATTTTTTTTTAAATATATTAATTTAATACATTATATTAAATTTATTATAATAATAAAGAATGATATCGCGTATGATATCAATTATATATATTTAATGTAATATTAATAAATAGTTGTCGGCGCTAGATTAATGATCGCTATAATAGCTATATTATATTATAGTGTATCGTTACCCTTTCAATTTTTTTAAAAACCATCATTGAAAAAAAATGTTTTCCAACAAAGTATAGCTCCTTTTTCTTTGTAAAATTATTATATTCTTTGAATTAGTAAACATATATATTTTCTTTATTTAAGAAATTTTTTAGAAATACTAAGAATATTATTGTTTTAGAACATTAAAAGTTAAAGTTTTAGAACATAAAAAAAATATTACAAATTGAGTTAAAGAACATTACCTCGTTACGAGGAAGAACTTTTCACATCTTTGTCTTACTATCGTTACTAATTTCCACGATTGAATCAGGATAAACTTCTCAACTTGAAACCAAAAGAGGGAGACCCGTAAATGAGAACGCAGATTTAATCGACAGACAATTAAACGTCGTGGAAGAAGCGAGATATATATTCGAAAGGAAACAAAAATGTGCTCGCTTGCAACTGAAACGCTCGCGTAACCGAGAATGCAAACCAATATAGCAGAAAAAGAGAAGTAGGAAGGGACGGCAAGAGGAAAGGAAGACCCTTCGACGCATCGAAGCTTTCGTTGCAAACGCGATAAATAAATAATCCTAATTGCGGCTGAATGGCTCCACCGTGACGATGGAGAGAGAAAAGCGAAGAGAGACAGAGAGAGAAGAAGGATGGAAAATAAAAGCAACTCTCGAGACAATGGCGATCGGTTGGTCGGTTTTTTTCGTCCGCCACGTACGGTTTTTTACCGCCTTTCATCGCGCGCAGCCGTTCGTTCTCCGCGATGATAATACGGCTAATTATTTATTCAGCCGATAAAAGCGACCGACAGGCTTCTAACGCGACGGCTGCAGCCAGTATTTACGCGTCGTTCCCACGGGACGCGCAGATAATTTAATTAAAGCAAAATAAACTGATTGAATGAATGGAATAATTAATCGAAAGTGTAGTTACTATTTATATTTATAAGTTATAAATATTTATGAAACAGTTTTGTATTTATCTAATAAATTTGTATATTTTTCAAATGCACGCAAAGTGTGAAAACCAGTATTTATTCGCTCTGTTCATAAAACATAATATAGAAAAATTATTTTACTTTTTTACATTAATATTACCTTATTTAATTACGTGGAAAAATAATACAAGAAAACTATAATGATAAAAATAGTCATAAATAATAATAAAATTCATTTTAAAGAACTTTTCAGACCCTTTAAAATTTGTTGAAACTTTTTATAGAAATTTCAATTTATTCAAAATATACATGAAATTTGCTCAGCATGAATTAGAGAAAATTCTTTCTCCAAGCATTTTCGCCATAGCTTAATTAAACTAAAATAAACCGATTACGTTAATCAGTTAAACATAAAACACTTTCGGGGGTAGAGAAAATAGTGAAGGAACCAAAATGCGAAGAGAACCATCGTGCAACCGTGCGAATATAATAAACTTGGCTCTCCTCTTTAATCAATTTTATATGCCATTTTGTACAACATGCATATACAATGTTTTAGACAACATGAGATAAGTAAATTATAAAAAAAGATAAGTAAATGAAAATTAAGGTGTATGCAAGGGACATAATTAAATGCTTTTAGTCCTTGTTAATAGGCGCTCTCTATTGTGAACCTTTGAGAGATGAAATTATTAAGCGCCGTTTAATTAAAACGTCATTCTGATACTAGAATTAATATCAGCTAAACTTTCAGCGTACACAACGAGAAATTGCGATTAAATCTACAAAAATATGTCATATTATTTTACTAAACACACGTTACGTAAAATATATACGCAACGTCAATCGCGTTAGAAAACGAAACTTATGTCTGTCAAACATTTGAATAAAAATATCAAAATATCTAAAACTTGACTACTATTCCTTTCTCTTTAAAATTAGCTTCAAAAACCTGTTAATCTTCGTCCACTCTGATATGAATGGAAACTCACTAATTAGCGACAATTATGTGGTTGCCCGAATATGACAATATCGAATAATTCGTTTCAAAGCGAGATGGTGTCGTGCCGAATTAATGTATGTATATGAAAGTGACGGAAAATATGATTACGTTCGGGGATACCTTTTTTATGGAACTTTTATGCTGAGCTTAAGGGACCTCGAAGTAGCATTAATATAATTAATGCCTGAACGAAATGGGGGAACATGTTAACCCCTTTTTAAGGTACTGGCATACTGTTCTCGCCCTCGTTGCCGCTGGCACGTGGGTAATAACGAGGTGCTAGATAAACGATTGGATAATACATTAGATCGTTGCATACGAAATGTAAGCGTATTCCGAAAGTGCGGATTAACCGACTGCAGTTTACGTGACGTAGGTCGAGCGATTAATGATATGTCGCGCACGATATCACCAAGTCCAGTCAACAGCGCCAAGTTGTTTTTAATTAAAAGCTGCCCGACTGCCAGTGGCAGAAGTTTCAGAAATATCGTCTTTCTTCTTTTGCTTCAATTAGATCTTTTGATAGTGCAGTGTACGCGTGTAAACGAGCGTGCGTGCGTGCGACATGTATCCCGAATTGGTTTAATTAAAACGCCGACCTTTTCTCTAATTAGATTCCAAACCACAAGTCGTCACAAACGTTCTGTCGTTTATATCTCACTTTGAATCGTATGCGCGTAAGGCTCGTGATATGAATTGCGGTATTCAGAAGCAGGAGTGGCATGACTGAATGCTGAAAAACTCTGCACGCGTACAAACGTTGAAATTGAAAAATTTAGAAAAATTTTTTTCCAACGCGCCTTGAATCCATATTTATATAATACTATATAAAACATTTTTTCTTTCTTTTTTGGAATTTTTAACGTAACTGAAAGGCTTACACTTTCCCAAAATATTTTAAATTCTACTTAAGAAAAAAATTTTTAAATGTTACTTAAAGGGTAACTATTAGGTTACTTAAATAAATTAGAGAAGAGATTGCTATAATGGAATACAAACTCTATAATAATATTCAAACATACTAAATTTGAATTTTCTCAGGTTTCAACTGTCTGATATATCTGGTTTTCATATATAAAAGATTTGAACTTGAAAATTAGACTAGAATAAATATTATTTAATGTAATTTGAACAATATAAGATTTTAGAGAACTTCTAACTTATTTAACAACTATTAGTGTCATACATTTAATTACAACTATTTACTTTATTGTAATTATTTCTATACATTTATGATTATAATTATATATAATAATTGTCATTATACAATAATTATTAATTTTAATGAATTTAATGATGAAAACTGTCTTTTAACTTTAATTTTCAATTGATGAAATGCCGATAAAGTTAAAATCATTTTAAAATTTAAAATCATTTTTTCTGAGACGCTATACATCATGGAAAACGGCAGATAAAAAATAAAAAAAATGAACAAAAAAGGCAATGAACGGGCATGAAATTAAAAACGAGAAGTGTAGAACGGGATGGACAAAATTAAAAATTTTTTTTTAAATATTAAAGATGATATCAAATCATGCGCGCAGATATATGATTTAATATTTCATTAGAGTTTACCTTTTTATGCATCTTTATCTTTATTATATATGTATAAAAAATTCTACAATAAACTAATTAGTTTACTTACAAATTTTGTGGCTTTTAACATAATACATTTAATTATTTTTTAGAGTTTTTTTTCCAAAACATAATATTTTTCTGTCAAAGAAAAAGACATTAGTAATTAATTTGTCGTATATGTGTCAGTTACAAGCTTTGCAAGAAGAAAAACGTTCTGCTAATTTAACTTTAATGAGTTTTCACAATCTCATGGTTATTTTTCTATCATGATTTATGCATATTTAATGTGATGTACGATTTGATTTCTTAGGAAACTATCTGATGCTATTACTTTTCCTATTAAGATTAAAAAGTTTTCTCTAATATGTCTTCAAACTTGAAAAGTTTGATACTTGATCGAATCAAATGTAAGAATAGTTTTAATGATAATAATCGACATTTCATTATGGAATTATCTTGAAATAGTATGAATGCTATAACCATGATAAAGTGTAATCACCACATATTTCTCGTAAAATCATGTCCCGTTTTGTTTATTCGTGCCCATTATACAGTGTCTATCGACCTTCTCGCGCAAAGTATTGAGGGATATTAACAATGACTGGGTGGACCAAGGAAGCAATTTCGCGAGCAGGCAGATTTGCGAAGCTTTCAGCCGAAAGACCGTCCATGTCCTGGTGCTTAACAATTTCACAAGTTTGCCGTCCAGACGGCTTACAGTTTACGCGATGGTGGCTTTGTTCTCACTTCGGAGCACTTACGACTTCGTAAAACCCTCAGATCCCAGACGGCCAGAGAGAGAAAGTAAAGTAGAGTTGAATGTACATATTTCATCCTTAAGGATTGAAGTCACCTCGAAATGTCAGAAATATTTACATTTCACTTAGCAAATAGAACGAGAAAGGATTAAGATTATATTATATGAACAAAAACATTTAATTAAATAATATTTACAATTATATAAAAGTTGAAGTTAATATTACGTACATTATTTAAAATTATAATTAAAATTTTATGCGTCCCCATGTGTATATGTATATCGTGTATATGTATATGTTATCACTCTTATTTATTTCTATTAGCAATATTGTTGTCGCAATAATGAAAAAAAATGCCATTTTTACTCTGGGGAAATCCTGAATATATTTTTAAGCATAAAATATATTTTAAGAATATGTATATGATTTTTTATATGTATATTTCCCATTTCATTTCAGAGTGTAATTTACATTATATTATATTTAGTATTAAATTAAAAAATGAAAATATCAAATATTTTCATCAGAAAAAATATATTTAAAGTCTAAATGTAAGAATCTAACAAATAAAAAGTATAAACACAAAATATATTTTATTTACATAATAAATAAGTAAATACTGTATATTAAAAAATTTTTTATTTAATTATATTATATAAATGTTACACACACACACACACACACACACACACACACACACACACACACACACACACACACACACACACACACACACACACACACACACAAACGTTAAAAAGATAGAAGTATAAGAGACAAATAGCAGACAAGAAAAGGAGAAAAAAACAGCAGAACAAGAAGTAGAGAAGAGAAAAAAAGGAATAGAGAAAGGGAAGGAGAAAAAATACTTTTGGGAAAGTTTTCACTTCCGATAATTATGCCAGAAAATAAATCTCACATTGAGGCTGTTATTTCTCGTTCTTCTGCTGAAAGGATTAAAATACGTATGCGGCGTGTGATTTTCCGACACAATAGGGATTTACACATGTATATGTGCCTAGAGGTGAATATCACCGCTCTAAGATCTCTGAATTGTATAATTAACTGGTCTTGTAATCTGTATATTCGAGTGACTTCCAGTGAAATTGATCTGTGACATGACCGCTCATCTATAATTGCTGAGAGAAGGAATTATTAGAATAATTGACAAGATTAAATCAAAATTACTAATACGTTTTTTCATATCATTTAACATTATAAATAAGTTTATAATGTAAATTATATATATTTCTCATTGAAAGGACGTTTTAGCGATGTTAAATTCGGTAAATAAATTTGTCAACAGATGTTTGCATCAACATTCAATTAAATGTTGTTATTTAGTATGTCTAGTATACATCATTCGAATAATATGGGCTGTGAGTAGAAAACTGGTTGGAAAACTGGTCATGCTGGTCCCATATTATCAATCGTTGTTACAGGAAAACATTTTCCATTAATTCTGGTAGTTTTTGGACTAAAAGACAGCATACTTTCGGCCATTTAAAGTTTTGTCTATAATTTCTCAAGTGTGCTCCATATCGTATATTACAAAGACACTGATATACCATTTGTTGAAGCCAATCTAGAATTCTCAACTGATCAATAATACATATTGTGGATATTTAATTGTCCACAATTTGTAAATGTCGATTTATCAAATTATAAGCTCTGAGTTTTCCTGAATATTATCATAAATTAGAATCATTCTCATTTTTTCTTCTTGATCTCTTCTTCTGTTTACATAAGTGACACGAAGAAGTCAATAAGTGTTTCTGAAGACATTTTACTAATAATCGTTCAGAAGATACAGATCATATTAATCATTTAGCAATATTTGACAAACTATAACAGCAATAGATAAAAGTACTTTTTCCTATAAAAATTTAAAAATAAATAATTCGACGTTGGTATTTGTGTTAAAATGCTTATAGGTAGTAATAAAATAGTAATATAAAATTTATTTTAATACTAAAAATTTTTCACAAGTTTAATAAAATTTAATTTTCTTAATTATTGAGAGAATTAATAATAAAAAGAAAAGGTTGTATTTTGAAACTTGAAGTGGGTAAAACTATTATTTTTTTAAATGGTATATTTGTTAACTATTTTAAAAACTAAATGATTGATTTTTGCATATTTTCTATTTATTGATAAATAGGAAAATACGTATGCACGTAAAATATCAACGATGTATCGGATCTTATAAAAATATTTTTTCTTCTCATGTTATTTATGCGAAATGATGACTGTGTATTCACACATCAGTATTTCTATGTTTATACTCGGAGTTCTTCAGCATTTCTTCTGTTTATATACTCGGACACTGTATACCATTTTACACGTGCATACAGAAAATAATTTGTGAAATTTTTTTACGCGCGAGAAAAATATTCTGTCGAACGTCGTAGAGAACTTTTTCTCCGGTAAATCATATTTTGTTTCACGTTTTGCGAGTGCTCTCGCATCATTTTTGAAACATGATTAAGAAAATACAACATTTCGCTATTACCGTATGCGTCTGCCTTTACAGTTGACTTTTCCATAAAAACTCAAGAGTATCAACATTATAAAATAACGCAGAAGGACAAAAATATTCTATTTGGTAATCACAGAAAATCGTAATTTAAGAAAAAAAATACATATATACAAGTACATATATACAATGTACATATTATTATCCCAAATATTTATTACGTTTTATTTATTATAGATATTTTACATGTATCTATAAAGATATATATATTCATTTCATACTCACTTCACTATGCACGTATGCGTGTACACACACACACACACACACACACACACACACACAACAACAACACACACACACGCACACACACACACACACACACACACACACACACACACACACACACACACACACACACACACACACACACAATAAAGAAATATTTTACCATGCATATTAAATATTGCATATAAAATATTGAATTAAAAAATTTCAATTTTATGAAATATTCTATTCTATAAAACAAATCTCTTTTGTCAATCAAACAGATTTAATAATCAAATATTATGTAAAGCAACGTTCACCGTACCGGCTACAACCATATTTCGAAGAGGAGATTACTATCCCTTTCCTGCCATCATGTTACTTAATGAGAAACTTTGACCGCAATGGTGTCCTCAAGACTGTCAGTCTTTTGAAGGAGACTGAAATATGGCGACCGGATGTATGTAACATGACCTAGACTGACATGAATTTGTGCAAACAAGGCTTATACGAGAGGGGGAACATTGTAAAACGTGTGTATCTTGGTCGTGGCTGACGCCGGGACTTGCTAAATTAAACAAGGGCCTAAAGGGTCGCCCCTAATTTACGTAGCTCGCTAATTCAGCCCTCTTCCGTCCGCCTCAACCCTCTTCACTATCTTCCTTCTCTTTCTCACTTCCTATCTAAGCGAGTATCATCGTCCGCTCTCTCTCGTGTTGCAGGCTCTCCGTTACGGATTTCCGCGGTAAAATCCCTCATCTCACCCTCCCGTAGCGGCACTATCTCTTTTCCCAGATTGGATAATGGGATTATTTACCCTTCGGTGCGCAGATTCACGTCATTCACGAGCTAAATCTGCATCGAGAATTACGTTTGGGGATAATGAGATTGCAACAGATATACAAGAGACGACGCAGATTTGTGTTATGAAGCGTGCTATTCTACATTTATTTTATAAACTACATCTATCTTATAAATCTTCATCACTTTCTTTTTAAACACGTTATCAATCACAATCGTTATTTAACGTTAATTGTAATTAAGATTGCAGCTGGGAAGCTAATAATGGTAAACGACAATTATTTCCATATTTATAGTAATTTTTTTGTATTTATTTTGGCCGATTATAATAATCCGATCGAAATTGTATATATATCGAAATTTTATGTATCACTTTATCTTACAAAATTCGTCCGACAGTCCTGAATGCCAATGGATAGCTGATGAAAAATGCAACGGATGAGATCATCCGGAATCGCCGCGATGCGACGACAATACGAAAAGTGGAGCGGAGCGAGTAATCCGCTTCGCACGCGCACACGCGCCGCAGTTATCAGGCTCTATTTCACGACGCAACACAATCTACCTCGTCGAGCGGTAGCGCGCGCGAATAAGAGGATTATTACTTTTCTCTGCATTACTCCGAAATGCAAGACGACGAGAAAACTGGTCCATCTCCTCCCGAATACGAGAAACGCACAATTTCCGCTGTTCCATACGCAAGCGCGGCACGTAGCTTATCTTTCCGGTCGCGCGATGGCACGTGACTTTCGATGTTAAGTACGATCTGGTGGAGAGATGCTCTCAGGAGTGGCATACACCCCGTTGTAATTATAAAGCGCAAGATAACATCACGCAATATAAATCCTCATTATTGGTCGTGCGCTTTTTCTCATCTCTGTAGTAGGATCGCAACTGTGTTTTTCCAACTCTCGGCTATGGGAAATTATATGGCAAAGTTTCGGTATCGCCTACCGAAACCGCTTCCGGTAACACATGGAAAAACCTTCATCGAATGTTTTGCGATTAAATTTTAGTTGCAATGAAACAATGCATTGTTGCTAATATATTTTGTTACTATAATTGTTCTAAATACAGAAATAGAACTGATAAATCATATTAAAGATTTAGCTACGATGTATAATAGAAAAAAGCGAATATATTTATTATTATCTATTATTTACATAATACACGAAAATTTACTTACGATAGATATAAGAGAGAAAGCATATATTTATTATCTACTATTTTACGATTATATTATAATAATATAGTAATTAGTTTTACAATTAGTTTTAGAATTAGTTCAAGAAAAATAACAATTTGATTTTATCTAATACAGTTCAGAACATAAATCGTGAAAATATGATATAAAAATATTCAGATATAATATAATTATTATGTTAAGCTAATAAAGAAGCGAGAACAAATTTTATTTTAATGTTTAGTAAATATTATAAAATATGTTTTTCAGAATAAAAAAAAAATATTTTTAGTTCTCTCTTTTCTTTAAATCTCTAAAAAATATAATAAACTTTAAAAGAAAGGACAAGAAGTGTAACGATATTCATAATTTCCAACAATGGTGTCGGATCGATATAACGATAAAAGTCCGCAGATTGAAATATCGGCCGTGCATGTTTTTCTCAAGAACGTTTCGCGGTTAATTTAGTAAGCATGTCGTAATTTGCATGTGTTGTTTGCCCACGATCATACCTCCGTCGATGTTACTTTTTTACTTTGTTTCTTTTGCGACAGTACAATGTATAACTTCATCTATTGTCGAGCTTCGCTGCAAAAGAGCACCATAAAGGGTCCTGATTTACAAATCTAAACTTATGACTCTCCGCGTGCATAATGCGATAGAGTTCTCTACTTCGCTAATGACTTGAATATTTCATGCAACGTGCGTATAACGATGAACTCAACTGTGATATAAAATGTCCTAAAACTCAAATCAGATGTCTTATTCATTGCGGGAGCTTTTTTTCATAGATTTTTTTAATAATTTTAATTCTTTTCTTTTGGAGGGGGGGGGGGGAATTATTGTATTGTGCCAAATAATCTCTTCTAGTAAAATCTTTAGTAAAAAATCATGCATTTTGATTATTCGCATGGGATCAATTTGTGAAAACTAGTCTCGTTCGCCAATCATCTTGGATCGCAAAAGCGCGTATGTGTGATATGTCAATCGCGTATATCGCACGATAAGTATCGCTCGTACGATTTTGATTCGCGGTCGATTGATTCAGATTCGAACATGTCACACTGTATAGGCGAGCCATAACTCCGTGAAACCATAGCGCTCGACACTATCTGTGCATCGCTATCTCTCGTATGGAGTGCGTGAATGTGGGTTAACAATCGAGTTAATTTCCTGGCGTAGATAACCGGCTGGCCAACCGCGCATTTGTATTCCGCTACGATTATTCGCCGGAGGAAATTCGCGGATCGAAGGCGAGAGCATGAGCACGTGTCACGTCCTTCCGTTTCGGCGTTTTACTATGTAAATCCGGCGCTTAAGTTCGCATCAAATGAGCTCTGTAATTCGCGACGAAATCTGGAGACGAAAATCACAGTTTAAATTAATTTCAATTATCTAACAATGATATGTAAAATGTCACTTTTATGTCAGCTAACTGCATGTCTGCTACACTGCATGGTTAAACAGTTCTCGCTGCACTGCAAATTGAATATAACTGTTTTTAAAAATGTGCTAATTTGATATAATAGTATTTTTAATTTATTACATTAATTGAATATTTTAATTCCAGAGAATTAATTAGTAAAAATTAGTAAATTAGTAAAAAAAAATCTTAAATAAATGTATATATTTTCTTAAGATGTATATAACTCGCATTTCATGGAAATCTAAGTTTTTGATGCTATACGTATACATATAATACACATGTGTATTATTTATTTTTTTATAATTCTTGTTTTTATAGCAAATCTCTAAGCATATGTATTTTTATTTAATCTTATGTTTTATCCGTTGTATTTTATATATAGGTACTTTAAAATTCGGAAATTGATCGTGAATGACGTACACAATTATGTAACAATGGAAAAACAGTTTTCAGTTTTCTTAAGAATTGCTCACAAAAGAGAAAACAGGAGAGAAAATAAGAAGAAAACAGAAAAGAGAGAAAGAAGAGAACAGAGGAGTACACAAACGGTTCGTGAAAATAGCATAGGACGAATATTTGCAATTCCGGCTGCGCCATTATGGCGGTCTGCACGCAACAATGTTGCATACATGCCGAGACAAATTTTTCGCCATTCCGACGGCGACACGGTGGCTTTTTTGCCACGTCGAGATATCATCTCGATTTGTCGTTAACACGGCAGCTTTCCATCTCACTACCTTTTCTTCAGCTGGAAAATTGCAAAAAAAAATACAAAGTCATGCAAATAAAATAAAAAGAAAATCTAATAAAATTAATAATAATCATTATTATTGTACAATCTTGATTGGATTTTATGAATATGAATATCAATATGTTATCTCTAGAAACAAGCAATGTTCAATTTTTGTCTAAAGATTAAATGTCTTCTATTTGAGAATTACATTATTTTACAATGGTATAAAATGGTATATTCACAGTTTATAGTTCCAAAAATACTTAATTGTCAATATCAATTAAAAACAATTAATTGAAACAATCTATATATACTTGTTATTATATATAATATACACGAAGCAAAATTTTCTTTGCACAAGAAATAAAGATTATTCAAGTTAATCTATAATACAATAAAAATAAAAAAAATTAAAATTAAAATTAAAATATAGAAAACGATATATTCTTTTCATATAAAATTCGTATCATGAAAATAAAAATATTAGGTTATTGCACACAAAATATTAAAATCACAGTTTCATAAAATGTTCTCTCAGTTTTATATAGATCATATTTATATAGGTAAGAAATTAGTATAAAACTATTTACACTGGTAAAAAATAAGTATTTGTTTAATATTATACATGTCATGCAGTATCTGTGTGATCTCGTAGAAAATCTCAAAAAAGGTTTATAAATAAAATTGCAAGAGAATTTAATATGCACCGTGAGATTTAAATTCCAAAATAGAAATCACTTTTTACGAAGAATTACATTACATTTGTCTACCTTTTATTATTTCACAATTTCGCAGATTTGCAAGATCTGTTCCTCCATCTCGTACAAGACGTACATAAATTGCACACGTCTGTCCCGTATGTATTTTATTGCTGTCTTTCACATGTGCTCAGCTTTCAATTTAAACCATTCCACCAAGCTATTTATATGTAAAATATGTTACGCAGGCTATTTTAGAATTTTGTTTTTAGATTATGCGATGTCAATTAAAAGTGTAAATGATGTTGCATTGGTTGAAATTTTGTCTTTTATTTATATCTAAATCCAGAATAGCTATTCAGGTGTTCTATTTCTATGATGGAGCATTTTGCATATCGGCAAGTTTGGGATTAAAAGGAAACAAATTCCGAATGGATTGCTATCGACGAACACTAATTCGAGCGAGATTCATCTGATACAATTTTTAACGATATTTTCTCGGACACGGAGGATTTTCTCGAATTCGTAGAACGTGACCGATTTGATTGCAAAAAGCGCAAATCCACTTAAGGCTCGCTATTCGTCTGGCGTGCACGACAGACTTTCCCGCTCCCTCTCGTGTATATATATCCATATATTGTCAATTCAATCCCGTCAGTTAGCACCGAAGTGCCCCAACAACGCTTGCCTCTATGCCGTACAGAGCGCGCAGTTATAAATCAGCGTGAGATGCAAGTGCCATTTCGAATTCCGGTGCGCATATAGTCCTTTGTCGCGGCGCATAATTCATACTCAGTTACACATTACGCCGCGCATTACACCATGCATTGCACCTAATGTCAAACAATATTCCGAGCGATAATATTTCAAGCATCGTCGCCGCTCCGTCCTGTACTAGTAATACACTTGGGGTCGTTGGTGATCCCATTATACAGGAAATGAATAATATTTACGTAGTATTAGACTGTTACACTGTATGAAATATCGTTTTCATATCAACCGTAACCAGGCAATTTACAGGAAAGTGAAATGTATAAGTAATAGAAAGAAAGCAGACAATAGTGTTTCTCAAAATAAAATGTTAACCTTATCCCATTTAAACACGAAAAGTTTAAAAATGGATTAAAACAGTTAAAAGAATATTTATTTGTGAATTCTTTCATTTTGTCGGAAAAAAAAAATAAGTTTTTGTTCTGAAATGGAAAAACCGTTTGTGTGTTGAATCTTTTCAAAATATATATTTTATTATAAATTAAGTAAACAAAACCATCATTTAAAACTTAAGACATAATAAATGATAAATCAATATTCATTCTTCTTTCTTTTTCTTTTTTTGTTCATCACTTTTTCTTTCTTCTTTCTATCTTGGGAATCTATAAATTCTTCAATGATTCGAGTTCTGTAAGAGACCACCGCTTCTATCAAACGTTGTTATCAATTCAATCGTTAAGTGGTTTCAAGTGAGTTAAAATTTGAAGCTCACGGAGAAGCAAAGTGAGTTGGTCATGTCCAGTATTTCTTACAAATTCCACTTCGAAGAAATCTCTGTAATCTTTCACGAGTTCTCGCATTATTCTGGATTAATCCTTCAAGCTTCTCGAACTATAAAAGACTGTTCAATCTTCCCGTGTGACAGCATATTCAACGCCAACGCAGATAAAACCTGAATTTTTCTGAAAATCTATCTATATAATCGTCTATATAGTTGTACATAAATTTATATATGTTGTTTAAAAAAATTTATTTTTAAAATAATTGTGTATTAATAATATAATTTATTTTCAAATTGGGATGTCTATTGTTGTAAGAAATTTTATTATAAAGCTTTTTCTTGTCAATATGAAATAAGACTTTCTTATCAATATGTGATACTTTAATAATTTAAAAAAAATTAAAATCTGTTATTGTAATAATTTATCATAACAATTACATAAGAATTCCATATTATTAATTATTTTAATATATTAATTAAATATTAATTAATATATTAATTAAAAATTAAATTAAATTAAAAGTATTTTTATCTTTGTGTGTGTGTGTGTGTGTGTGTATGTGTGTGTGTGTGTAAAAGAAATAAAAATAAAAATTATAATTAGTAATTAAAAAGTTGCAAAATATCTTTTGTCCACAAAATCCTTTTAAACAACCCACTGTTATTGACCAATGTACATCTATATTCGATAATAAGTTTTCGATTCTGAATCATTCGAAATAAAAGGAAAAAGAAGAGCTCGAGAAAAAAAGAAGAGTAGTGCTAAGATTATAAAAGTACGTAAAGAATACTTGTTGTACATATTATTTTTATTGGCTAAAGAATTGCTGACAAAGTCACTACGAGGATGACAAAAACAGAAAACAAACGGGCCGATACAGTCTTCACGACTTAAGAATCTTCCAGAGAAATAACTCGAGAAATCGATCGGAACTAGCTACTCGATATTAAAGACGAAGATAGTTTGCTGCTGGTCTCTAAGATAATATTCAATTTCAGATTACATAAAATATAAATAAATACGAAAGATTAATGTAAAGTCCCAATCTCTGCGACTCTTTCTATTAATATTAACCCTTTGTGAACGTTACGGAGACAGTTTATTTACTTATATAATATTATATATACCTACATATAATTAAAAATTGTATATTATTCTTAAACAGTTCACATTTTATTTACACGAATCAATTTATTTCATTATTTTATGTATAAAATATTAAAACAAGATTATTGGAAAATAAATGTTTTATGAGATATAGTATTTCATATTAAAATATGTCAGACTAAATATAAATAAGATATAAATATTTCGTAAACCACTCAATTTTTGATAGCAAAAACACACATATACACATATGTATAATTCCATATTATTTTACATACTAATATTATTAAATCTCAGTATTTTTAACAACTTTTTTTACATTTCTCAAATTCTTAATGCTTTTCTTGTTTTGTTTATTTCACATTTTTTTCAATTATTATATACAGAATAAACATTTCTTTCAATAATTATATACAGAATGAAAAAATAAAAAAAGAATAAAAGATACCATTTGCATAGCACAATAATTTTTATTCTGTGCTTGTACTATTTAAATATAAAAATTGACAGCAAAAACATGAGGATTGTTTTCCCCCTCCCCAAAATGTCAAAAATGATTGTATTGATTATTTGATTATCGAAAAATATTCTCGAAAGTATTGTACTTTGCAAAAACATTTCATAAAACACTTTAAAAATACATCACTTTATATGCACTGATCCAATATTTTGTTATCAACTTGGAAAGACTAAAAGTATTATAATTTAATTGTTTACTGAAACAATCATCATCAATCGAATAGATCAATACTGGGTGGCACGTACCGTTCTGTGTACGCGATAAATTCTTCGGCGTCAAATTGATTGTCGATCAGAACAGGCTACGCGGTACGTAGTTCGAGCGTGTTAACGCATTCCCCCCACAATTTAGCGCAATTTAGTACTTCGCAGCGCACTTATTCGAGTACCGCGTACTCGTCGACCCGGCTCTGCTCTGCAGAATGAATGATCAAAGCGAGCCGGATAACGTTTATTCGTTCCGCCAGTATACATGCTCGTGGTCGTTATTCCCGCACCGGGATTCTATGCCGACTGCGCTTTTCGAAAATTCTGTTCAATAGTAAACTGACCGGTCGCCATCACTGATATTTTTGCTGTAAAATTTGTTAGCTGGTACTAGAATTGTGAGAACGAAGTTGGAACGCTATCGTATGTAGAATTCTGTTCTGAATTATAGATAATAGTTTAAAATAAGTTCTATTGACAACAAGAAATTCACAAAACCATTTCTTTACAAAATTTACGAAAATTCACTTTTTTTTTAAGAGAAACAACTTTTTTAATCCTCATAACTGCCTGTATTTTTTACTAAATATAATTCTGACTTTTAAATGTCATATTACGTTAATTTTTAAAAATTCAAGACAAACTAAAAATGCTTACTTTTTATGCTATAATTACAACAGATATTTATATAACATTTTGTTCCATTAAAAAAAACATATTATTAGAATTCCTCAAATAATATTTGTGATAAAAAAATTAATAAAATTTTCATGATAAAATATTGAATTAATGAAAAAATTATGAATTATATTGAAGATATTATAGATAAGCTTTATTTTTTAATTGCTCTAAGTTTTTGTGGTCAAATAAAAATCTGATGATAAAACTAATAAATTTCATACAACAAAATCAAAATTTGAAAAATTTTAAATTTTTTAAAGTATTTATAACACCTCAGGTTCTCATATTATTAGATAGAAAGATTATTAGATTATGAATCCAATTAAAATTGATGATTACAATCTGCATTTGAATGCTTTGTTTTAAGTTTTTTGTTGAATTATGTTAATAAAATCTATAAATATTTTTTACACAAAATGTTTCTCTAATTATCATTTGTTTTTGTGCATGCTTTTGCGTAATATTTTAAAATATTAACTACAATAAAAACTATGGAACAATCACAACAATCGAGGAAGTTTCGCAGCGTGACAAATAATATTCTTTTCACATATATTATATATATTTATCACATATGTGATACATCCATTCATTGTCTCGTTTCGGTACAATACACACCGTGTCCCTGTCATTAAAATGAATGCTTTATGATCGCAAATTATATGTTTTCCGACATCGATCTACCTTGTTTTTCGCGGAAGTTGATTCGCGTTAATAATCCCCGTGTTGCATACGTAACTATAGGTACTGAAAACAAAATTAAAAACTTTGAGACATATATACATCGGGGTTACGCGAATTCAGGAAGAAGGGGAAAGGAGAAAGGGCGCAACCCCAACGAGTAGTATAGATCTAGAAAGGCGGAGAAACGCGGTAAACCGCAAAACGGTGCGTGACTGGGGATTGCGATGAATGACCTAATCGACGCCCACGTATCGCTCCCTAACCAAAGGACAGACAAGGTTAAAAAGAGCCCTCAGCTACATGTCATGTGGTTGCACATAAATTAGGTGAGTCAGGTATACACTATTAGAGGGATTAATACAATGATAGTCTTTTGAAACTTAACAAAGAGATATTCCAATAATATTCCTACAAATAACAGTTCAATAAAAATAAAATATAAGATAAATTAAAAACACATAAATTAGATAAAGGTGAGTAATTGAAAAAATGTATTTAAAATTAATCAGATTATATTATATATATCACCAACCATAACATCCGATAATTTTGAGATACTGCATAATTAAATTTTTTTTACTGTGAATTATTTCGGTTAAATTCGAAGAATGCAATTACCACGATAAAGTCAATTCAACTCCAATTAATAAATGGTGCCGTATGTTTCACGTTAAAGCAACGATCGCACTTTACGTTAAAGCAACGATCGCACTTTATTTATCATTACTCATCCATGCAATGAGTAAAAATGGCGAGGAGAAATAATAAGGACCAATTGCATTTTAATTAACATTCCTCATTTAAATTTGCAATAATTTATGAAAAATATCTCTTCGTTAATAGACTACACATATACACATGCACGCACATAGAAGCTAATTGATTTTAAACGATACTCCGATACTGTTTCTTATTAATTAAGGGGATTCTCTAAATAAAATATATCAAATAAAAATTTTAAGATTTTTGCAACCAAAACTTTTCTCTATCTCTCTCTCTTTCTCCTCTTCCTTCTTTCTCTCTGTTCTTACATATATATATTTTTTTTCTTTCTCTTCATATGTATATGTATGCATATGAATATTTTATCTTATCACAGACAAGTAAACATACAAAAAGAAATTAAGAAATTAAATAATTTTTGAAGCGTAAAAACAAGATTTGATGATAAAAAGATTTGAAAGAAAAAATTTGTTTCCATAAACTATATAAATTATTTAAATAAACATATATAAATAAAAAGATTATGTATAAATAAAAATGTAATTTATATTAATTTGAATTATTATACGTTACATACACTACTAATAGTGTTAAATATTTTGAATATTAGTTTTGAATACTATACACATGCACTGGGTACCCAGAAACGCTATGTACTTTAATATTAACCGAGGAAGCGTTGGGCATGGGTAATGGCATTAATTATGCAGGCAATTAACATTCGAGCCCTTCGCCAGGTATCATTTTACAGGGACGCTCTCCCTCTTTGCCATCAATCCAAATGTATCATCTAGTGTACGATCTCGTAGTTTGATACGACCTTCGTTCAAGTGCGCAATTGAGAACCGCCTTATACCCACACTTATGTATAATAATTTGCCACGTGTATCAATCATTATCATTAGTATCTAACGGGAACATCATCTTTCTAATTAATAAGGGAGCGGTCTTATCTTTCCTGTTCTCTTTCCTAAAATTTGTAAAACCTTATTTATTATATCATGCAATGTCATCTGGTTTCTTTTGCCTTTTATTTTCTTAATTTAATTTCTTATTAATACATGTTAATGACCTATATTGTATTAAACTGTTTAATTATTATGTATATAATAGTTAGACATTAATTATATATAATATTTAATTTTAATAATATGTAATATTTAATTTTCTGTGTGTGTGTGTTTGGTTTTGGTTTAAATTTAATGTATTTAAATTTATTTGGAAAATTTTATGAAATTTAATATTAACTATATACTTGCAGCGAAAGTTTACATAGTCATCAAATTAAATTAAAAGTATAACTAAAAGAAATATAATAATTCTCTTATAAAATATATTTTTATCGTAAAAAATTAAAACATTATTGTGAATTATACTACTTACAATAAAGTACTTAAAAAATTAATAATTAAACTAATATTTACATTATTGCTACAATATGTAACAAAATGCGAAACTACAATGTTCTACCAGTGTAAGTAGAGAAAGAATGTGAAAAAGTTTAACTAAAGCATTTAATGGAAATCGTACGTGTATATATAAAAAAGCAGAAACTACAAAACCACGCTGCTAATCCCCGTTTGGACTCTGTCAGCTTTTGTAACAGTGAAATATGCAACGATGCGTTTGTTATGTTGTGTGGCGTGAAAGTATATTTTTTCGCTTACAGCGACTTGCATTTTTTAACCGCGGCATTTTCGCGATATATACGTACATTTTAACGGATGGCATAACAACTCGCGCTCACAACAAGACTAGTCTAGTATACATTTCGCGATTTTGCAGTAAATTAAACAGATACAGGTATAACTTGGCATTTGCATAATTTCTCCCTCTCTTTGTCTTTTTTTTGCAGTACTACAGTATAATTTTTATTAATATATGTAAGTACTTGCGTTAGTTAACATATCAATCATTTTACTAACATTGAAATTTTACTTGGTTGTTATTAAAGACGTATTTAATTAAAGTACTTATTTAATTCTTTAAATATATTATATTTTTCTTTATATAGAACTTATACTGATTACTTATGTAATATATTTTATAGTATTTTCTCAAGAAACTTTTATCTTTCTCGTGTGCTAAAACTTTTTAATGTAACAAAATTACTAAGACCGTTATTTAATGCTTGACCGAAGAAATGTCTATTCGTCGAGAAACTGCCGTCCTTTCTTATTGTTTGGAGAAGCGCGGTTTTACGTCCAACTTTGCGATTGAAGGGTATAACGCCGTAATAAGCCGTATGGCAATTTCAAGTAGGCAACGAGCAAAAAGGAGGTTCATTTGAACGGCCGCCAGTTGGAAAATACAACATCTCGTCTTTGTGCAGTTCTTGAAAACTATAAATTCTAATAGCATCTACGCTTTGCAAATGTATTCTTGATAATGTTATTCTTGATAAAAGAAAATTTTAATTATACGTAGTAATCGAATCTCTCGAATCGTGATTTTTGTTACCACTATTGCACTTCTAAATCTTATTTCTCAAAATATCAATAGTTCCATTGTATATAGTATGATTATACGAACCAATAGTAATTAAATAATCATTAGTGTCATAAAGTGATAAAGATGTATTTTATCAATAAAGTATTCTAATCTTTTGTAACTATCAAATGCCATTTTTTATTTTTCTGGCAAGTTTTATATTAATATTCTAAATCTTTCGTGTATATTTATCTGTCATAAAACGAAATATTATAATTGTGCTCGTAAAACCTTTGTAACCTAACTACGGCACTCTGCATTTCGCAAAAAACTTAACGACCGATAGCAAGAAGTAAAATGTTTAATAACGAAGTATGCACCATCGTTCTGGAACGGAGACTGATAAACGCGTTGATGACTTCCGAAAAGAGCTCGCTGAGCAGAATCTGCGAAAAAGAGAAGAATCGCGAGATGCCAAATATAATTACGAGCGTCCCTTAATTATTTCTAACTGTCTTGGCCGGTTTCTCATGAATCTTCACCAAGCTCGCGACTAGCGAGCCAATTATGGTGTACACAATCAAAAATTTACAATTTTAAACCTATAATTTTTGCAGATAATTATAAAAAAAACTAAACATCAAACTCTAAGTATTTTATAAAAAGTTAATCAGTAAGAAAGTGTAAAATACCTGCTATTTAAAACGTATTTATGGCTATTAAGACGTATTTATAGCTATTAAATTTCAGCGCGATACAGTAGTTTTCTTTTAGCAATGAGAGAAGATCCAGTACAAAAATTAAAGATAGAGCGAACGATTTATGACAAATTTAGCTGCAATAAGGTAATGCAAATTGCAAAAAAAAAAGAAAACATTTGCATGAAAAAAGAAAACATTTTTACATTAATAATAGGAAAAGATTGTCGAACAGAGAATGTATCACTATTTTCTGTTCCAGATAAGAAATATATCGATAATGTTATAATGTTTGATTGTATAATGATAAAAATTGTCATGCAATATTTAAAGCATGTATTTATTAAATCGCAATGCGAAAAAAGGGCTATATCACTAGAAAAAGTGTATACACTCGAGCTTCCACATTCTTATCATATTTTTCCGCGCTGTTTATTCGCTATTCTACATTTACCACATAACTACGTGTCTGCACAAAAATAAAGATAGAAAATATTACATATAATAGTATAATCAATAAGGAGTAGAGAAATCATTATAAAAATGATACTTTACAATCCAAGGGAATCGAAATCTACGAAAGAAAAAGAACAGAAGCAAGATAAGAGGTTGCCTAAAATATTAAGAATATTTAGGTTCAATTGTATACATTTGTCATAGAATCTGCAGTTGGAAAAACAGACAGTGATTTCGAGGACATCTAGATATAACATACCACCGAAAAATGACAGCTATAATGATCATCATTGTTGTAAATGTCGGTGTCAGAGTACTCGTAGCACGGTTCGCGTTACCGCAAACGAAAGGGATGGGAGGAGAAGAGGGAAAGGACGACTAATTCGGCCGCCACAGGTGAATATTCATGAGGGGCGATCTTCGCAGCTTAGAACACCCGTTCGAGAAGCCGTATCGCCATCGAAGAGACGGTGCAACGGAGAAATGGTTGGTTAGAGAAGGCGGAGGGAGGAAAACGCCGTGAAGAGAAATATTTCCGTAATGACGTCGACCCCATTGTCGCACCCGCTTGCGAAAGCTACCGTATGTGTATAAACTGAAAACAAGCAACGACGAGACGAATATAACGATATCTAGAAGCGTGAATAGAAGGTAAATTTTTCAAAGTTTAGAATTGTTGAAGATACAAAATACGCAAATAAAATAAAATCTTCTCCCATATTTCATATCGTGTTTGTAATAATAGATAATAGACTTTTCTTTGAAATAAAACATTGCACAAAAGAAATTTTACTTTTTGATTTGCTTCTTCGTGAATTATCATCAGAATTATCGTCTTGACGTGTAGAATTAATTCTACACGTCTAACAATACCACCAATACTAAGATAATCCAATATTACGTACATATTTTGATAATATTGGAACGCTATATAATACCATTAATCTACGAAACAAGATTCACGTGTAAAAAGTGAATGCAGCACGTGTTGCCGGAAGAAGGTGCTTCGACAGCTATGAAATTCATCGATTCAATAGCTATGAAAACCTGGGGTGCATCATCGATCAGTCAAATGAGCGAAGAAAAATGGAACGTCGGAAGATCGATGATCTGGCCTGAGCTTAGCTTGAAGGTTTCCGGAAATTCTTCGTAGTTTTCTTATCCTTTTATGGTTGTTTCGGTTTTTTCTATCTCCCTTTTTTCCCCGTTTTCTATTAGAGTGTAGATATGAAATACTGGTTTTGTATCAATAATTTTCAGATAATAAATGATATTCTCAGTTCCTGCAGATTTTTTTTTAAATTGCCGTAACCGAAGGTATATTTCACATACCTAAACTCTTGTAGTATTCGCTGCCGACAATGTGAAGGCTCGCGACTAACCCAGTAGTCGTTAACTCGAGAGCTCCTGCTCCTCATTATGGTCGATAACTTTAATCACCGCTTGCACAACCACTCTTGCCGTCCCTATTTCGTGCTAGTCAACAATGACGGCATCAGCCAGCATGTCCTTCTATTCGCCTTTATCGTTGCGCAGAATAAACTCAATTATTTGTTTGCAAGTGTTAATACGATATAGTATTTAATGTTGTAATTTAGAACTGTAACAGATTGAAAAGCTTGTTCTTCAAATAAATTTGCTTGTGTCTAGCTAATTATCGCAGATAATCATATATAAATTTTTTATATATAAATTTTCAGAAATTAGACATTTTTAAATGCACATTAATCTATAACTTAAATAAAATCTTCTTTGTAACTGACTTGTTTTAAAATATTTTTCTATTTATATTTCTATCTTAAAATATATTTCTATTTATATTTCTATATATTTTTATTTAAAAATATTATATTGATTACATTTATAATGCTAATGTAAAGACATAAAATAGCCAATTTTTTAATTTTTAAATAGAAAGACTAGTTTATGTCTATCATTAATAATAATTCGTTCTTAAATTAAATTAAATATGTTTATACTATTATATAAAACTCAATGATTAAAACATCGAGAAAATAGTAAATGAGTTGTAATCATTATCTAATTAGTTTTTATCATATTTTCTTACGAATTTATGATACTAATTAAATTGTTTTTGATTTATGTACATCGTTCATTTTATTTCGTAAAAGTATCGTAAAGTTACGTTATGTCTTTACGTGAGTATCGCAATAACATCCTCAACGTTAAATAATCCAGCGTACTTTATTTCTAGCTGATCGTGGGATTATCTGAAATACTCTAGATAATCTAGATTGTTGCCACGCTATTTCAGTCGGTCGAGAGATTGGCCAGCTAATGTCTACTTTATTCTATAAAACAATAACCGGTTGCGGATCACGAAGGATCGGAAACTTACGTCAGCATTATTTTCAAGACGAGTCGACACCCCCTTCCATCTTCGCCCAAGGGAGATGACACATCCTTCATACACGTATGTATCGTGAGACACGCTAGCACTCGATATCTCGCGCCACGATAATCTGCTGTGCTTTACCATCAATTTCTCGGCAATATTTTACACCACGGAATCATGCACGACCAACGTATCGATTCACGTGTCGTGACGCAATAACTATACCTCTGACGCGGTATAATTTTGCCCAGAATAAAGCACCCACTTTCGGAAAGCACAGTCCTTCTTCCTGGATGACCGAATGACCGTCTGTATGTGAACAGAGTGTTATTTTCCTCTCGACAAGATTTATTGCTATTTTATACTTTTTCTAAAGAAGGTACTTGCATGTGCTGTTAGTCAAACGATATCATACAGAGTGACATTTGGACTATCTACAAAAATTAACGGGTAAGTTAACGTGTAACATTTTATCTGATTATGTATTAAATATTCAAGATATTTTTATTTCGAAATTATTTAATTTATTCGTAAGTAGATTAATTTAAAACACGCTAAGAAACTCGAAAATTAAAAATATCTATCTTATAAATCTAATACATTACATTTTATTTATTTCTGAATAATTTTATATAACATTTTGATATAACCCATGTTTGAAAAATTACATTTACATTTTTTAAAACTTGTTCTCCTTTTATATTTTTCTATTATTATAATTCTTTATAATAAAATTTGTGTACCTAAAACGAAATAATTTACTGCATTAATCTTTACTCGAAATTTTACCCTATTTTTAAAGAATAAAAAGTAAAAACGTTGAGAGGATCTCACGAAATACACCTATACTCACGAAAACCCTCAATTTCCTGCATCCAACGATCGTGTCTTTTCTGGACGCGTATCTACGAGTTACCGAGATATTTTTTCGCGGATATTTGCACGAGCAACGTATCCAGCCATTTCGAGGTCGATGACGTCCAAAATCGACCAACGAGAATTTCGTCCATCTTCTGCACGTAGATTATAAAATTCGCCAAGAAATCGTCAGACGTCCAATTCGCCGAATATTAATGCATACTGGTAAAGGAACTTATCGATCACCCGGTATAATCCCAGAAGTATGAAAAATGTAGGTTTCGAGATCTATTTCCAATGTGATTTCATGCGTGTATATCGCGGGATATTCTCGTGGGGAATCGAAGTTTCGCGACTTCAAATCCTGTCTTGAACTCAATTTCAGATTTGAAACACGAGTTAATGTGTGTTAACTCATGTGTTCGAAAAAAAACATTAATTTTAATTGCTTCCAACAGCACAGTTAAAGTAATAATTAATTAAGCAATATTTGATAAATTTTATATTTTAAATTAATATTACAAAATATTTACTTAATATAAAAAATATATAACATATATGTATAATTATAAAAAAAGTATATATAGCAAAATGGCTCATTAAATTCAAAATAAATGTGGATTTCTTGCCTTTTGAGCACAATTATAGGGTAATAGAAAAAATTTTTAATAAACATAACAAAAAATACAAAATTTCAATTACTTATTAACAATTAATAAAGTGGATAAATTATAAATGAATTGAATTGAAACAAAATTAATGTATAAATAGAATTCAGTCAAATAAAGTATCGAAAATAAAAAAATCCAATTTAAACCTAGGCCTTAGATGTACTAATAAGCTTAACAAATTTATTAGGGTACAAAAAGATCGAACCCAACTATTACAGAAAAATAACGTTATATATAGGTTACAATGTAAAGATTGTGAGGCTTCATATGTAGGACAAACTAAGAGACAATTAGCAACCAGATTAAAAGAACATAAGAACAATATAAAACTTGACTCTTCCAAACATTCAGTAGTTACAGAACACATGTTACAACACAACCATATTTTTGATTGGAATAACATAAGAGTGCTAGATACAGAAGCAAATTACAATAAAAGATTAATATCAGAAATGCTATACATCAAAGCACAGGAAGAAAGTATCAATTTACAACGAGATACAGAACGTTTGAATGATGCTTATACAGAGATTATGTCAGAGCTCCCCAGATAGTATCGATTCACTTAACACTCGATTATCGATATAAACAATATTACCTTAGTCCTAGCGATTTACATTTCATAACAATGTGAACTGTGTAGCAATGACCGACATACACTCTTTTCCATTAGTCATTGCCTCTTAGTAATAATATAACAGATATCTAGCACTGTGACAGTTGACAACTTTAATCATTTCCACGATGAATAATTATAAGGTATTTGAAAAATCATTTAACAATCTTCAATAACTGTCATATTCTCACTAGAGTTTTAACAATTTCATGATTAATATTTAACAGACAACATCTGACAATGTACTCTTAAATTTCTTATTGGGAAACTGTCTGCCCTTACGGTCATTCCTTCACAGCGATTCAACAATCCGATCGATCTTACGAAACCTAATTTTATATTATGGACTGCGACATGCTCACTGTCATGAGCATATTGTATTATATTGTATTGTATATTAACTCGTTTTTAGATGTAAGTTAGATATTTTATTGTTTTAACTCCCGCTGAAGAGGACTCTGTGAGTTTGAAACGCGTTTGGGATCAATTTTATAATTTATAATTTCGTTTTTTATTTTCGATACTTTATTTGACTGAATTCTATTTATACATTAATTTTGTTTCAATTCAATTCATTTATAATTTATCCACTTTATTAATTGTTAATAAGTAATTGAAATTTTGTATTTTTTGTTATGTTTATTAAAAATTTTTTCTATTACCCTATAATTGTGCTCAAAAGGCAAGAAATCCACATTTATTTTATAAAAAAAGTGTTAAAGGAACACTTATTTTTTATTGTTATATTAATGTTGGTACTATCATAATCAACTTTCTTTTTGTTTAGTTAAAATTAAAAAAGTTTCTTCTTATTTCTATTATATATACTATTTTACCACTCTTTGCAAACAATTTTCATTTAAAAATTATTATTTCTAAAGAAAATACTGACATGTTTTTTTTATTATTTTTAGTATAATCTCTAATTATAATTATAAATTATAAATAAATTTAAAAAAAACAACAAAAAATGTGATTTTTGAAAATTACAATCGTTTCTGATAAACAATAATAATAAGAAGAAACTGCCAATTACAATCAGGATATATATGAATCTTTTGTGCCAACAATATTATTCGTGTGAACTTATGTACATTTTCCGTCTTGATGGACTACGCTACTTTCAGATGTCTCAAAAGATCAAAGTAGAAATCGATTACATATTAAATTGATTATGACAGTTTAACAATACGATACTAATATGGTATTAAGTTTCAGTGATTGAGTTGGTTAAGACACCCCAAATAATCATAAAGTTCCAGATTCAAAAGATATCTTTTGCAACAGTTATTCTGTTCTGTTGTTTTCGTGTTGAGAAAGGAGGGGGATTTAATAAATAATAATTTTGGCCTGGAGATTGTATTTCAGTTTGGTGAATCACATTCATGACTATCTGGAAGTGTATATAAATTCACATAAATAATATTATAGACACAAAAGATCCAATCTGATCATAATTTAAACTTAAATACGTTAAAAATATTTCATTATATATATTAACATGTATAAACGTTCTTTTTGTAAACTGTTATAATATTCAATAAGTTTCATGCAGAAGTAAATCATAGGAAATTCGCTGCATTAATTTTTAAAGAGCATTCAGCTGTAAGCTGCCGATAATGTCTATCAATAACTATCAATTGGAAATATTTTCAATATAAAAAAATATAGAAATATAGAGGAAAAAAAATCACGTTTATATAATTCTTCTATACGCTATATTTAATTAAATTGAAATTGTATCAGCGGTATGTTGTAATAATCTTATATGTTATAAAATTAATATTTCATAATTATGTGTCTCTCGTTATGTGCTCCTGAAAGCCTTCATAAATGTTCCTGGTCCACACAAAATCCGTGACACGACTCAATTCACCATGATCTGAAGCTCAATCTGAAGCGCGTCTGAAGCTCAAATCGTAATGGACATCGTATTTCGCGTTCATCGTGGCCCTGCGAAGTCTTCGTTTATGACCGACTCGCTTTTACGATCCTCCGACGAGTAAGCGGCTGATGCTAAGGTGAATATACCTTATACATACACTCTATTACGCGCACGCGCGTGCAAACACACAGAGAGATTTAAATTTTACAATTTAAAATATACCTAAAATATTTCAGCATTAATATATAACACATTTCTTTTAGCATATATTAATACATTATTAAATTAAATGAAATGATTTATATATTAATACAAAATTATTTCTGTCACGTTTCACGATCAAATATTATCTTTGACTTTCCAAAGAAATCTGAACAAGTTCTTCAGTTATATGTACGTCTTTATTTCTTTGACATCGACATTATCTTGCAAATGTTGTATTGATTTTGTTAAGGAAATTAATGTACGTTATATATCTATTCAATTGCAGGTGCGTTACGCGAATCGATATTAAGTTCAGCATCGGCAGTCGAGAAGAGGGATGGAAGGAATCCTTGGAAATCCCGTCGTACGGTGTTTGCCGTGCTCGTCCATCCGTCGCGCGCGCGTTCCATCCATCCACGGGGGCCACGGCACCCTTTTTCACATTGGCACACAAACGGGCCCCACCGAGTGGTATCGATTTTGTCGACGGAATAAAAAGGCAATTCGTTTCTCTTTCTCACGACGGCGACGGAGACGAGTTTGCATGCCAACCTCGTAAACTCGCACGTCGTGATTCTTTTGCAACAGTGGAGCGAGTATGACGCCGAAAATCGGACACTCTTTACGAGTCCTCTGACTGGGAAATAAGTATGGGAAAATAAGCACAACGGGAAATGGCAACTAAGCTACAAAGCTTACCTTCTTGAAGAAGGAATTGGAATGTCTTTTAAGAAATTAAGCCCTTAATTTTCTGTGATTTTCCTGCAAGACTGAGGTGTTCTGCATAGTTAAAAGAAAATCTTTTAAATAAAATAAATTAATTTAAATAAGATACGGACATTACTATTTATTACTGTATTGTATATCTTTTAATTAAAATATTGAGCCACACAGAGAGGGAGAAGGGAAAGAAAGAGGGAGAGGGACAGGAAGAGGGAGAGGGAGAGAAAGGGGAGAGAGAGTTTAGAATATATCACGTATGCGAAGCTTATACATTTAGCTTATAATTAATATTTCCTTTATATATATAATTAATATTTCCTTTATATATATATGTATTTATTCTATAATATATATTTCCTTTATATACATATATATATTTCCTATTATTATAAAGAATTTAATGAAAAAGAGTTGATTTATAGTGATTATTCACGCCAATATTTTATCTTATATATACGACACATCCGATAAAATATAATATAAAAATGACAAAAGAACGGACACAGAGTGGAGTATATAAATGACAAAATAACAATCTAAACCGAAAATATAAGGTAAAATAACACATGATAAGGTATTATTTGACAGGCAATATAAGGTAAAATATTTTAAAATATGTAAAATATTTTAAATAAAATATTTGATTCTGTTTTTTTTTTAGAAAAAATTATTTCAACGAACAGAAAATTAATAATATATTTATTTATTTTTTTTAATCTCTTTAAAAGATTTTGTATTATATTATACATTCTCGAATTCGTCTTGACAGCAGCTATTAATACAATATACAATATACATTATTTTTAATGAACAAGTAAAAATAATATTAGCTACTCAGAAAGTTATAGGTGAAATATCAAGAATATTTTTATCTTTTAAGAATATTTTCTATACGTACTTTGAGCTGTTGCATTTAATAATGCGTCTAAATAAAATCGTGTTTAAACATAAATATAATATTATTTTTAAATTTTCCAAATAATTTTCCCTAGGCCAATAACCTCGAAGTAACATTTTATTCTATGTTTCCAACTTATTTTTTCAAGACGCATCACTCCCTATCGATTTATATCACGTTTTATTCTATACATGTCATTAGTCTATATAAACGGATACGCGAAATGACGTTTACAAAAGTGAAGACGATGATGCCAAGAGACACCCGAGAGTTATACGAATTGACATTAAGGAGAAACAACGTCGATCTTTATTTTGTAAGAAAGCAGCTTGCAGAAGCGGAGAACTGCACTTGCGGAGTGCATGCAACGTCATCGGCTATTATAGTTGCGCGCAATATTCCAAGCAAAGGCAGCACGATAACACAGTGGTTTATCAGAAATTCTTTTCTTGCGAATAAATCGCAGTGCCTGCGTTTTTTCTCAGAAAAAAAAATTACCTTGATATTTCACCTAAAGAGTGCAAAACATTCTCAAATCTTTTTCTCTTTCTCTGAATAGATTTAAATATATAAAGTTTACATTATTATTATTATTATGTAGCTAATATCCATCTAATATCCACCTGAATCAAAAGTTTTCAAATTTTTAAATATATTGTTTTAAAGAAAATATAATATACTCCTCATACATATACGTACATAAAATCATTAGCACATCTATTACAAATTACACAGATTAATTACAATAATAAATTGGAAATAACAGAATTTATCCTGTATTATAATCCGTTGTCAAAACAAAAATGCTTTAACTCTATTTCGACAACCTCCTCCTCCATTATATATACACAAAATAAAAAAAGTCTGCATATTCCCCCCCCTTTTTTCTCTTAATTTACAAAATATAAAAATTATTAAAGACAAAGTTGTATGTGATTCAAATGGACAATCATAGTAGTAATATGGAAATAATTTAAATCATATTCATTTCATTTCATAAAATATCTCTGTATTTTTTTAAATGAAATTTTTTTGAGTGCATTTTACCTCTTTACAGAGAGAGATAGAGAGAAATTGATATCTTATCAGCGTGAATTGCTCTCTGTAAACTTGCGCCAATATAAACCACTTCCTTAAGAATAAAAATCGACGTTTTTCCTTAATGTCAATTCTGATCATTCAATAGTATATCTTTTCGTCGCCTTCGCTTCTCGCAGATGTCACATCGTGTATCCTGCTAAACGGCCTCTTTTCGATCCCGTATGCCAGCCGTCGGAGAAAATCGAATCTCGTCCGAAACTAATTTCGTGCCTTTGTAGAAGAGACGTGCACCATTACTGCCGAGCGAGAAGAAGCGAAAAGGGAGAATACGAGAGGAGGGATGGATGGATTCCTAGATTTCCGATAGTATTGAAATCCGTCGAAGTGAAAAGCAAATTATATGAACTCTCTTTCTTCCTCTCTCTCTCTCTCTCTTTCTCTCTAAGCCTTCTCCTTTTTACAAGAGAGAAAAGTGGAGAGAGAGAGAAAGAAGAAACGGTAGCGGGTCTTTTGATGTTCTCACTGTCGAAACAAAGTGGCTCGCATGCTCTCGGGGACGAGATCCTTGCGTATGATACGCAACCCCGAACTAGTAGGTGACTCTCGTGCCCTTTCTTGTGTCGAAATGCTCCGGGAAATTATTAAGTCGACTATAAGCGGAGGAAAGGCAGGACGCATAAAGTAATTGGAGTATCCTAAAGTACAATTTTAAAAGAAATGATTTTAAGTTAAAATAAATTGAATTTCTGTAAAGCACGTCACTCTTTCACGTACAAATTACATGCTGTTGAAATGATGAAGAACTTAATTGAGAACTTCGTACTCGCGAAATTAGAACTTCAAGAAGCAAGTTTTCAAGAAGAGAAAGCAAGAGAAAAATTTGGATTTGTTTAGCTTATTTATATTTATTTATCAACGAGCTCAGAGAAAGATTATTTATTATTATGCGGAGCTTTTTCTAAACACGCCTGCATTATCGCAAAGTGAAGATCAAAATCAACGGAGAAATGGATATATTATGGAGGCGGTGCCGACGCAAAATGGCGTCTTGACATTGCCTATGGGATGGCAGATTGCCTCTCGTGTAATTTTCGCAAAAATTAGCCAGACTCCAACAGGCTCGGCCATCTTTCAGGGAAAGGGCCATTTTGAAGGGTTGAAACCACCGCCGACGGTTTCACGCTCCGATCGGCCTAACGAGGTTTCGTTAGGTGCCCCTTCACCCTGGCATTCGCCCACCGCCATCGGCTTAATTGTATAAATATTAGATTACGCATAGGGTGCGTGGCTCGTAGCATAACTTCAAAATCGGACGCGAATTTTACGCTTCGCTAGACGGATTTATACGCGGAATACAAATTCGTCGGGTTCACCGAAAGTTAAATATTTTCTCTGAGCTATAGATACTCCAAAAACCAAATATATTGAAAAATATAAATACTGAAAATAACTTAAAATACATTTGATGTCGGTACGTTTAATGTTATCAGAAATATTGAAATAAATATTTTAAACCTTTCTATATTGTTCTGTATGAAAAGCTTAATTATTAGCTTATCTATTAAGGTTTAAATATTAAAGGTATTTACTATTAAGTATCATGAATATAAAGAAAACTTTAATTTGAGAAACACGTTTTATGTTAAAAAATGATTGCAATATTAAAAATATACTTATTAAACTTCTCTATTGTTAAACAAAAATAAATTTTCGAGATACAAAAATTGCTTTAAATTTGTCGACAGTATGTTATATACAACACTATGTGTATATGTTTGCCACATACAATACGATATATGGGCAAATGTACGAAAATTGCAGTTAAAATTGAAAAAAAGACTTGCATACAAATACAAAATTAGTCGAAAATGTAGAATAAAAGACTTGCATACAAATACAAATTAGTGGAAAATGTAGAAATGGTTTTAAAAAATTAACTCTTTTAAAAAATGAGAGATTAATAATGTAGTTATTAAATTTTTTAAGCATGAGCAATTTTTTAAAGACTTTATGTCATACATCATGAATTTAACTTGTTAATAAATATTCAAATATTTATTAAAAAAATATAATATTTTACATTTTTATGTAAAAAATAAAACTATTTGATATTTCATATGTAACGGCACAAGTTAAATTATTTTAAAATCTTTTATTTTTTTAAATAGGCTAATTTTAATAAGTGAAATAGGGGGATTTATATAAATCTTACAATTAATTAGAAAAGATGCCATTTGCCAGTTTGTATAAATTTTGATGTAAATTTTGTATAATGTTTCCACTCAGTAAATTGCGCGTTGATTATTGTCTATCTTAAAACATAATAACTTTGTTTGATTTCTATAATAATATGCTGCTGAGATAAATTCAATATCAACAACTTAAAACAACATAAGTGTGTTTTCACCATTTTTCAAACTTTTAATATTTATATTTTTATATTTTTATATTTATATAACTTTTATATTTTTAACTAACTTTTATAGCAAGAAAAATTATTTCTTTTCTCAGACTACAATATTTAATTAATATATATTTAATTAATTATTTAATTTCTAATATATCTTGACCAATATATTTCTCTTATTGTTAGTATAATTTCAATAAAAAAAACATAAAAAGTAAACAAATGAAAGAACATGAAAATATGAATATGAAAAGAATTACGAATAAGAAGAAAACAGTACGATTACTTTTGACTCTTATACCTATCTTTTTATATTGTGGAAAATTGAGTGACGTGTGGTAAGGGTTTCTTTTATCGAAAAGCGATGCTTATTTATCACATTTAATGTAGACGGGGATACGAGTTGTACGAGTAGAGTTCGCGGAGTTCGCCGACCGGTGAAACAGGTGGGTGTCGCCGTGCTTGTGGCGGCTCCATTCAAAACCGCCTCTCACCCTCGACCTCGCTCTTGGCTTGTAAAAGAGACGCCAGACATAACCGGGCGCGTGTTACGCCACCAACGACGTATGTGTGATTTATCCGCTCGAACAGGTGTCAACGATACGCCGGTTCTCATGTGCGAACGACAGGTAGATGGCCTGTGACACGAGACCGACGTCTCTCCGTTGACTTTCCATGTGGATTTGCTTCCGCAACACTGAATTTCGAGGGCGAACGTGCGCCGGTCGGTCTTGCTGCACAGATTTTACACATAGAATCATCATTTAATTAATGGAGAAATCCGCAAGCAGCTTTGACCATAAAAATTACAAAAAATTTTCAGATAGTTAAATTCTTATAAAGTTGACGCGATAATTCTACAAATTTAAGGAAATTATATATGTTATTTGATTATTACAAAATATACTCATATAGTACGTTGTAAAAGCAATTTGGAGCGAGTAAAAAACAAAACAATTGATATTTTAGACACGATCCAATAATATTTGCTCGCATCATCGTTCACTATTTTCTGCATCAGCCGGTTTGCATCGCGCGACGTCACGTCTTTTATTAATGGATTCCACACCGCATACGTGAGTGTCTGCTCATCTCATAATCGACTGCAGCCGGCTGACTTGTTACTCATACGAGGAAGATCAAAAAATAGCAACGATCCGAGAATGCACTCCCGTGACGCATCCTCGAGTCGACAGAATTCGCATACGAAATGCATGCCAGAGCATTTTCTTCGTCACTCTTAAGAAAAGTTTGCTTTGTTAGCGAAGCAAGCTTTTCCTTGCCAAGCTGGACGTAAAGTTGGAGGAGATTTAGTTCCCGACCCACCTAAAGCTAAAATTCTTGATGTTCCTCCATACAAAATTCCGTTTCGACCACAGAAAAAAGAAGAAAAAAGAGGAAGAGAGAAAATTCGCGGGCGTTCTTAAGGTAGTCCTGCGAACGTGACCGTTACTCTTTTCTTACGTTCTTTTGTTGTTTTATATTTTTGTTATTTTGTAAAGATTTTGCAAAGCTATAAAATTATTCACTTTTATTTATGTCAAAAGAGTTTGAGATTGTAATTTTAAGACAACACACAAAATTTCTTTATATATCCTTTATATATCCTTATTTAATATTAATGGATATTTAATATTAATCATCCTTATTTAATTTTTTTGAAGTTTTATTAAATTTTATTAATTTTACAAATTTTTAAATGTAGAATTTAAATAAATTTTGAAATAATTCTTTGGTATAAGCAATTAAATAATAAGTTTCAATTTTCTAATTAGAAAACAGATAGATTTATTTTATTTACAAAATTTTCAAAAGATTGAAATTAAATAATTTTTCTCCAAATTCTTAATGATTTTGCACAATTATGCAAATATTTTCAATGTTTATTTGCGGAGTATGTCGATGAATTGCAAAATTTATACGCAACAACAGTGTCCATCGAATGTGCCGCGTTTGCTTTCATAATCAAATTCGCGCGACACAACGGCAATGACTACGATGCTACAATTTGCATCCCTGGCGCAATCACCGGAACAACGTACATCCAATCCGATTCTGCTGATCAATCGGAACGAACTCCTCGACGAAATAACCGGTAGCTACAACAATGGGTCGAAGATATCGATCGATAATAATCCATTGTCGATCGATCGGCGTGCGCCGGAAGAAGTGTATAACGACTGGGACCGTTATTAATTGCGGTTACTATCGCGAAATTGCCCTTTTAAATCATGCTCGGTATGCATCGGCAAATATTTCACCTAGGAAGGGGAAAGGGAAAGGTGCGATGGCTTTTCGCAAATGCGTCGATCGATTTATGCGAATATTTATGCGACGTCGATAATTAATCTCATGGCGAAATAACACGGATAGTTTCTTGGAGTTGAGCAAGTTCCATTTCTCAAGAGATATTTTTCCATAATGGATTATTATTAAATAGTTGTGTATAAAATAATATTTATATCAAGCATTATCAAATGGTATTTTCAAAATAAATAAAAAATTGTATGTGAGTGTGTTTTGTCAATCACAATAATCACATTAATATTTTTAACACTAGAAATTATTTTTTAACACTAGACACTATTTTTTAACACTAGAAATGCTGAGAGGTTTTTGTTTCTATTTTTTATGACTTATGACAGCGTGAAATAAGACATTTTTATCATTGATGAAAAAAATCATACAATTTCAGAATCCTTTACACAGTATTAATCTAAAAAATAGAAACGGTCTACTTCTAGTATTAATCAATTTGAAATTATTTTCTTTTCTTAACAAAAATATTAAAAAATGTCATTATTTATCTTGATTTTTCGATCTTTGGCATCATATGTATGTTTATACTATTTGTAACTATAAACGTTAAAATTATATTAAAGTGAACTTTATCTTCTGAAAGAGTAGCTGTTGTCTTTTAAAGTTTATTTCCTAAAAAGTTTTCTCTTATTTAATCGTTCACACACACATGCATGCATGTACGCACGCACACACGCACGCACACTCGCACACACACACACACACACACACAATTTGAAAAAAATTAAAATCGTATTTTCTCAGTTTCCCATTCTACAATAAATGTTAAATTTTGTACATTTAATTCACCCATAATATATACACGATTACATGTGGACTTTTTACATCAGAAATTATTTATACGTAAAGTCCGCAATTTAAAAACTACAGAGTATCTGCAATTTTAAAACTACACAGCAAACTCACGAATTCTACTATTCGTGTAAATTTGCTATTATTTAAAAAATCTCAAATATCTCGCAAAGCTTTAAATATACTATGCATACACATCATGATATTACATTATATTAATGTGCACTTGATTATAAAATGTTTATATTATAATGTTTCGTGAAAGTACTACCAGGATACATTGCATATGCAACGAAAAGTAATATCTCATACATACGTATATGTATTCGAAATTGTTATTTGCGTTACTCGCAAATATATTTTGTCGGCATTGATAACAAGACTCGCGGGGTAGTCCGTTCTTGCGAATCAACGACGTAGACGGGATTTTGCTTGTTGTTCTAGCTTACAATCTGGAGTGCGTCCAACGGCCGAATCCCGACCGGGTCGGATATCTATTGTCCCCCGTACCGCCATCTCACTGAGCGATAACATCTGGCTGTCCCCTTATAACGACACCTCGAACGCGTCCGATTATTTGCCCGCCCGGGCGTTTATCCTCGGGAAATCGATTCGTCGCGCATAGATCTTACCTTACCTCCTTGTATAAACTGTAAGCTACAACAAACGGCTTGCTGCTGTTGTCTGACTTCGAAACAATGAGGACCAGTATTCAACTGGTTAAATTACTTTAGGATGACGAAACTGTATAAGTTTTCCTTTTTGGAAGCGTGAGAAATACCACTAATTTTTTTCCATTAACACATATTTTGTTTTCTAAATAACAGAATGATATTTCAAATACAATGAGGCAATACGTTAGAGAAAACTGTCATCAGCGCAAATACTATGCAAATTAAATGGCGGACAATTATTTGCAAGATGCGAGTGATGTTGAATGATCACCGAAGTCGATCTTTATTCCTCGTCTCTATTGTAACTACTATCATGATCATTAGTGGCTAGTGGCGGCTGCACGCGAGTACACTGAAAGTTAATGGCCGACTATCATTTTTCCGCTATTATCTACCGGCGAACTATTAATATTCGAGCACTGGTCGAGCACTTTTCTCATGTAACGAGAGCATAAAGCAGAATATGGTATCGCCGTATGGAGAACTGAAATAATTATGCCGTGTTTAAATGTGTTAATTATCATGAGAAGTAATTGCTAAACATATTGTAATTGTATATATATATATATATATATATATATATGTATGTGTGTGTGTGTGTGTGTGTGTATTTTTTTTATTTTAATTAAATTGTGTGTGTAAATTATCGAGAAATCAATTAATGAACATAATTATGAACATAATTAAACCACATAACGAGAGCTTTGAACATGCAAAATAATGCATTTAATTATACAATAATGGTATTTAAAAGTTCCAAAATCCTATTAAAATAAAGCCCGTCTCTATAATAAGAGACCGACTAAAGAATATAATCCTATCATTTATTTCCCCTCCTGAAGCTTAGTTTGCCGAGAAGAGATAGTTTTAAATGAATAAAAAATTTACAAACAGAAAAGTCATTTAATGATTTTAGATACCTTGTATTTACATAATTTACATAATTTGTTAGTTTGCTAGTCATGCAGTATGTTATTTCATCGAATATATCGCGTTAGAGGTAAGGGAACAACGTGTTTCGTACATCGCGAGAATATTATTGCTGCCCGAGTAACTTCAGGAATGAAACTCGGCGCGATGCACCTTGTCTTCCATATTCATTAAACTATTTAAAGCGGCCATTATGGCATTACAACGGCACCAGCCTTCCAACACCCTCTCAGCGAAACTGTTACACGTTCAAAAACTTGACCAACAATTTATTAGCGCATTCGCATTATTCTCGGCAACTACAGACGAGACGCCATATTCTTTACCTCTTGTTTCCCTACCATTTTTCTTTTTACACTACTCTCCTACTTGTTTACATTTGCGTGACCGTATGACATGTTTTACTCACATTCTCACTCTACGCATGGTCACGTAATCACGCAAATGTGAGGGCAACAAAGGAAAAAAATAATGCTTTTTTCTCCTCGTGTGCGGCAGATGTTATAAACATCTTAACATTTGCCAGATATAATTTCTAGGTACATCCAAAAAGAATAAATTTAAGGTACTACAGATTATTTGATAAATTTTCAGAAATGCTTTAACGTTTCCCACAAAAAATATTCTCAAAAAGATATTATTTAACAAAATAAATCGTTCACATAATCATATCTGAAAAACTTTAATTTAAATATAAAGCGTTAATATAAAGTGTTTTATTCGTTTATATGAAAAAAATCTTATTTTCAAGAATATAATTTTCTAAATAAAATTACATCCTTTTAATCTTAAGTGATTCATATAATTCATGCAATTCATGTTTAAGTAATTCATGTAATACGTTTATATAATTGGAAGCTAAATAGATTTCAGTTTTATGCTGTCAACAACACTCCGCTTCAGGCGTTAATGACGACTCTTAAATCGACTGCCCTTGGCTGATCCACTTCATCCCCATGTCCGCGACACACGCAACGACAAAGCGCCGCAATTGCAATATACACTCAGAGTGCACGGGACCTTTCATTTCCGCCGAAACCGCCGCTCGCGGTGACACCTTTTGCTCCGCGCTTTTGCCGAATTACTTACAGCTGATTAAATCCTGTCCAGTAATGCAACATCAAAGAATATCGAAGGATGTGTCTTCCAATAATGGTGGACAGGTGATGGACAGTTAAATAAAATAGATATGCAGCATAATCATAGATGCACAAGTTTAAAATTTATCTAATATGAGAAGAAAATATTCCATTTAATTATATATAATATATTTATAAAAAAATGGTTCAGGATTTAAAAGACATATGATCACTTGAGTACTATCTGTCCAAGAATAAAAAGTATCCAATAAACAAATAAAAAAATTAATCATGTATGTTATTTTATACATAAAAATATTAAAATTGTGAACGGTGAATTTACTAAATACAAAATATCTTTACGAGACATTTTTTGACAAAATATATAAGACTATATAAAATAAAATATAATATAAAAAATATATAAATAAGTATAAATAAATAATACATATACTACGATATATGTATACATATTTACTTTTGCAAAATATCTCTCTTAAATATTCACTTTTCGATTATTATTTTTATATGCAAAAAATAATTGGAAGAATTAATTTACGTAAAGAAAATTACGTAAGAATTAATTATGTAAAAAGAATTATGTGATCCATGTAAAAATACATAGATATTACCAAAATTGAAAATAGCTCCTATTTGGGAAGATTAATTTTTTGACTCATATTGATATTTTTTCGAATATTTTACTTAATTTGGGACTTTATATATATATGTGTGTGTGTGTGTGTGTGTGTGTGTATGTGTGTGTGTGTGTGTGTGTGTGTGTGTGTGTGTGTGTGTGTGTGTGTGTGTGTGTGTGTGTGTGTGTGTGTGTGTGTGTGTGTGCAGAGTTAATTATTTAGTTAAATTTTTATCTGGTATATCTATTACATACTATTGTAGTATATTATATTACAGTGTATTATATTGTATTACAATGAAATATTATATATAAATTAAACTAATTAATATCTGAGATAGAAAATCATATCGATGTTATTTGTAATGTATGCCGATGGAATTACTTTACTTAGCGAGCTATTATACGTCCAAGTAGTTATCGACTTATCATACAGGAGTTGTGTTAGTTAGACAAACACCTCCTTCCACTCTCTCGCCTTAAGTCGTCGTGTATAAACAACCAAGACTATCCGACATCCGCATGCGGGCACATCGTTTGAGTACCGTAAAATATGTATCGCAATATAAGTGCGTAAATCTCCGTAAATCTTAACTTAAAAAGTATTAGCGATCCACTTCTCAGATTACTTTCTCCATTGTTATAAAGGTGAGTATTTATCAAATATTAAATTATAATTAAAATATATATTAATTAGAACAGTTAAATAGTTTTGCATGTAACATTTAATATTCTAAAAATGAAAAATGTAATTTCTTAAATTGTGTAAAAGCTTAATGATTTTCGTCTTAATCAGATTTAAAAATCAGAGATAAAAATAATTACTATAAAAAAATCTTTATATCATAACTATACAGTCTAATAGTTGAATTCTATCGGTTTTAATTATGGATTTCTTTAATCAAGTTCAATTAGCTGCAAGAGTTTTCCGCGGAAATTGTATATATATATATATATATATATATATATATATATATATATGTATATATATATATTTGGCAACCGAATTCTGAAATGTAGAGAAATACGGGGAATATATACGGGCTCGATTCAATTTAATTCTGAGCGTTATTTACGTTATATGTATATATATGTATATATCCATGCTTTTGTTTCTCGAAAATATTTAAAAAGGTAAAAATCATCAAGAGATAAAATTCATCGCAAACACTTGTGTAGCAGTTTGTTTAAATATCTCATGATTGTTTTTATGTGATTATCATCTAACAATTTATGTGACAATCTGTGTAATAATAAAATTTAATTTTAAAAGTAAATTTTATATTAAATTTATATATTATTTTATATAATAATTATAAATAATATTATATAATAATTATAAATAATTATATAATAATTGTATTATATTATATTATATTAATTAATAATAATTATATAATAATTATAAATAATATTTTATATAAATATAAAGCAAAAAAAATGAGAAACATTGTAAAAACAAAATATTATTCGAAATGTACAATACATTAAAAGATCATGTAAAACACATCATCAAGAAAGTAATTATTATGATATATGATTATAAATATTTTATTCTTGATTATTCTAATTTTTAGAATTTAATCTTTATTTTTATTTATTTTTATTTCTTCATTTATAAGTTAAAAACATAATTTTTTGAAAGTCGAAATAAACAAAAAATAAAGACCAACATATAAATATAAATATGAGAAATAATAATAACAAAGTCAAATAAAATTATAAAAAGTAAATAATTAGTGAAAATATCATATAAGATATAAAAATTTATACGTAAAAAAATTTTATAAAACACTCAATTTTATAAATAACATAAATATTTTTTAAGAAAAAAATAATAAAGTTTTTCATTAATTTTACATTTTCTCTATTATTGATTCTTTTAATTTTTTTTCTTTTACATGATTGTGATTCATTCTAATATATATAATAGGATTTCTTTTTATTTCATGTTTTGACTTTAAGACAAACGTTCTTGTACTCACCGTTAAGCTTTACTTTCCTACGCGTAGTTCAATATCCTGGAAATTTGGTTCTGCTCGCGCTACCCCGATCAGTTAACTGCATCCAATCTGTACAGAAACGAAGGACGAGGATGAAAAAAACAGCGCTTCGCCCTGTTCCGTAATTAATTCGGCCATTAATCCACCGGTAAATTAAACGGGAGATAAGTTAAGCAGCACGTGGGTGATTATTAATCACACATATCGACATCAATCTTCTAGGATTTTCAATTTTCTTATTCTACTCTTTCATGTATTAAGAACATATATTACCCATTAAAAATGTAAATATATGTTGAATAATAAGAGGCTTATGTCACTCTAACACACAATTCTGATTTTAAAAAAGAGACATGTTACATATTAATTTATCGATTTTTTTAGCTCTCTCGTATTCAGCGTCCTCGTATCGTACATATTCCGCAAAATATTTCGGATTTATCACATCACTACCTCTTCTAGGAGAATTTGCGCTCTATGTTTCGTGCGTCTAATCGTCACCGTCGGGAAATTACATCGAATTTCCAGACTACAGACCGGCCGTAATTTACCACGCGGAGGCTATACGACATTCCACACAACCCTTATGGCTGCGCTATTAAACATCAGAAGCGAGAGAGGAAGAAGAGAGGATTGTTAATCTCCAGAAATTGTAAATTCCCGATTATATTACATGCTTCATCTTTCTTTTTAGATTTTTTATAGAAATTATTTAACATCAGATGTTTATTTTGATAGCTTTTTCTGTCTATCTTTCTTCTGTCTATTTTTTTTCTGTAAATCATTTTCAAAATTAGTTTAAAAAATTTTTTTCTAATATTTCCTTGTAATATTTTTAGATCACTCTATTTGAACTTGAATGTTTGAAAGATGTTTTTTTCTCCTCTTTAAAGTACATGTTAGTTTCGTATTCAAGAAGTCCTTAATATTTCGAGTGCCGGTTGATGCGTCTCGAAACCTCGAAAGATAGGAAGTGAAGAAGTAAAGAAAACACAGTGAAAATCCGGCACCTAGATCAAAGGCACTAAATGTCATCATCAGAAAGATTGCGAGAGCGGAAATGTTCCTATTCGTTTCGATGACGAAATAAGGAAAGAGTAGAGCTACTTTTTTTTAGAAAACGAAGAAACAATATACAATTTTAATAAAATAGATATAAAATATAGGACAAAAATATTTATAGCATTAGTTTTAGAATATTTGTTGAGTACTATGACAAATTTGTCAAATGTTTCGAATGTTTCGAATTATTATAATTTAGAGTGTTCCAAGTGTATAAAGTTACAAAAAAATATTTGTATCCCTTTGATTGTTAACTTTAATACAGATAAATGCAAGTTCACATTTTCAAATTTTTGTTTAAAACATTCTTAAAATCAGAAACCATGACAGCTTTATCGTATATCAATACTAAAAACTATCTTAAAAAAAAAATAAAAATAGTGTTAATTATACATGTTTGTTGTAAGAAAATCGGTTCAATAAAATAATTTTATTTTAGTCAAAACGAAAATTATAGAAAATAACATGTTATTTCGACATATAGTAACAACATGCTATATACATAGACATGTTATTGGAAAAAATTATTTTATAAAATAACGGTCAGCAAAAAACAATATTATCAACACTTTAAAATAAAAGCGTAACTACTTTTTCAATTTTTCAAACTTATTTCTAGAATAATAAGACAAATAGAGAAACGTAAGTAATTAAATTTAAACAGAAAGAAAATCAGTCAATCAATCGAGAATTGTATTTTTTTTTTGATTTTTTTTTTATTTTTTGCTAGAATTGATGGAAAAGATAAAACGATTCAAAACTCTCGACTCTAATTGGCCAATTACTTACTACTTGAATCTTACTGTTTACTACTTTTCTATATGCTTTACCTTGGTACATCTTCATTACAGCACGAATGTATTTCAATGTTTAATAAAAGTCGGAAATTTAATATAAAAAATATCAAAGACCTGTTATAATTCTTTGAGTTAAATAATTTCATCACTTTTTATTACAATAATTAATGTATATAACTGTAATATTTAATACTGTAATAATCGACCAAAAGTTTAAAAAAATAATTTTAATATATATAAGCTTTTATAATAAACTTCATTGTTAAGCTTCAACTTTGCTTGACAATGTGAACAACGTATAGCTTAATTTATAATAAATATTTAATACACTAGACTGAGAAACAAAGCTAACTGACTATTAGGATGATTTAAATAATATATCAAATATTTATATTTAGTAAAATCAGTATGTCACATTTAATAATATACGCCCTGTGACATAGCCCGGATATAAATCTTAATGCATTACGAATTAAATTGTTATCTTAAAAAACAATAAGAATTGTATAGAGGATGTAAAAATAAAATGAATTTTTTCTTTGAAAATAGCAAGATATATCACTGATTGAAAGAAAATAACTTTTCTTCTAGTAATTTTAACCTTTTTACTTCTCAAAAGACACCTATAAAAAAACGTATCATTAATAATTTTTTAACTTTTTTTAATAATAACAAAAACTACTTGTAGAATTGGTTCATAAATCATCCTTTTTAGGAAGATTCTACATAGGCTTTTTATTATTTTTTAAATAATTTTCTTTTAAGTAGAGAAGAATTTCTATTCGAAATATACACATACATTATATGGATAATTTAATAATAATAAATACACGTTATATTTTGATATACATTATTTATCTTACCTTCACAAGAAGGATGACATTAAAAATGTACTACCTAAATGTACTAAATGTACTACACTATATGCACGAATACAATTATTCTTCCATCAATATTAATCTTCAATACTCAAAAAACATGTGTCAAGAACCTGTCAGAGTCATTTGTTAAGAGAATTTATGATAAAGCGTTGTTAGTTACTGTAAAAAGCACATGTGTAGAAAATTGTAACCGTACAGTTTAGAAAAAAACAAATACAAACGTATGCAATAAACATGTAATAGAAAAGGTCAGAAAAAGATATGACGATGACGGTTTTTTAAACAGATATTTCAACATTGAAACTTTGCATTGTTATATCTTCGCTCTTAGAATATGTAGAAAATAAATACACACACTTTTGTTTTATTATTTAAATCAAACTATCAATTATGATTAATAGGAACTCGATTAGTCCCACTGTTTCTAAGATCCGATAATTTCGAGTACTTATAATTGGCTCGCTTATATATGTACATACGGAGCGATCTACTGTGTCTCTTGATTTCATTCTCGTACTTAATCTTAGTCGTTAAATTTACATCATCTCGCTCATCTCCGAACTTCGTAATGTTCCGTCTCTCAAAAGACTTGAGAAAATTGATGTAGACCATAATATCCCGTCATTTCTTCACTCACGACGACATACTCAGCAGCCTTAACTTTCTCCGGGGTATTTTCACGGAGAAGCGCACGAAGAATCCATCGAACAATTACATTTGCGGAATCGCAAATCAGACGATGATATCGCTCACAAGTTCTCGATTTTTATTCCGCTTGAAAATTTCTTTCGCCGCGGGCGCACGGGGGCGGATAATTTGTTCAAGTGCCGATAGTAGAGGGGCTGCCGGCGGATAGGGATAGAGAGAGGCACGTTTTTATTTTAGACGGGGGTCGCGAGCGCGCTGACGGCGCATCGAACTTCCGCTCGTCAGCTCGCGGACTCTGTTCAAACATTACCGGCGTCCTCCAAGAGTTCGCTACTCGCAAAGTGGATGATTCGGCCCATCGAACCGTGAATCTCTTCGCCCGCCCTCCCTCACCACACGAATCTGTGCGGGAAAGGGCGAGATTTTCTTGCGGTTTTTTTATCCGCGTGAAAGGAAGCCGCGCTCTTGCGCGATTTATAAGGATACTGGCGGCGAGTTTGCAACGTAAACGCGAAGAGAGTTTACCTCTTCGTCTCTCTCTTTTCCACGTATTTCTTATTTTTAAAACCAACGGATAATGGTTTACATGGAATGGAAAATAAAATGGGTATATTGAAACTTCTCTGTAGTTTCCGAAAGCTGATACGCGCGTATTGCGGGTGATATGTGTGCTTTAGAGGCGGTGCGTAGGATGGTAGTGTAGAAAAACAGACGAGTTGGTAACACGACCGGGGGTTAAACAACGTATTAAACGGAATTCTCGCTACAGCGCGCGGTCTTGTCCGCGTAATTAACGCGCCGCGAAGCCCGACAATTCCAAGGTCTATGCTAAAAACACGGTCACATTTCGTCGATATTCAGCGGTATTTTCATTATATCAATTAAATTAACGACAAAGATAATGTGTTGCATATAATTTATCTCTAACTTGATACTGTCATGTCCGATGAACGATTAAGAATCAGCTTTTGGAAAACGAATTCGTTCCGATAGATTAAGAAATTAAGAATACATTAAGAAATATGCATTAATCATGACTCAACAATGACTCAACAGTTAGACAACTCAACATAATTGGTAGTGTATAATATAGTAACTATATGATAATTATGAAATATATAGAAAAATTATTTTTTATAATTGCTAAGTCATCTATGAGTAATAATGTATATTTCTTAATCTATTAGAATGGATCTGATTTTCAAAAAACTTCTGAAAATTAATATGTAATAGAATATATAATAAAATATATCTATAGAATTGTATACATTTTTATGCAACAAATTGCATATTTTGTTATTGATTAAGCAACTTTAAAATGTAAATTTGTATTAAATAGGATATGTATTAAATAGGACAATAAATTTCTGATGTTAAAATTGATACTCAAGACAAGTTTAACAATTTTGTAGTAAATATATTTCTATGTAAGTAATGATACTAATTTTATTATCAAAAATTTTTTATGTCAAACTATTTACTTAATAATCCAGTCATCCAGAAATTTATTCAATATATCGAAACTTCAAAATATTACGTATTTTTTATTATATATTATTTATTATTATATATTACTTATTCAAAATAAAAGTTAGACGGATGTTAATAAGAAAAAAAGATAAAACAGATTTTTTTAATCATAATTTTTTTTCTATGTTCTCTTTTCCTTGTCCTTTTTGGCCATAACAGAGTTCTAGGAAACTTTTTCGCGCTAAATACTTTATAAAGTAATTTGTTACTTCAAAGGAGAACATATATCTACTTGGTTATGAAACCAAGTTCTCGCAGCCGATACTGTTAGATTCTTCGTTTTTTGCAGATATGTAAATTTAAAATGTTTTGCAAAATGTTAAAATATTGTACATTAAAATATTTTTGTATGTTACAATTTTTTGTATTTTATACTTTAGCATTTTATAAAGATGCGAAGAATTATATGTCAGATCAATAATTCTTAATAATCTACATTTTTAAATAATTACCAAGTTATCAAAATAATGTTGTTATATTATTACAATATTATTACAATAATAATTATTATTATTACAATAATAATAGTAATATATTATATGTATTACAATAATGATATAGATTATTGTAATATTGTTGAAATATATTTAAATTTTAAAACGAAACGTTTTTATCTTTTTAAATGTAATCACTATAAATTTCGACTCAGTCTGTTTTGATATGAGACTCGAATTATGAAATATAGCCGTGATCATAATTAGTGCCGTAATCACGCAATAATATGGGACCGCATAATAAGATTTGTTTTGTTTCGAGTTGCTGATAATTCGTAATGTTGCAATACAATTTCATTAATGGGAAATAGAATTCCGATTGGGAGTAATAAATGAAGTTACGCGATTCTGCTCAACGAGAATTAAAACATAATATTTTAATCAACGAACAAGCCAAATTTTATGATTCGCTGAACTGATACAATAAAGAATTAAGAAGTAATTATAATCTCGATAAACAAATATACTAATTTAAAATTTAACTTAAATTTAATTTTAAAAGAACATTATTATATGTAAATAATTTTACAAAAATTAAGAATTTCAAGATTAACAGTTACAACGTAAAAAATAAAGATATAATAAAAATAACATTTATTTCTAATCAATATTTTCATTTTATTCACTTTAAAAAAAGATATTTTTATCATCCATTTTTTGTTAATAATTTAAGATTTTTATCACATATTTTTGTAAATATAAGCTTTAATCTAAGAAATTATTTAAATAATTTTTACTTAATAGTAATTGTAAAAAAATATGATTTTATTTATTTAACTCTTCCAAATTTAATTCACAAACTTCTTTTTCATTTGTAATTATTGCTTTGGTATTTGTGCTAATTGTTTTAAATTAATCATTAGGATTATTTGATGATTGATTTTTATGGATCTTGTAATTGAATATGCCTTTTCTCTAATAAATTTTCAGACAAAGTTAAAAATTGAAAATCTTGAATTTAAGATATCAATAACTATATATATATATATATATATATATATATATATATATATATATATATATATAATTTAATTAACTTTTTCAGTTCTTTAATTAATTTTAACATTTTTATTATTGATTAAATTTTATTAGAATAGAAGAAAGAATAAATTTTTTAATAAATGAAAAATATTAGATTATTCTGGCTACATTCACTGGCGATATTTTATACTAAATTGAAGTGTTCATCGTCGCGGAGATGTGGAAAACGTCCGCGCATTTCGCCATTTGCTCTAAAGCTCAAAAGCTGATAACCATGGAAAACCAGTAGAAAAAGTGAATTACGAGAATAGTGTTGAAACTTTTCGCGTTTCATTCTGCGAGGTTCGCTGACAAGCAACCGATATAGAACAGTTCGACTTTTAGTAATTAGCTGCTCGCGTAATTACCACACTAATTGTTACGTGGTGATCTATCGCTAGCCGGTCAACGAGATGCTTAAACTCGGACAAGAGCTAGTAATGTACTTTTCGGGAACATTTACGTTGATTTATATTGATACAGAGAAAATAATCTCAAACGTTCAAGAATAATTACATTTCTGTTAACACTGATAAAAGGAATAAGAAAAAGATTACAATTTGTTTCATATAATATTAACACACTCACACATATCAAACGCACCATTAGAAATTGATTATTAGAAATTGAGTTTTGTTTATAATAATATTAGATAATAATATTTACATTGGTCTACAAAATTGATGTATAAGTAATTTCAGTCAAATTTTTGTTTAAATTTGAATGACCGTAATTCCGTCAAAAAAGGTCTAATTTAACTCTTTCTTTTTTCATTTTGAAGCTTAAAGTCTCTACTTTGAAACGCCATCAGCAGAATTAGAATTGATCTCGACTCTTCTTTCGTTATTCTCCTAAACTAAAAGGTGTGTAATGACTTCAAAATTTGTTGAGTTTGATGTATTATACGGGGTAAAATGAATTTTTTTCACAATTTTTATTCGAATTACCTAAAAATATGAACTTTTCTGAACAAATATTAAAAAAATCAGGTTCATACGATTTTTTTCGCGGAGTACAAGTGAATGAAATTTATTTGCATTGAGCAGATAAATCTATTTTTCCGATCTTTAACGCTCTATAACTCGGAAACTGTCCATTTTTCGACTTTGTGCCCATTAATACTTTTCATGAGAATGTAATGAACTACATTGGACTACAATTTCAGCCAATTCAACCGGGATCCATTTTCCATAAGATTTGTGTGGAGTCCTTTCATTCATTTGTAACTCCGCGAAAAAAAATCATACAAACCTGATTTTTTTTTAATTTCAGAAAAATTTATATTTTTAAGTAATTCAAATAAAAATTGCAAAAAAATTAACTCCACCCCGTACAATGCATCAAATTCAGCAATTGTTTGAAGTCGTTACACGCTTTTATATTTAAGAGGATAGCGAAAGAGGGTCAATTCTAATTTGAAAGATCAATTCTAATTTTGCTAATAATATTTCAAAGTAGAGACTTCAAACTTCAAAATGAAAAAAGAAACAGTTAAATATGACCTTTTTTGACGGAATTACAGTCATTCGAATTTAGGCAAAAATTTGACTGAAATAATGTACTCGTATGTGTCAATTTTGTGGGCCAGTGTATAATATCATTGATTAGTACTTTGTACATTTTAGTAATGTTAAAATGTTAAAATGAATATATTTGATATACTATAATATAATAGTTAATATTAATCAAAACAACAATAATAAGCGAAGATCAAACTATATAAAACTATAGAACATTTTTCCACGCTAGAATCTTACAGTCTACTAATAGTAATATTTCTGAGAATATTATATACTTACTTTTACCAACTCGGTAGACTGTGCGTCGATTCTTTATCAGTCTTCACTTATTATTATATTATTATTTTGTTATTATTATTGTTTATTATATATTATGGTGTCTGAAAAAAATGTTCTCATTACTATATGTATATACCAATTATTGCGATAAATATCACCACGTACCTCAATGAACGATTCGACTAATAATAAAACACCTGTTCGCGGACAGTTTGGAGGGTTCGATTCCTGACTGAGGTAATATCTTTCGCAATAAATTCTTTACAGTGATTTTAAATAAGTTATTAGTGTCAAAAATTAAATCGATTAATCGTATGTGAATTTACTACTCCAATAAATAAAAAAGCGACGCGCAGTCTACCGAGTTGATAAAAGTATGCAATGTGAAATATTATAATACTATGCTACAAGATTCTAGCGTGAATCGGAAACGGTATGTCCTATAGTTAGTTGTTTAATCATAAAATATTTATGTTCCTTTATTTATTTAATTTGTTTATCATTGTTATTATAGATATGTAAATTTTTTACATATTAATTCCTATTTATATTAATGTGAGAGAGGTTAAAGTGTATATTCAGAATTTATTTAAATATCAACAATAAAATAGATGTATACTTTTTGTATGTGCAAATCTCGCGATATCAACTTTAATATCGAAAAAACCGCTGTGTGATCATCACGTAACCACGATCGTTTTTCACCCTAACTTACTCCGAAATCGATTCGATATTTTAGTCGAAATTTTGGCCACGATACGCATGCATAACAAACGATATGCATACAACACATTCATATGTGACACATATGTATACACATACATACACAATGAAACCGCAATGTGCACAAACCTTTGACACCACAGCACGATGGAATATTTTTTCCAAAAATTCGTCGGGGAACGAGCGATAACTGATGCGTCAGTCCACCCTATAAATTTTTATAACAATGGAATTTCTAACTCGAGAGAGACGACAGACGAGAATTCACCAATGCAGATGACTCTTCACTCGTTAAATATTCATTAAATAACTTGTTGTTGATAGCTCTTTACAGTTTTTTCTAATTTAACGAGCAAGAAGTAAAAGTGTCTTAATACATAATTAATAATATATAAAAAGTATAATTTAAAAATATGTAAAAATTGTCAATATGTATTAACATGATATATTCATATATATTTTTAAAAAATAATTTTTGTTATAATATTAATAATATTTATGTATGTATACAGCGTCTCAAGATATTTTATGTCAAAATATTGTATCTTTCAAGCCTCATAACTCGGAAAGTACTTGAAGTAATGAAAAAATACTTTATTGTAGTGTTTTGGAAAGCTCTCGAGATAAGCTATAAGAATATGCAATAAAATATAGGGAGTTCCATTTAAGAAATTGAAGGTGACCTGACCTAAACAATGCCACCCAAGGTCAAACCAATGATAACATCTTATGTTCTCCTCAAAACCATACAATTCTAAAACGTTTTTCTCTAAATGCTTAGTTTTTGAAAGAAAAGGGGTATACGGGTCTCAGACACCCTGCATATGGTCTTAAACAGTAATTTTAATTTTGTAATTTTAATAATTTTTTGATAAATTTAGAATTTCAGTTTTTCTTAGCAAGAATATTGAAGCATTGATTATTTTTAAGTTACAAGCAATTGAAAGAAAACTTCTTTCTTTCAAATACATAAATTTTGCTTTAATAAAATTTCAAGAATTATAATTGGAAAGATATACAATATCAACAAATGTAAAAATTGTAATAAGTGATATTAGTATATAAGTAATATTCCTTAGCATTTTAGCTGAGGAAAAATACAATTATTTCAAATTAATAAAAAAAAAATCTATCGTTAAACTTAATTACGAATGAAACATGTATGAATTTAAAAAATTACAAAAATTAATGAATAATTAGAGTTTAATATCAAATAACAAATATTTTAACATTATAAGAAATGATATGTGTATACATATATTTTATTTATAGATTATGTATTATCAGATATAATCAGATTCTCGTTCCTAGATGATAGAATCAGAATAATTGAATATCGAAATATGGAATGAGAATATAGGTTTGTTAGTTCAAGAGATTCTAGTCCTTTTCGTTTTTCCAAGTAAAATCCTGAAAAACGCCAAGAGAATTTTCGAGCTTATGGCGAGTATCGCCGTCGACGCGCGCCGATCGATTTACGGCTTGTCGACTAGTGAATGTCCGGTTTCCGAGAGAGATATTTTTGCGAAATATCGAATACTGAATATAGCGCCGGACAAGTCACTGTTGTATCGCCAGAAACCGCCGATAGACGAAATCGCATTTCTACTCGGACACAATAATTTATTCCTTTTACTCCAAAATTTGTATAGAATATTCAATATTTGTAAATATGTACAAATAATATTTAATTATGCGAGAAAATATTATAGCATAAATTGCAAGTATAAGATATAAAAGGTATATTCTTTTTTTATATTTATTTTATTGTAAACTTAGCATCTAACGACATTCTAACATTTATTACAAAGTTTGACGATTAACTGAATATATATTTACGTTCTACTTCTCGTAATATTTGAATATACAATATTATAATATATATTACACTTCTTTTAATACAGTTAGTCAATTTTTTGTTACATCTTAAAAATTATTGTATTAATATTCTAATTTTTACATATAAACATATTTTACTATAAACAAAATAAGATAACTTGTATAAAAATAATTGTACTCAAGTAATAATTTTTTCTCACATTAGTGAAATTCAATTGTAATTATACATTAAAATATTTGAACAATTAATAATATTTCTTTTATAAAATATGCATAATATCTAAACAAAAATATCATAATTTCTGTCATAATGTCGATATACTTCAAGAAAAGAAAACTTAATTCTAGTCTTTACTACAATATATTTTCACGTAAGTAGTCTCTCTATGTAACTTTAAAAACTTTAATGACAAAATTATTATTCATTATGTGCTCTTAAAATTCAGTAGCACATTATATGTATTAATTTTCATTATATGGAAAACTAGTCTGATAGAAAGACGTATATAGATATGTCATGAATTGATGATTGAAGAATTGATTAAAACATATCATTATTATACATATATATTTAAATTAATTTCAATATATTAATTTCAATTGTAATTAATTTCAGTTGTCTAACTCTTCATTTCTATATCTATTAATTCCAATTTGTTTATCTTCAAAATTAGAGGGTCAAAGAAGAAAAATAAAATAAGTTAATAATCGATTATTTAAATTAATCTTGAACAATGTTCGGGATTCTATTATTACGGATTATCTTGTAACATAAGGCACTTCATATATCAATATATTTTTAACAAAGAGAATGAAGAGGTGGAACGAGAAACGAGCGCTTGCCGCATTATCCGTTAATTACATTTTTCCCAGCTTTACTTACGCACGACCTATATACGGGGGAAAACTAATTTACCAGCTCGACTAATTTCCCATTTTTCGTCCTCGCGAGACGTAGACTCTAAATTTTCCTACTACAGAGTATATCATGATGATTCCAAGTTTCGAAGAAGATATATCTTATCGTTTTATTTTCACCGGAAATTAGAAAAATTATTTTAAATTTCTTTCGTGTACCCATCCGTTAAAATACATCAATGATATAAATTATCGCCTCTTATTCTGGAGAGAGATTTTTCTTTTCTACAAATAAAAAGTCTGTTTGTTTAGTTTCATTTTATTGATTAAAATATTTTAATTTAATATAACAAAACTTTTTTATTAAATATTCATTTTTTCCAATATTATAATCAATATTATGATAAATATTATAATATTGATTATAATAATTGATTATAAATAATAAAATAGATAACGATAAAAGTTAACAAGACAAAAAGTATGTTAAAAATGTTATTGTTGTGTTAAACGTAGTAACTCACATCTCTTTCTTTCTCGCTTTCTCATTTATATTTACATTTTTTTAGTTTTATATCATTAATTCAAAAAGAGAGACAGAGACAAAAATAGATTAAAAATATCTCAAATATACATATTTTATATTTTTTTACTTCAACCGCTTCCACGGAATTTTTCTACATCACGTAATATTAGCATCAGCGTTTTTTGCTCGCAAAAGAGAATAGATCAGCGGGATTAAGAGAGCAAGATGAGAAGAGTTTTCGAGTCAAAACTCATAATTTCATTGAACATAAAAGTCAACTGAGAGAAGAGCGAAAGAGAGAGAGATGATCTTCTTACAGTCTTTTCGCGGACTTCCGGCCACACGGGCGAGTAATTGCGGCCCGAGGGTGAAATGAACCTTTGACCTCGAGTGGCGCACTTGCGTGAACGTGTGGCGGTAGTTAACAAGCCATCCACTCGTCTCGATCAAACGTGGACGGAGTACACGGGTTTAGCGTTTAGCTGCGGGTGTCGCCGTAATTGCGAATCGCTCGTAAGATCTGCGATTGGAATTACGCGGATGAATGGCTGCAGAGTTGTAGAACGTTATCTATCCTCTCACAAAATCCGTTTGAGTAGTTTAATAACAAATTAAATATTAAAACATGATATTAATGACATTAATGTGTTGATAATATTAATGTGTTTAAGATGTGTTAAAATGTTAACCGACATTAACCATTATTAAGATTTTATCCAAACAAGAATAACCAGTAATAACTTAAGAACATCTAATAATGCAAATGAGACAAACTCAAGAATTAATTAATGTTAACGTCATATTCAAATAAGAATATTTTGATTCAGAAATATCATTTCTTCTTAGATAGATAGAGATGTCTTAGACTGGAGAATAATTCTCGAGTTAAACATTCAAAATAATGCAAGGAGAGCAAAATTTGAATTTGTAATCTCCGTCCTCCGAAACTGTTTTTAACCAACTAACATCGTAAGCTCTACTAATTCCTTCAAAACGATAAGAATTACTCTTCTTTCTTGCAAAGATTCACCTATTAATCAATTTAGTTTCGCAATACGTAAAAATTTAATAATCAGAAGGAATATATCACTTATTTTAGATAGAAATTCTCAAATTAAATTAAACTTAACTGAATTTAAACAAATTAAATAACAAATTTTAGTCGAGAATTGGACAAACAAAAATTTTATTCAGAAAATTTGTTTATATATGTTTGAGATTCTCAAGAAATTGGTTTTAAAGTTAATAGATTTGTAAAGAAAGTTAAATTTTTAGTCAAACTTTGAACTTTTCGGGTTAACATACTCGAATCAAATAAATAATCTCTTTCAAAACAAATGGGAAGTGCAAAATATACTCTATGCAACCAGACAGAATATTTTTGTAGGATATTTTTGTTGAGACAAAAATTTATAGAGAGATTTAATGCGTTATAATTCGTAAAGAGAGAGAGAGAGAAAGAGAATTGCACGGATTAATATTAGCAAAGAGCGAAACGATACATCAGTTACAGTCATGAATCGTTGACACACACATCGGTATATCTTTCGGTGATACATCGTATGTATCCACGACAGATTGGATCTGTGAGCAAATATGACTCGCGTAACGATTTTCCAATTTTTACGTTTGAATTACGGTAACGGCAGGATTACGCTCCAAGATGGAGAAGGAGAAAAAAAAAGCAGGAAGAATGCTAATATCATCCACTCCCTCTGTTTCCTCGTGCTGGAAAAGACATAAAAGATCTCATATCTACGTGTATCCTTCATTTCCGTCGTCTTTAACTCCCTTTCCGATTGGATCACGTAAAATCAAAAGCGGAAGCAATCTATTGAGATAATATAAAAATCAATATCGATGTCTCGATATAGTGAAAAGCATACCTTCTAGCTAAATTGAGAATCTATTTATGTCACTAATTTGAATATTGAATATTCTTTCGTATCTTCGATAATTTCCCTCATTATTTTACAGATAATTGAAAACACGCTCTGTAAAAATATAAAGAGATATCACTTGAGTCTCTCTTGTATTTAATAGTTGAAAGTGAAGAGAAGCTCTCAGCTTTAAACATTGAGTATAAAGTATGTATCACCTAATTACCAGCGTCATCGTCTCGTCTCCGCGAAACTTCGTCGGGATCAACAGCTAACCGGGAATCTTACCTACCTATGAGTTAATAGCTCAGCGATCCAATTAGCGACGTAGCGCGATCATGGCGTGTACTCTATTGCGAAAATCCCTATTTGAACGCTTCAATTACGTGTCCTATCGCGCGCTGAATGTATTCTTGTATTTCATATTACTACAAGTCCGCACTACAAATCTAATCACCATAAAAGATATTGTAGAAAAAATAATTTTTTAACATAAGAAGAGCGTGCTTTTCTAATTTAAAAAAATTATCATTATAAAAGCAAGAAATATAAGAATTGATAAATAAATTAAAATTAAAAAATGTATAAGATTATATTTATAATTATAATACTTTAGTAAGAAAATTTATAAAATTTATAAAATATATGTATATATATATATATATATATATATATATATATATATATAATTAAATTTAAATTTGAATATTAGGTATTTATAAAAATAATATTTTCTGTCATATTAATAATAATAATGTAGAAAAGTAAAATTCAACAATTATGCTTAAATTAATAATATAAAAATTATAATTATAATTACAATTTAAAAAACTAAAAAATTAACTACAGCAAAAATTAAATTATATTTATAATGTAAAAGATTTTAAATAAAGAAGATTAATTCTAAAAATATTTTTCAATCGCTAAGAAAAAGTATCAATATTTATTAACGTTTATCAATTCATCGCCATATGTAAATACTGTTTTTCACATACCAACAGTAGTAATTATGACGTTAATAATAACGATAAACACACATTTTGATAAATAATTAATTATAATCAATATTAGGTTAGCGAAAATAATTAATATTGTTTAATTTCGCTATTAATTATTAGCATTAAATAACAACTAGCTGCGAGAACTACCTGAAAATCAAACAATCACTGTTGATAGAGTCAAGTCACATATAAGATATTTATATGTCATATGTATGTACATATACGCACACGCGTGCGTGTATAAGTATGTATGTATAGCAAAAAATATGAATAATGACAAACAGGTAAGATACTGTTACCAAACTTTTTCTTTCGAAAGAAATTTTTAACAACCGGGAAGATTAATGCTTTGCGATGGCTGCGACCTCACATTCAGTGCCTTCGCGAAACTCGCCGTTAATTAAGTCCACCGCTTTCATTTGCAAGTAAATGCACTCGCTCACTGTCGTTCTCGACAAATTCCCGACTATCGTTATCAAGCGGCGACACCAACAGCGACGTTCCGTACCAGAAAAAAGAGAGGACGTCGAATTCCACGTTTGTCTGTTCGTTCAATCGTGCCACATAGTATGTATGAGCGGCCCATTTAATTAGAGCAACGACATTGTCGACATGGCACGCCCAGAATGTCGACGAATTCGATTTTCGAGCGACACACCCGGTAGATGCGCAATTTCGCGCAATCCCGTCCGGCAATTCATCAGGATTAATCTGCCGCTGTGATGCTTCGGCGTCGGTGTCGGCGTCGGCGTCGACATCGCGACGCGCGCCGCGCGCGTTATTACGTGCCGTTGAGGATGACAACGACGACGATACCGAACGTCGTACACGTGACCTCCATAAAATGCGGCCAGTAAGGCCCATTCTGCTGAGGTCGAGAATGTCTCTCATATAGCTGGTAATTAATAACGTACGAGTAATTAGAAATTTTGAAAAAAGAAAACTGTATCATGTTAAAATGCCTTCAATCTATAATTGACATTATAATTTAAACCATTAAATTTTACAATTTTAATTCCTTATGTAATCTATAATACAAAACATATTTAAGAAAAATTATTAAAGCACATAATTATTAAAATACAGATTTTTTTAAAAATTAATCATAAGATAAAACGCACGAGTAATTAGAAATTTTGGAAAAAGAAAACTGTATCATGTTAAAATGCCTTCAATCTATAATTGACATTATAATTTAAACCATTAAATTTTACAATTTTAATTCCTTATGTAATCTATAATACAAAACATATTTAAGAAAAATTATTAAAGCACATAATTATTAAAATACAGATTTTTTTAAAAATTAATCATAAGATAAAAAAATTGGTCGTTCTGTAATTTAAATAGTTATACATTTTTAAATTATTTAGTAATAAAAAAATTATTAAATAACTTGGTTATAACAATTAAAAAGAAATAAACAGGCCAATAGGTCAAACCATCGAGCCAAAACAAGGGATGTCTTTTAAATATTAAACAAGATATAACCAAAATTTATTCTAAGAAGATACATATGTGTACGTTTCGACTTCACTGAGTCTTCATTAGCACTTGACAAAATTATTGAAATAATTTAACATAAAAAACCGTTGTTTAAATATAATCATTTTTGCAACATTCGTTTCCATCTTTATCTTTAAATCTTGGCGAAAATTAGAGCGTGCAACTTTAAAGTTCAAAAAGGAAGCTTTCAACATAGAAATTTATGATTTGCACAGATATGTTTTGGTTCTTAAAGGGTGATCTTTATAAATTGTTCCACAAACTATCCAACGCACTCTCCACTTACATATGGCATGACTTACAAAAATTGTGTTATACGTCCTTTAATAACCACCATAAACGACAAACAACGTTACACAAAAATAAATTTTTATGGTTAATGGCATAAAAAAAAGAGATTACACTAACCACATTAAATCGATTATGTTTCAGACAAAAACAAATAATAAAGAACTATTAACCAACATTTACCATTATAATAATACCAGAGACAATGCAAATTGCAATTCCGTTTTACGGCCACAGAATTTTCCGCCCAAAAAGTACAATCCTTTATTCCATACCAATAACAGATGGTTCATCAATTTAACGAATACTGATATCCCACAAGAGGTCTCGAGTCTATTACAACTAGGAGAAAGATTCAGTTTACCAGATACTTTTGATAAAAACAACTCTATTATGACCTTTATTAAAGATATTGAGACCTATTCTAATTTACATAAATTTGAGTTCCAGAGAAAAATACGTGATCTCTCTCTGGTAATCCCTGAACTCCATAACTTCCTATTACCGAAAACTTTGAGTGATCCAATCCACAACACATTATTGAAGATGCTAAAACATACATTTACTTTCTGCCATGAACATCCTGATATTTTATTTACAAAGGCCGACAAAGGCAATATAACAGTGACTATCGATAGATAGACGTACAACGACAAAATGATAACACTTTTAAACGACAACGACACGTATATCACACATATATCACAGTTAAGAAAGATCCTTCTTCCAACTTAGAAAAACAACTTAATGATTTATTGAAAAGATGGTTACAAAAAGAGCACATTACAAAAAGAGAGTTTTATAGGTTGAAAAGTAGTGATGCTTCACTATCTAAAGCCTATGGACTCCCTAAGATTCATAAAAAAGATTACTCGCTGAGAATAATTGTTTCCTCGACAAACAGTGCACTTCACAATTTGGCTTCCTTCCTGAATAATATTATTATACTGATATTATTATACTGATAGCCTACCATTACCAAATAGCCATGTCAAAACAGTTTTGAGCTCTATGAACGTCTATCGGGGCTAAGTTTGAGTAAGTCGTATATTATGTTCTCACTGGATGTGTCTTCTCTTTTTACTAACGTTCCTTAAATTTGGCATTCCAAGGTATTACAAACAGGTGGAATTATATTACGCCTAAGTTACTTTTTACAAGAGTTTATGATTGCTATTACATTTGTATTAACGTCAACGTTTTTTAATTATAACAATAAAATATATAAACAAACTTTTGGAACACCGATGGGATCTCCCTTATCGCCCATCGTAGTGATGCGAGATTTGGAGGAACACGTTCTCAATTCTATTGATTGCTCGTCCACTTTTTATTACCGCTACGTAGATGATATCGTTTTAGCGGCTCCTATTAACAAAACACAATCAATTCTTAACAGTTTTAATGACAGACTTAAGTTTACTATTGAATACGAAAGAAACAACTTCTTGACCTTTCTTGATTTTAATCTAATTACTGATAATTATACGTTAAAGATTGGTTCCATAAAAACACTTTTTCGGGCAGATTTTTGTCTTATTTTTCCAACCACCCACAGTGCCACAAAATCGGTACCATATACGGATTACTTGATAGAGCGATACTGTTGTCACATCCTTGCTTCCACCAAAAAAAATATAGAATTTTGTATTAACATTTTACTTAACAATGGCTATCCTCTTCATATTATTTTCAAACAAATAAACTGTAGAATTATTACTTTGTCTAATAGGATTAAACTAAGGAATAGGTTGACTCCAATCACACTCACTAACAAACAGAAGAGCCATTTATTAGACACATTTTTAAATTAATCAATCAAATAATAGATAAGACAAAAATGACTATTGGTTATAGATGTTTAAACCAACTTAAGAGATTCATTTCCCCATGGTCTGGTGATTATTCGCGTTCCGAAAAGAATAATGTGGTTTACAAGATAAACTGTAAGAATTGTGAGGCGTCTTATGTTGGACAAACAAAGAGGAAATTAATTACACGGATTATAACATATTAATTACACGGATTAACATATTATAGATTTTGACCACAAATTCGATTGGGATAACGTAAGTGTTCTCGATGTGGAGCATAATCAACAGAAAAGATTAATCACTGAAATGATCCACATCAAGAGCTAGGCACATGCGATTAATTTCTACAAAGATACCGAATTATTAAACAGTACGTACATAAACATCATAAACAATCTGACGTATCTTCCCTCTTCTAACACTTTACGAACAGCGTCCTAAGCGGAAAGTATTACAAATTGTTTATACTGTACGTTTGATATTAGTGTCGTTTTAAACTATAACACGCTAGCACGACTTCTCGTTGATTGAATATGCTATAACACGTTATTGTAATCGGGTCCAGCCGCTGACAGGTAATTCGACTAATTGCCACTTATTTTGTATTTTATAACACTACCATAATGTTACACCTTTTAATATCATGTTCATTACGCATGTATTTTTCCGTCTTTACTTAGAACGATCTCCCATACATCTCCGATTCAAATATTTGACGTTTGCAGCACAAAGAATAAAATGACATCATGTTTCTATTGATTGACCAACATATTCTCGCCATAAAACGAGTAATAAGTTCGTACCACACGTTTTATAATTTTGACTATAACACTTTTATTAGGAGATCGTTATCTCGACTGTACTAATGACCCCCAACATGCCGTTCGGTTTTTAATCGTTGATACTTATTTGCGACATGATTGCGTTTGTATTTTTATTTTTAACTCATGTATATTTAAACAACGGTTTTTTATGTTAAATTATTTCAATAATTTTGTCAAGTGCTGATGAAGACTCAGTGAAGTCGAAACGTACACATATGTATCTTCTCCGAATAAATTTTGGTTATATCTTGTTTAATATTTAAAAGACATCTTTTGTTTTGGCTCGATTTGGTTTGACTTATTAGCCTGTTTATTTCTTTTCAATTGTTATTATTTATATCGAGCGGAATTATTTTCTTACGTATTCTTATTTTAACTTGGTTATAAGATTAACATTTAGGAAAATTTAATTTAAAAAATGTGTGAATAATTTTTATTTAAAAAATTTTTTAAATTTATTTTTTTGTTAATTTTATTTTATTCAATTACTTTGCATTTAGAATAAATTAATTCTTGTTTATCATAATAAAAAATTATTAGTATAAATTTATAATAGGAAATTAATGATCAGAGATTGTTAACAAATTCAATTTTAAAATTTAAATATATTTATAAAAAATTTTTCGAAAAATCCCTTTAAAAATGTATTCCATATATTGTATTTTTATATATTTATTGTTTATTTAACCATGTATTTATTCATTTAGTTTAAAACTTATATAGCTATTTGCCCAATACTAAAATATTCAAGGTACAGTTAAAAAATTTAACGTTAAAATTGTTTCACACTACCATGGCAATTTACAAAAATATAATATTCAAAGTGTCTCCCCCAAACCGTGACCTTTATTTTAATGACACTTTATCTGGGAAAGTTAGAATCGATTTTTCTATCGCTTTAGTTACGTATCCTCTGAAAAATTTTTAGTTAATATTTTTAGACTAATTGCAAATAAAAATTGAGAATAAAAGTTGTCAAATATTTTTAAAACGGTACTCCAGAATATTTTATTTTACATTTCATCATAAATTATATATGTGATGCAAAACAATTTTAATGTGTATGCATGTATATGTACATATCGTTACGTTTATAATTCTTTTTTAAATAATTTTGTTTCTTAAATAAAATTAAAATTTTCAAATATTTAATGGTGCTTGAAAATTGGCAAAGAGAATTAGTACTCTATATGAAAACGTGTGTCATTTTGCAATCATGACACAACGAGAATTCGCAAGAGTGAATCCGAATTCTCGTTGTGATGAGCCTACAGCATGCGGTCTGGTTAGTTCCTGTGAAGTCTAGGGAATCGATGGCTTTGCATGATTCAAGCGTAATGCCCACCGAACGCATATGCACACATACATACATTTCGCCTTTCCAGTATTCTGTCTGCACGTCCCGCATCGAGACGCACCCCGTGTACAATCGAACTCGGGCTTCCCTCCCTCTTCAAACATTAATGCATCGTCTTTCGTCATGCAGTTGCACGACGCCGCGCCGCGACGGCGTCGACAAGGGGAAACGATTGCTTTCGTACGATACAGCATACGATTGCCGTTCACTCTCCTGTGTTTCCTCTTCAGTTCTGTTATTTTTCTACTACGCGCAAAACAATAGAAACAAATTTCTCGCAACAACTCTTGTTTGCAATAAAAGCTTTTAACAAATTTTATGTAATTCTATATAAAAAAAATATATACCAAAATACAAAAATCAATTTGAATTTAGCAGACATTTGATTTAAAAATCAAAAAATTAAATATACAGATTTACAAAAAATAAAATTTTCCATTTATAATTAATAAATTGTAGATTTAATTATAATCTTAATTATCTTAATTTAATCGCAGTTCTATGAATAGAAAGCATGAAGAGTACGAAGAGTAAGAAGATATGTGCGAACATAACATCTTACAAATATATTTTGTACTTTTCATCCCCACGTAGCAAATATTATTAAATCCTGCTGATTCATTTCTATCAATTCGCGATCATAAACGACCATGCATTATCTTTTGCTTTCTCTCTCGCTACGTTGTTCTTTCCCTTGCGATTACACGATTACCCGTCGATCGTGCCATTCATTTCCCTTCTTCTTCCAGCGAGTCGGAAAAGTTTTCGAAGCGGCGCCGTAAACTTTCTCGGACGCGCACGACCAACCATCGAGCACTCGAAGTGATTTTTGCGAGCAACACGAACTCGCGAGCTTTCTTCGTCTCTCTCTGAGACATACAAAAAACATTGAATAATACTGTGTGAGATCCGCATGAATCACCATTGCGATGAGATCGAGAATCTAAGCTTGTACTTATACGTGTCGAGGGAGATTTCTATCTTTTAGTTAAATCGTTTCTAGTCCAATTACGCCGTTAAATTGGTTTTCTTTTCTTTCACACCTTCAGTAAATAAATGGAGAAGAGATTTTACTTCGATTTTACAGTCGATAAATCGACTGAAGCATAGTTTTAAAAAACAAAGTGCTTGCATGTTTATAAACATCGCTAAATATGTACTACAAATATATAACAAGTCTAATTGTATTAATCAGTTAAAATAAAAAATAAAAGAAAATTAATTTATCTAATACTTCGAATTTCTAAAATAGTAATAATTCTTAATAAAATATTCTTAATAAAAATAAATGTTCTATTGTAGTTCCATGTTCTAGTTCAATTTTTATATGCAATCAGATAGAATACTTTTATCTTCTTGCAATAACACAGCAAATTTTGCATTGTGTGATATATGAGAAAAATGGTAATGTTAATGGAAATACTTGTAACGTGAATCATTGAAATCCAAAACTTGTGCACCAGATCAATCGATGAAATGTTTCGAGTAAAAATAACCCGATGTACCGGATAATGGGAAGGAGGAACATTAGCAGTAATGAAGATGGAATAGACGTCTATTAGTCGCCTATCGTCTATTAGCCGACTACTAATTTTGGATAGTGCACGTCAAGTGGCTCGTCTGAAAATGCAATAACGTTTAATTAATTCGACAATGTGTCAACAGATCCCTTGTCGATATTCGTTAAGTTAATCACCGCCACGTGTTCACAACTTTTAGTACAGCTGATTAAAAATACCTTCTTAAATATTTTTAGTCATTTATTCTTAGTACATAAGTGACAAAGATATAACGATATTGACATTTTAGAAAAGCTAAAATAATCATTATTATCATTATTATCACCTAATATTTATATTTCTAAACTTATTAAAATGTTTGTTAATATAATTTAAAATTTTATTTCATACTCTAAATTTAATTTACAATTTCTATAGAGTTACATTTTTTCGGAGATCTTGCAAATTTAGGGATTCAATTTCAAAAATGGATCTAACTAATTTATTTACTTACAATTAATATCGAAATGTTAGATAATTTGACCATGCAACAACAAAAATATATCAGAGTTCTTTTTTAAATCATAATGAGTTAAATCACTCGACAAGTGTGTTCAATTTTACACGTGCTGCCTATCGGAAAGAAATTTCTCAAATATATTGGAGCTTCCGCTTTAAAATCCAGTTTAAATCATCGATGTTACACGCTGGAATGAGGTAATGGTCCGCGGTGCCAAGGTAGGATCAATTAATTTATTAGACTTATTTATACCGATATTAGACAGCAAGGTATGGAGAGCCAGACACAAAAAAAGGAAAAGAGATGGGTCCATTCTCCTATACGAATCGAAAAGTAATCATTCACCACCGAAAGAGAAAGAGAAAAAGATGAAGGGCGGGCAAAGGGCTATCCGGAAATTAAATCCTTCGAACTCGTCCACGATAAATCACTCTTCCTCGTGAGGCGCGAATTAGGCCGCTCGATATTAAGGAAATAATAGCGATTTCATACCACGGGATAGTTATTACCATAACTGGGTTAACGCGCGAATCACGTGGGGCGACTTTTAACAAATATTTTGCACGTTAACTCTTCTTCAATGCATGAGCGCTTCTACGTAAAATTTCCGACAAACATGATTAAACAAAATCGAACAAAAAAATCAACGTAAATTTTTTGTTTAACCGTTAAACAAATTTGTTGAAATTTCATAATGAAACATCTCATAGTTCTTTAAAATATAAGACGATTAACCTTAAATGAGAGGAAGATGGTTAATTCGGTCAAGTGTGCGAATTGTATTTGTTTAATCCACAGACTCGGCATGTTCAATGTCAACACGAGATACGACTCAACGGCGGCTGGGTTTAGCGCGATAAACCCAGCACGGAATACAAAGATAGATCAAAAGAGCAGTGCGACATTTCAAGAACGAGCCGTGCAGATACAACGATTATATCCAGAATTTCCATTAACAATGCACGTGCAGGAGAAACCGTAGGTGCAACGCGGAAACCGCGAAGCACCCGCGGGGCGTTCACACACACGTCTATTCTACTCTACTGCTGCCGTACCAATATTATTCCAATTATGGCACACCGTGGTGCAACTCGTGTCGAATAATATCTCAGTTATCGTTTTTTAATTTATAATACATTTTTTTGCAAAATAAAATATAATGTATAGGTATAGTGACAAATCATATAATAAATATAATCATATAATGTAAAAATATTAATATATAAATTTCTCTTATATAATAGGTGTGTGTGTGTGTATGTGTAAAAATGCATGCAGAATAATGATTTTAAGAATATATAATAATATATAATAATTTATATCTATAGTACTTATCTATAGTATAGTGACAAATCATATAATAAATATAATTTTAATAATATAAAAATATTATTATGTTAAACTGTTTATGTGTTTGTGTATAATGTATGTATATATATATATATATGCGTGACAGTGTGTGTGTGTGTGTGTGTGTGTGTGTGTGTGTGTGTATAATTTTCAAATAATTGTAGACTAATCTTTGTTACACAGACAAAAATAACATTACTTCTATCTATATAGAGCAAACAGATATCAGTAATTTAATTTACCAATTTATCCATTATAGTTTGAGATATACTATACTTAAATTATGAAACATAAAAATTAATGTATAATTTTTTAGAATAGTCGAATACAAAAAGATTTCACAACTGCATTGCGTATCAATCCGCATGCTGTTGACTTCATCATCAGCGATTGCTGGGCTGCAAATCGAGTTCGCGACAAGCAACAACGTAAAAAAAGAAAGTGAAAAAAGAGAGTCAGAAAAAATAGTAGACCAAACTGCTCTGAAACTCCACCCCGTCTGCTGTGCGAATGCACATCCTGAAAATTTGAAACTGTTGTCCCACTGGGAAAAAAAGAACCAGAACTAGGAGAAGCGTCCAAATGAATCGTGGACAATAGGAATATATGGACCTGGCATAACAATATGACAATGTAGCGGTGAACAATTATGCAAACAGAAACTTGCAACATTTTAATTATTTCAAAAATTTATCAAACATGTATTAATTATAAAAATTGTACTACTTTTCCAGAGGTATTCTATTACATTTGTTGCTTTCTCACTGTGCAATCAACAGCAATGGAATGCATTACAAGTACATTATCAAACAATCTGGAAGGTCTACAGTTAATTAAATGAAGTCAAAGCGAATAAAAATTCAGTGACAAAATAAACACAATATACGATAGAATAGTGTACATGGCTTTGTATAAATTGTTCAAATGCTATATAAAATTAAAAATATGAGGGTGAAGCAGTGAAGAGGTTGGAGCAAGGCTTTCTCTTTGATATGCACGAATGACACTCAATACTTATTAACACTTCACAATATTTTATAGTAGTTAGATTTTATAAAGTTTGTGTTATATATTTTATTAGTCAATGCGTCTGGAAAAAATTATTGATACATATATAATGATAATGTAGAGAGAGAGAAAGATAGAGAAAGAGAGAAAGAGAGATTCCAGTTTCATCACACTATTATTACACAGTTCTACTTTGCAACAGTATAAAGGATTATCATATGTATATACATACATATAATAATATAATCGTAATGTATATATAATCATAGATATATTATATAATATAATGTTGCATGTATGTATATAAACGTTCTACTAGATGTATATAACTTCGAATTGTATAATATTTCATTAATTCTTTAATTACACATAAAATTTAATTTTTGCTTACAATTAGCAAATAAAAGCAAAAATTAAGTGTGTTAAGCAAACATTAAAGAACTCATAATAAATGATACAATAATCTTTGTCTAAGTAAAAGATCCAATAAACCTTCTAAACGAAATTCTTTATAAAAAAAAATTAAAATGTAAAATAAAATTATTTCATACAAAGCTTTATTTTTTGGAAATTGTTAAATTAACAATATATTAATAAGTTTTTAAACTTTAATAAGTTTTAAAAATATTAAATATATTACATTAAGCAAAACTTAAAAATAGAGAAAAATTTTTCTCATTGGCGGTTATAAAAATATACATATACTACAAAAAATACATTTTGAAAAGATAATTTATATATAATATAATAAATATAACTTTTTGATAAAGTTTTGATAAAGACTTAAATTATATTAAAATTAGCTTGTTTAGATTGTGAAGCCTCATATGTGGGACAAACAAAAAGAAAATTAAAAAGCAGGATTAAGGAGCATTGCTCTGACATAAGAAAAAGTAGTGGCACTCCTTCGGTTATCACGGAACATAGAGTCGCAAATAATCATAATTTTGATTAGGAGGGCGTTAAGATTATTGACATAGAGCCTTCATACAACATGAGACTCATCTCTGAGGTGATACATATTTAAAAACAAGCACACAGTTTAAATAAGCAGAGCGACACTGATTAGTTACCTGAATCATATCTTCCTGTTTTGGAGGGAATATCCACCTATAAATTTTCTCGTTCCATATCCTATCCAAAAAGGCTCCCTCTTCTCAATTGTTACACTCATTACCACATATGCGAGACAGTGGAAGTCACTTCCGAATCAGTAGTTGAACTAAGTGCTATAATGCGAAGGAAACTCATTCTTTTTGTGTAAATTTTATAATGAGAGACAATTTATCCGCTTTAATCATCTTGAATCTGCTTCCTAGGTATGATTCTTATCCTTGTTGTACGAACATTTTCTCTTGTTTTTTTGTTCTCGTTTTATCATATTTATTTATTTATTTATTGATGTTATTTATTATTTTATCTATCTATTTATTATTTTTTATTTATTATATTTATTGTTTGGTATCAGAGCGAATTTGTAAGGTCGGTGGGCAGAAAAGCATTGTAGCGAAAGGAATGTGTGAATCAAAGGATCGAGAAACGTCGATCAATGCCTAGGATGGGGATGGAAGTAAGTCCTGCCAAATAGTTAGTCGTCCAAATACCATCGGAGAAAGTGGGAGAGATCCATCGAATAAGATGGTCGATAATATTCAGACGCGAATAGTCCGTCAGTGTCGAAATAACGCCGTTAAAACAAGTACGACAAACGCACACGCACAGACAGAGGTTGTCGAGTCTTGACGCGATTCTATGTCGACGTGGCGCGAAGCTAGCCGCACGAATTTATTTTGTACATTTACTACATTAAAGAATTATCGTTACGTTCATCAAGAATCAGAGTCTTAAGTCATTCATCCGCGCGGTGTCCCAACCACTCGAATCACATTTTAAGAACATACGAACCGGCATCTAGCTAACTCATATACGCACTTACATTTACTCAATTTATACACTTTTACTTTTATTCTTTAACTTGTATCATACAAATCACCATTTTAATAATTTGACTATTTTGACTATCTTAACGTTCATGACTACTTGACACAACCGTTTTAATCATTGACATTGATTGGACGTACAACCTTTATGATGATATTATTATTCCTTACAATTAAAAAAATTTTCACAGCTATACCTGTGGACGTATAATGAGGAGGAGAATCATTTGCTCAGCGGATTTCGATACTCTCATGATAAGGAAATTGTGCCGAGATTTTACTTTGCGATTATAAGACCGATCATGTAATGTACAATAACTTTATTCGTTTAATATAAGTTTTTATTATCAAGCAACACTGAAGATGACTTTATTTCAAGTCGAAACGTTTGTTATTGTATTGTATTTTGTTTAATTACATTTATTACAAGGCAGGCTCTGTCACCCTGCCTTGTTTTTGCTCTTTGATATTAACGTCTATATTAAAAGAATTGAATTAATTGTAAATTTTTTTATTAATATTGTATTTCGATGCAATCATTCTTATTCAATTTGCTGTTTCAAATTTATTCCTGTTTCATAATTATTAAAATAAAAAATGTACTGTATTGATGTAATTAATGCAAACTCATTAATTATATATTTATATATTTTTATTGTTTATAAATTTTGTGTATACTCTCGCATAAAATTTAATGCGAAACCATTGTGTTGTGAGCGTAACGTGCATACGAGAGAGTTAAAATTTACGGTATGTTCTCACTTGTTTGTTCGATCTTCGTCGTTTTTCAAAGCGTTACCGCGCAAAGTGCTCAGCTTACGGGCTACAAAACATACAAGTTTTGTAAATGCAAAGGCATTTAGTAAAGCGCGCGCGCAGCTTAATATATTGACAATAACTAATAATCAATAATGGTATCGCCTAGCGATTATTAATCGGTCAGCATTATGCAATGCCAGGATAATATCTAGCGCGAGAAACGATCCGTCTCGCTAATTGCGACGCGCGATATATCGCGTAACTGATGTCGAACGACGTAATTAGTGCTTTAGTCATTAAAGGCATCAGATTCAACGTCAGAACCTGAGAAATTACGGTCGCATGCGATAACTGTCGCTTCGTCATAAACTCAAGAACATATTTATGCAAGTAAAAGCTCTGTTTCATTTCGCGGAATTAAATTAGTTTCACAAAATATCACCTGCAATTGTATAACATGTGCGAAAGAACGCGCAAATATAAAGTGTTTGCTTCAATCACCTTTCAACTTCAATACATTTTTTCTGCCTGGAAGGAAGTTTCGTCTTTTGAAGAAACTTCTTCGTACTCCTAATACTATTTAAAACAGAAACTTAACAGAAAAACAGCAAATCTTTTGCATAAATCTAGCATGTAATGAAGTCGATTCGACGATTCAGGATTATTCAATGTGCCGTTTGTAGCACGGTCGAAGCTCTTATTTCAACACAATTATAAATATTTATCTTTCATGAGGCACTTAGTATCTGCGTAGCGAAACACATTGGCAATTCACATGTCTCGTCGTGAATTTTTCACATCGTTTTAGCCATGGCACTGCCATGGAATATCGATGACCTTTAAGTGGTATTTCTAAATTCGAAAGCCTGACGAAAGCACAGAGCACGACCTTTAAAGATCCTTTTCCATTTTCCATTTTCCAGTCGCGATAGCAACGTTTCATTGCCTTTCTTTCTTTCTTGGATTTAATACATATTTATTTTATATTTCTTTATTTTATAGATTTGATTTTCTTCTCCTCTCTTTCTCTCTCTCTCTCTCTCTCTCTTTCTCTCTCTCTCTCTCTCTCTCTCTCTCTCGCTCTATATTTTTCTTTCTACATTTAATCAAAATAAAAATTTAAACTTTTAACTTTATTCGAAACAAATTTAACGAAAATCCAGCAAGCTTTTGAACTAAAAGACGATACAGGTGCAATTTCGACAATGATATAACTGACGCATTCGAATTACTATTGCAAAGTTGTAAAGTTGTATTCGCACTGGACGGTTAAATACCGTTGAATACAACTTGACATATGCGCGTTCTCCGTGGATTTGCATCGCTCAGCGAGTCAAACGACGAGTAATCCCGTATGTGACCACGACACCGTAGATATACATATCTGTCTCTGTGGCACACAATTTTCCGTGTTCTCAGTCAGCGAGAAGCACATTTCTCTGCCGAGGGATTACAGCTTAGTTACTTTTTCGTGTTTTTCGACGCTTACGTGACTTATAATCTGAAAGAAGAAATTAGATTTACTTGTCTCTCTTTTATCGTTCTGGCAGATTCACATGTCATGCATAAAAATAATGCATAAAAATATCTCTTGAAATCATCTATCACGTCATTGCGAATGAAATGTCAAGTTTAAATCTGATATTTTTCAATTAATTTTTGAAAAAAATAAAGTATATAATTGAAAAGATTAACGGTCTTCACATTTTTTAGAATTGTTTTAATTAAATATAAAAAATTTAAAATTAAAAGAATTTTAAAAATAAAAAATACGGTTTTTCAACAAGTTAATATTTAGAAGATAATATTATATATATATTATATATATATATATATAATATTATATATATATATATATATATAATATATATATACACACACATATATATATGTGTGTAAGACTTTTCTTAAATAAGAAATAAATAGCTTCTACATATATCGCGTTTAATTTAAAAATTATAAATATAATATAAAAAGTTGTCTAAAATTGTGTAATACAGGTTACGCAATTTTCATAATTTTCTACGTTTTTCATAAATTTACCGTAACTTAAAAATTTACAAACGTTTACAAAAGCCAAACATGCTCGTAAAAAATTGTTTTATTAACGTAGTTTAAAAAATGTATGAAATAGAGCAGCTAAAGTATTAAAACATTTTATCAAATTAAATATCGGAAAATGTTTTAGATGAAAAATGACCTTAGGAAAATAAAAAATGATAATTTTAACTTAAACTTGATTGGTATCTTTATGTCCTCTAAATATCGCTTTTATCACGGAATACAGTTTTTATGCTTGAAACCATTTTTCTTGCAATGTCACAAATTCCAAAACTAAACGTATCTTCATCTCTAGAAAATAAATTGCGTTTCTATTTTAACCGGGAAAGAAGATAGTCTACACGTAGCTATTCTATTCGGATAACAGAACACGGAATATTGAAATAGTTGGACATTCGAATAATGGAGCTTCCGATAACGGAGATTCTACCTTCTAGTCGATTACATCGTTGTTCCGGCTTCGACAACGTTGTTCACGCTTCAATCGTCGGTCTCCGGTATTCGACTTTTGCGATATTCGATCGGGTCGATTCGCTAATGGAGGAAGCGACGTTTCGACGCTTTACCGATCGGCCGGAAATATGGATATTTTCGGTTCGTTAGGGATTACAAACCCGGTAGCTGTAACTCTCCGCGTGGAATATTTATTCCACATCTCGTTCAGTTCCGGTATTCCGATATTTCGTGCGATCTCTGTTATATACCGATGTCTATGTCGCGCGATAGTAATGGCAAAAGTATTTCATACCCGATCGCTATTTTTGCTCGACTGGCGATTTAGCTACGGCGTTTCTATTCACAATCCGATCGATGCGCATAGTATATGCATGACTGGAATATCTACCGCAATTTTTCCCTTTTGGAAGAGTTCTACAGCCGATCAAATGTTCTCCACGAAACGTTCCCTTCTACATGCTGATGACCAGAAAAATATATCAATCTTTTTGTTTTTAAAGAGACAGATAGAGAGAGAGACTCATTGATAAATTATTATTGATTAAAATATATATGCATATATCCACAATGTAATTTATAATATCGAGAAATTACCAGTTGCAATTTAATCATTATTCGGGATTACATTGGATCCTACTTTTCATGTTTATTGCTTTAACGAAAGAAAGATATTAAATTGAAAATTGCAACATTCAGTTAAAATTATTCTCTAAATATATTTCATTTTAATTAATTTTGTTTTATTTTATTGTTTTGTTGAATTAATATTATGTTGTAGATATGTTGAGAAAAACACAATATATTTATTTAATTTATTTAACAAATTATTACATATTTATTTATAAAATAATATAATGTGTGTGATATTATTGAAGATAATAAATAAGAGAGAGTTACTCTAAGCATTTAAATTTAAAAAATATTTAATAAAGAAAAATGTAAATAAGTTTCTATACAACTGAGTTGCTTAAACATGCAAAGTGATTTGGATGATATTCAGTGAAATCAAAACGAATATATCTCTCATAAGAGTATCACAGAAATAAATGCAATCAATTTTTAATTAATTGGACATCAGCTGTTATCGCAATTTCCATGTTTTTTTCATTCTATTCTATACAAACGCACAAAGTAAAATGGTGCTTTTTTGCTTGTTAGATCAAAATTAATTTATAAAACAATTTTTGTTAAAATTTAAATCCCCAAATAAACTTGTTTTAATAACTATAGTCATCGTTAACCTACTATTATATTTAAGTCGATAAAAAATAAATTAATTAACTTTCTAGATTGTACAAATTATTTTTATAAGTTTAAGAAATATACATTTAATACATACAATACACATTAAAAAATTAGATTAAATATCTCTGTGAATAATATTTCTGTTTTCTGTGTATAAAAAAAAGAACATACATACATACATACACATATATATAAAAGAGACTATAATAAAATATAAATGATATATATTAAATAAATCAATATTTTGAAAGAAATAAGAGAGAGAGTTTCCACATTGTAACTTCAAAATTATAAATAATGGTTGACAAACGAAAAGGAAAATACAAGAAGGAAACTAGATCCAAAGCACGAATCGTTATTTTGTAAAAGTTTGAAATATAAATCGGAATTTAAGAACGGCAGGTGGTATTATCCGTATCTCTTTCCTTCGCCCAGCTTAAACACAATCGATCATGGCCGCTGCGGAGATGGATTGAGGAGGCAAGCGTTATTTCAGAACAATATCCGTAGCCGATACGAAATTCTGAGGTCAATGAACCTGTGATTCGGAACCTGGCCGACTGTAATTGGGAAGAACGTCTATGTAATTGGAAGGATACTGTGTTCTAATGGACAGAAACTAATATTTCTCAACACTTTTATGATAGATACCTTGATCGATGTATCTAATCTTTCCTTGTGTTGCATTGACGCAGATATTTTATTTTCTTACAATTATATATATATATTTTCATAATCTCGTTTTGATAAAATGTAAAAAACTTAAAAGGAAAAATTACTTCTTCTATTTTTAAAGTATTGAGAGTTATGAGAATTTTAAGAATTTTTAAAATTTTAACAATATTTTAGGAGTAATTTTCAGAATATTAGAAATATTCACACATTTGGATTCATATTTTTCTGAGAGACATAACTAGATAGATAGATTTAAAAAAGAGGAGGAATAGAGGAAAGGAGGAAGAGAAAAAGAGTGTGAGAAAGTCTTCTTTTCCAAAATAATTTCTCGTAATCAAGAATTTAGAAGTAAAACTTATCGTAAAACAACCCGTACAATTTGAACATTGAGCAATGCGTGTACGAGATAAAGGGTGAAGTTCTAGCCGACGGCGCAATTAAAATTTTCGGCAACCAAAAGTTCGGTACTCCAAAAAAGCCTTCGAGCCTCGGGAAAAACTACTAGCCATTAGCGAGGAGCATCCCCTGCATCTAAGTTCAGCCTGCAGGGTGAGCGAAAGCGAAAGGGAGAGAGCCAGAAAATCGGCGAACCAGAGCAAGGGAGGAGAGGGAGACGGCCCATTTCACGGACTTTAAACACTCCGCCCCGGAAAGGAAAGAGGGAAAAAAGATGGAAGGCCCGGTAGAATCTGATTCCAGCTATTCGCCCGCTGCTGATTTCCTGCTTGCTGCCTTCTGGAAATAAGGGTGGAGACTTTTCGCGGTGAATGCGCTGATACCAGCTCTACGCTCCCTTCTCTCCACTTTCGTCCTATATTTCTTCCGTTTTCCTTCTTGTTTTATATGAAAAAGCCTAGTTTCGGGCACTCTAAAAAGAAATAACGTGTACGTGCTGAGGGGAAGTGAGGGTGGAAGATACATAGGAAGGATGCGAAGGGTGAAGTGGAAAGAATAGGAGGAGACCTCGCTTCAAAGGGCGATTTGTCGACAGTCAACATGACAAAGACATTAGTCGACCCGAGGGTGAGAAGGGATGACCCCTTCGAATCATTAAGAAAAAACAGCAGCAGTAAAGGGGATTGCTGAAGGAGGGAGAAAGGGAGGGAGGGGGACGCAAAGGCCTCGCCGGAGGTGACTACATCGCGGAATTCTTACTAAGCTGTGTCAAAGGACGTCATGCAAGGAAAAATTAATTTTTTCCTACGTCGTCCTTTTCAAACTCCCTTCTTCTCCTTTTTTCCCCATCCCTTCTTCTCTTTCTATTTCACTTTTTATTTCCATTTGTTATTTGCAAACAGTGCTTTTGATGAAAATTCTAGCGCTTCCTATCCCGCGTAAAAGCGAATGCATTCTTCCGGACGGTTCGTCCTATTCGATGTGTTTCGCGTCTTCCAGCTTTGCTGGTTTGGAAAAGGATCTCAAAAATTCGCTATTTTTTTTTCATTTCCTTTCGCTCCTAAAATCGTTTTACGGTATACACAATTGTTCAATTTAAAAAAAAAAACAGTATTTAATTCAATATATTAATTTTATCATAAGATAATTAATTCCAAATTCCAAATTAAACTACCATTCATTTTTGAACCTTAAATTTACGTTTCTCTTATCACGTATTTCTATTTTCCTCCCTCCACAAAACAAAAGAAGTTTTTTTTACGTGCGCGAATAGTAAAATAGTAATAGTTCTTTTTACGAATAGTTTTCCAAATAGTAGAATGTAACACGCGCACTAAACCGAAGAAAGCGAGAAATTCATAAAACTTAGACTCAAAGAAATTCAAAAATGTCATCAGAACTAAAACGACATTGACGGTCATTTCAATTGATACCATGCCCGTGGCTCTTTCAAACCTTACACAAATAAGTTTCAAACATCCGTAATCTTTCTGCTCTTTGGCATCTCCTCTTTCCTTTTCCTTTCCTCTCTTTACACTTTCGATTCGAGCTTTCAGCAGAAACCGCCAATAAATGAAAGAAAGAAAGAAAAAGAGAGAGAAAGAGAATTGGCAAGCTGTTCCTACGACCGATCGAAGCGTTCTTGGTAGAAAAGAGCTTTTCGCAGTACGAAGAAAATTCCGGTGGCTGAAGGCACTAGATGGTAAAAGGAGGATGGTGAACAGACTTGGATCATAGATCGATCCGGAGACAAACATTTCCAATCAGCGTGGAAAAGGGACTGGCGAAGGTTATCGTCGCCTTTACGCCTTCATTTTTTTTTGCTTTGCGATACAGAGACTAAGAGGAGGCGTGACAGGAGGTTGTCGATTTTTATCGAGTTACAAAGGGCGAAGAATTAGCGCTAAGCGAGAGTGCAGAGAGCTAAAGCTTAGAAATTAAATTTCCTCGGCCAGATGTTTCATTCGCTTCTCACGAATAGACGTCTGCTTTTCCTTCGCCATGTCCACGGCCGGAAAACAATAATGGGCGTCGACGGGGAGTCGAAGGGAAGAAGGGCAAATCTCAATCTCATTTGACAAATAACAGATTAAAGAAAAACTTTTTCTTTGAATAATGCCTATCCAATAATGTCTGGTCTCTTTGCTGGCTTAAATAATTGTACTATATATTATTAATAATTTAATTCTTTTGTTTAAATAAAGAAATGAGATATGTATTGTATTGTCTCTCTCTTTAATTCTTTAAAATAATTCCGACTCTTTTATTTTTATTTACTTTAACATTGTTATAATTATGTACTAATTTTATCACTTACCAAAAATCGCCAATCTTCGCCACAAATACAGAATTACTAAGCACTACTGGATAAAATCACTAGATCACCTGGAAAACAAACAAATAAAATCTTGATAAATTCTTGAAATCGTTGTTTCGGTAATTCAACTTTGAATTAATCAATTAACTGCTATGCCATTTTGTCATCACTATACTTAGTTTATATTTATATTTGAATTTCCACCTCATAATTGAAACAAAGATATAAAATTCGATCAACCATGTGACTGCCCCCTTAACTAATTGTTTCTATATTACTAACACTTCTGCATTATACCTGCGACAAAACTAGTACATTAATTGCCGCAAGAATGGAGCGACATTAATCCGGTTTATTGTTCGCGGGCGTTTGGAAACCATTCGGTCGTTATTTCGTGGCTATACGAATATTGGGTCGCGCGCACGGAATATCAAATTACGAATACGAATAATTAATCGGATGGTAAAATCGTGCATCGTTCGCCACGAAAAGCGGTTTTTTACTATTCTCTCGCAAATTTAAAGACCAAAAGTCAAATAATAACATTATTCAACAAGTTTCCTTCAAATTCAAGAAAATATTTCCAATAATTTTTCCAATAATTATAATTTACAAAATAAATTATCAATTTACAATTATAAGATGAAAAGAATATTGTTTGTAATAAAAAGATTGTATAAAAGGTAATTTAATGTTAAAAATATAATTATGTAATTGATACGTAACATGTTGGAAAAGTTTTGCTGTATCAGATTAAATATAATATTAACTAATAAAACTCTTAGGTTTCAGAAAATTTGTGATTAACAATAAAAAATTCCTGAAAATTAATATTCTCAATAACAATGGCAAATTTTGCACTTTCACAAATGCTAATATATTGTTAATATTTTTCTAAATATTTTTTTATATTACGATCAATCACATGACATCGTAAAAAAAAAATATTTGCGATGTCCTCCCAAATAACCGTCTCCACGTGACAAACGACCGTTCTCGATTCGTTTATCGAAATCTAACTATCATTCGCGAAACTAAAACGAAACTGACCATCACTCCCTTCAATCAATCGTCCTCGCGGCGTTATTTACACTACAGCCAAGTTTTCGACAATATCGCGAGACCTGTAAACACGGTAAACAAATTGCGAAAAAGCATTTTTATAGAAAGTGTTTTTATAAATATCGTATTTTATTTCAAAGTGGATAACAAGAATAACAAGATGACTACTATAATCTCTTCCGTCGGAATTAATTTAAAATTTATTCTTTACCTTAAAGAAGAACTTATTCTTTATCTTAAAAAGTTTTGATGTATTTTTTGATGTATTTTTGTTACGAATATATATTATTCCGTTATTAATCATCGATGCGGTAATAGCAAACGTCCCGTTTACGTCGAAACCAGGATGAAAGAAAAAACGCGGTCATCGTCACGGAACACAAACGTCACCCTCATGCAACCACGTAACGACTTCCGCGATGCGCAAGGGATGCTCGCGGGGGTGAGAGAAACTGTGACGTCATGGCGGAAATAGAAATTAGAGAGTTCGCGGAGCGAATCACCCCAGAACTTGTCTCCTAAACTACTGCCGTTCTTAAATCTTTGCGAGAGAACGACACCGCGGTTCACATAAAAGTTATTTATTGGAATGCAGTTAAACGTTCTCGTCGTTGCGAGTGGATGGACGCGTCTGTCTGTACGTGTGCGTAGATAGCACACAAACACATTTATATCAAGTGAGTTTTCGATTTATTATATCGCCCTCAACGTTTTTCCGGACGTTATTATCGACCAACGATGGAGGACCACCGCGCGATTCACCACCGATGTCTCTTAAATCGATTTAAGTATATCGAGGCGACATGTAAAGCTTCCAATCGCTGGAGACCCGCATTTAAAAAAACAGACAAATGTTATTCTACTATAAGCTCTCTTTACGTACTGTTAAATTCGATTTTCATTTTTTATTATTATTTTATCGGTCTGTTTTATGGGTTACAATATATTACAAAATTAAGCTTCATAACTGTTTCAGAACTTATGTAAAATATATTGATGGATTATTTAATACGTTAATTACCATGTCACCACATTGGTAATGTGATATTTCATAGGAGGTTTCGTCACCAATATTTAGTGACTATTCACAATGCATTAGTGAAAAACTAGTGATAATTTATATTCAAAATATCGAAAAAATCGTGGTTCACGGGATCCATTTTTGATTTTTGTCCTTAGTAGTTAATGTATTAAATAAATAATTTTTATCTCTTCTTTCCTCCCTTCCTCCCTCTATCCCCTTTCTCTCCCTCTCTTAAATCAGATATACATATTTTAATATTAATTGTTCTACGTAATTCTTTGAAGAAAAATGACACTATAATTCTTGTATTTTTAATTGTATTACTAACTTGAAATTATAATATTTCATCATATGTATCTTTTATTATAATTACATTTTATTTATACCTAACTTCATATTTAGTCAATTTTTTTGTGCCTTTTTTCAACACATTTTACAAATGTATACGTTTAACAATATATACATATATAAATAATATATTTTTAATAAAATCTTTTTAATTAATCTCTTTAATTATTTATTTTCTTTTTGTTTAATATCAAGTTTGTCACAGCATATTCAACAAAAGTTAAATGCGATCTAAAAGTGAATTATTATATTGCATATATAGCAATTTACTTGCGCAACGCTCGTTTGATGAAATCGCATGCACATATAAATATGCGTCAATACATTAAATTGTATTAGCCTGGCCATCAACCGAGCTTCAAATTTGATATCTTAAAATGTTGTAATAAACGCCAAGCACGGCTCTTCCATTCGATTATCTCTTTGATTGTTATCATCGACATTAATTCCAATAAATTGTACGTCAATAATACTGCTTGCACTGTAAATGGATATTTTATCAATATAATGTCAATAGAAAACTGAAAATTCAAATAAAATTCTGACAGTAGTAGCCAAAATAAGATAGTTCCAAATTAAATTATTTATTAAAGCAAAATCAACTCTTGAAATTCATTAAAAAAAAAACATCTTGTCATTTTTTCTTTAAACTTACAATTTTCAAAAGATTTTTTATATTTCTTTCCAATAATTAATTATTCAAAAGCTCTTGACACCTTTTCTTAGTTAAGAAAAATCGATCAAAATCAAAGAAAAAACTTGTAAAAGGGACACCCTATATAAGTGTGTCACGACACAAAGATCGGAACAAGCCATCCCGGCGATCGGTAAATCCTCGACGGTGATTTACAGCGTCTACTAGCGTCGTGGCGCCGTTTTCTTTTCCGCTAGCGCTCCTCGTCGAGGAATCGCTTTGCCGCTACATCGAATCCGACAAGCGCGATTCGCGAAGTTATAGACTGCCGAGTCAGATCTGTGAAGGAATTACTTTTCGACAATTCGAATTTTCTTCAGTCACAAGCGTATCCTATCCAATATTAAATTAATTCCTCACTATTAGTTTTTAACTATTAAAATAAGAAAATTATATATAACAGAGAGATATCTATATTTAAAATAAAATGTAATCTTATATCGATTAAATTATCGATATGTAATTGGTCAAAAAATTGTCTATTTCCTACTTCTCATATCGCGTCTGTTCATTTCATTACTAATCGCATTGAGAAGAAAAGAATGACAAAACATCTAGTAATCTCTGTTAAGACAAGATAAGATAAGATAAGAGAAAAGAATGAAGTGAGTTCTCTCGTACGCTTCGTAAAGAATCTCTTCGGGGACTAACAGTCCGAATCGGTTGAGATCTATATATCGGCTTGAGGGGACCTTATTGGTGGGAGGCGTAGAATTTTAAGCGGCCTCTTAAATTTACTCGGCACCTTGCGGATAACAGGCGAGTTATCGAGTTATCGAGTTACGAGCTGGGGGAATAACGCTTATACCCGGAACGCCGCTGCTAAAGGCGGAACTAAGTTTTCGGGGGCGAAGTGGTCGAGGGATGATTCACCCATCGTCGAAAAACGTAAGTAGACGATGATGAAGGAAGGAAAATGGGAGGGCAAACTCCGCGGAGAATAAAGGATTTCGAAACTAGTCTTATTAAGGTTTCGTGGCAAATTTTCACTGCGGGAAAATTCATCCTACTAATTCGCGAGAGAGAGAGAGAGAGAGAGAGAGAGAGAGAGAGAGAGGAGAGAGAGAAATAAAGCAGTTATGCACAAGAGGGACTTTGTCTTATATTAAAGAGACTTTGTCTTATATTAATGTTGTTAACTTCAAAAAAGAGAGATCATAAATTCTAATAAATTTTTAAAGGAACTTAATTTTCTCAGTTAATAAATTTCATAAATATGAAATTTTACAAAAAAATTCCATAATTTTTCTAAGATAAATATTAAAGCATTAAACAAAACTTTTTATTAGTAGATAATGTCATACAAAAAAGAATTTTAATGTTTAAAAAATTTTTCTTAAGTTTTAATTTTTTTTAAACTCAAGAAACTTTGTAATTAAGAAACTTAAAGTTTCAGTTCTAAAATTATATTATTTCTTACATATATAATACTTTTTATATTTCACACGGGGTTTTCGTATATATATTTTGAAGGAGCAAAAATATTTTTAACAATTTCCGATATAAAAATAATAAACAACTATCTTAATAGTAAACAAATTACGAAACTTTTGTACCAATTTTGAAAAGTTTTTTACGAAGCAACTTATTACCATTTTGTATCTTGAATTTAACAATATTATCTCAGTGTCAATATAGTGATAAGTTCTCTAGTATATTTTCTGAAACCTTTTCGTAAACAAATTATTTACCTAGTTTCGTAATTAGATAATTAAATAACTCTGTATTGTTTATGGATGAAATAACAATAATTGCCAAATTGATCTGAATACAAAATGCGAGTTAGTTGTGCCATGACATAAAGTATTTATACAACTAACAACACGCGTTTTCGAAGCTACGTTTACATAATTGATTGAATTATCGAATTACGTAAAGCGCAACATCGAAATCAAAAAACAGCAACGTTGTTGTCTTATCAATGTCCGATACTCTAGTCAATCCATGAATAAATCATTTAACTTGAATTACATTTAAGCTTAAATAAGCGATACATAAAAAAAATGTTGTTACGCAAGTAAACATTATTTTAGTCTAGACAAATATATACATATATAGTATTGTAGTGCGACGCGAAATACTTTGTTTCTTTCAGGTCACCCTATGAACGAAGAACGAATATTGATCCGATTCGACCGGAATGCAAAATGACTTTGGTGCATTCGTGATCTGAGGTACCGGATGGAATCGAGCCCGTGCATGCCCCAACGATGAGATCTCCACGAATCCTCCGCGAGCCTCGGCTCCATTACTTCGTCATCACTGTCGCTATTACGTCCGCCCTCCCTCAACCCTCGTCAAGACGAGCCGGCTCCTTGCCTTACTGCCTTACGCGCAAACACCACTACTACTGTTTGTCTAACGACTTTCCACGCATATACGGATTCGTAGCGGACTTCCACGCACACACGTGTAATCGTGGCTCGCACGTGTAGCACGTTCCGATGTACCCGGATGAACGATAAATCATTCCAAACGCAAATTCGTCGTTCCCGTCAACGTCGCTCCCACGTTTCAGATCGGGTCTCGGTTAATTGACGTGATTCTCTCGCGATATCCTCTCGAATGAGAATATACTCACGATACATATGCATCGCGGAATTGCGTTTCAACTCTTAATGCTCTGCATTTTTCTCTATAATTTTCTTAATTTAGTGCAATTTTTTCCTAGAAAAATTACAAAAATTGGAGCACATCGCTTCAATGCAACATGAAAATATTTTAGTAAAAAAATAATTTTTTTTAAGTTATTTTCAAAGAACAATAGTATTAAAGAAAGAGTCATAAATAACATTGACAAATATAAAATAAATATATACGCAAAAATATTAAGTATAAAAATCCAATCTGACCGTATAAGGCATAATTTTAATATTTGTGAAAATTAAAAAATATGAATAGAATTAATATAATAATAATTAATAATAATCAATATACGTACGTAGATGTTAAAATTAAAAAGTTTTCAAATTTTTATAATTATTAACACAAATCCGACATTAAAAAATATTAAAAATGACAAATATAACATAGCGGATTCAACAATTTGGTAGATTGCGTGTTTTTCTTAATATACAAGCTTCTTATGATGTAATAGATCTAGTCTATGTTCATGAAAATTTTATTAATCTTAATCTTCAAGAGTTTCTTCTAAGGATTGATAGTTCCAACTTAGTTTAAACGGGCTAAAACTTTTTTAACACGTCATATACTGCACAACTGTGACATGATAAATTATATTAAAACCACTCTCTTTGCTACTTTACACACTTTAATCTGAAATATCTCAAAAAGTGGTGGAGTATTTCCGGGAGTAAAATTATATTCAGCATTAAGAAAATTATAAGGCGCAATGATTTTATGAGTTTTTTGTATTAAGCTATATTACCGAGAGATATTTATAAAAACTCCGAAAAGTTGAAAGTTTTTTGGTAAGTGATGCTTTGTGCATATTGATGCGATCGCGCCTACATTGACTGCGAATTGCGGGCGAAATATGTCATGTGTATAAGCGCTTGATGTTAAGATGTCAACGATCGAGCGGACAATCGGTTACGCTTACAATTGTACTTAATGGAATTGCTGTTGCGGGATAGGATTGGTCTTAACGGCGAAGTTAACGCGGTTTCGAGCAATACATCAGGCCCCGAATGCGCGTCCTGGTCGGTCCTGGCGAATCGCCAATTATTTGGGTTAATGGGTTAAAGGGGACGTGCTGTGCTACCGGCCGCAACGCGGTATTGGTTTCCGAAACAAAGCGGAATCCGTTCACGTCACGTTCGCGGAATAAGCATGTGGAAATTTCCAATGCAAAATTGGAAATTATAGCGAGATTAACATTGTGGATAACCGTAAACATTATATCGTCTCATATAATTAGGTTTAAACTTTCCTCAGGCATTATCAGGTTGTCGTATATCGTTCTTGTGTACTTTTTCATCAACCGATCTCGTCAACACACACCTCACATTCATCATGTTATACCTATTCGTTGAATTTATCCTTGTAATTCGCTTTTTCTTCATTTTCATATAAAAACGAAGAAGTGTCCATGTAGTTTCCTTTGTTTTCCAATAAAACAAATGTAACGCGCGCACACTCGCGATACATAATAAAATCGAAATTTGTCCTCTTTTTCTCTCCCCAGGGAGAGGATGGGGGAAGGTCGAAAAAGGGTACGCAGCAACATCCGAAACCGGTCCGGTGCATTGTCCGAGCGCAAGTCGCATGTCGGCCATGCCGTCTGCGACTATACTTCATAGCTCGCTCGCGCGCAGCATGCAAGTTTAATCTCCTGGAAGTAACGTAAACGCAGTAGAGTGTGTGTACCACTACCCCGTGCCGCGCCTCGTGGCGTCTCTCCCTGAATAATGCATTTATGTTGCTCCGCGTGTCCGCGAATCTCCAACGCGCCGACTGTTTGAGCGTGTCGAGGGTTGCCGCACGCGCGACGTACCACCGTATTTTGAGAAAGCCGCCCCCGTTAAGTTCCTCCGTGGCCATGATTGCGATATTTACATCTTGTACGAACAGCGTTAATGTCCTAGAAAGAGATACCGACTTCGCGTTTGCAGTTTCACACTCGGTGATGCTTCGCATTTCAGAGGAATGCAAGAGAGTGGTTTCGACGTGCGCTGGATGCTGATGGTGAGGATCAATTTTGTGAAAGATGTGCTTTCTCGCGGTGTACAGGTAATATCATCGATATTTATGTCTTATTTAGAACTACGGCTGCTTGCATTAAAGTTTCTGAAAGATACACGTTTCTGAGAGACACGTTACTTATATTTTTATATAGGAATCATTGATCCTTTTACAGTTTGATATATTACATTTTTTTGGTGTACTGTTATGTTTTTTACAAATTATTTTTACGTCCCAACTTATCTTGCTTTACGGAGCTAAATTACTAATACTTTAAAATTCACGCTGATGCAACTATTTCTCGTAATCGCAAATTACTTTTAATTTATTTTTGCAAGCAAAACATTCTACGTTACAAATCATGTTCTTTTTTCCAAATATATAATTTTTTTAAAAAGTATGTTGACGCTGTTTGCGTGTTTTTCTGAAATTTAGAGAAGTAACTTGATGCATCACCACGATGACTCGCTTTAGCTGTTATCATATCAAAGCCTGTTCTCAGTGGTAATTGAAACTAATTTGCGGTCGCGTGGAAGAGATGATGCTCTCATAATTCATGTGGCGAGGGTTAATGCACCATCTGTGTAAGCGAAATGTAAATATGGAAACCGTGGGTGGATATGAAGCAAACTTGAGACGTAGTCATCACGTTTCTAGATATCGTATTCCGCGCAATATGTATTAAAACTAAATTTAATTCAATTTAATAACTCAAATTCAATTTAATAAACTGCTAAATTTAAACGTTACACAGTATACAATAAATTATAAATTCTACATATATGTATAATATATAAATTGTGTACAGTTTTATACAATTAAAATTTAATTCGTTTTAAAATATTATTTTTAATTAAGTAAAAGTAAATTATTTGAAATATTATTTAATATATTTATTAAATTTATTTAAAATATTATTTTAAATTAAGTAAAAGTGAATTATTTAAAGAGTATATTATATTATATGTATGAAGATTTCTGTTTTATAAAGTAGTAATTCTGTAACTCTTTGGTTTCTTCTTCTTTTCGCTTTTCGATCTTTCTCCGTTTGCTCTATAGTGCTACAGCACATAGTTTATAGAGATAAAGAATATTACACAGTATTTTTACAAAATAGATTCCTAAATGTAATAATAATTAATATATAAAGTAAGAGAATATGTTCTTACTTTCTCCTATATAAATACTCTAATACAAAAGATATAAAATTTATCTTTTTCTGTAACAGTTCTCTAATACAAATACACATTTCGAGCAAATTGATGCAATTTGTCAGCAAGTAGTATCACGTGATAGTAAGTTAAATCACGATACAAGTTTAATCTTGCGGCTGTTTGATCACGAGGCTCTCCTCGAAGCGATGCCGTACATCACGAGCTCCGTAGAATTCTGATTTCAAACATCGATCGACATCTTGTCGTAAGATAGATTGAACTCTCAACGAGATTGACTTACAATACCTGAGCCGAAGTCCGTCGAGTACGGCGCAAATATTGGAGTCACTAGCGACAGTACCAGAACCTGGCCTCTTAAATTACCCTTGCCGTCTCTAAGAGATAGTTTAACCAGCGATTTTCTAAATGAAATGTGAAATACGAGATAAAAGTTTAAATAGTGCTAATAATAATAAATATTCAATAAATAGTAATCAATACTAATAAATATAAAGGGAAACTCTAATTTATTCAATAAAATTGATAAATTTGTTTTGACGATACTTTCTGCTGCACCCTTGACGGGTGCCTCCCCAGATAATCCTCCACTTAGGAAACTGCTGATCCAGATATCTAAAAACTCGAAACTAAACGGAACGAATTCATTCTCGTTCCAGTTAGCTTGTACATCATGAAAGAATTCGACACGCCAGGATCAGCGTAACGACATGATGACGACGATAAATGAGCTCACCCGTATATCCACGAGCTCTCACGCTGTCGCATAACGTCTTACTTAACTCTCTTGTTAAACGTGTTAAATGTACGAGGCATATCCAAGTGGAATGATGCTGAAAGCATGACAAATCGTAGTCCTCGTCGTCCATTTCGCAAACCAGTCGGAATTGTGTTTAATCTTTAAATAGAGTGTCCCAGCTCTTTATAATTTTCTTCACTCATTATGGACGATTTACTTTCATACTTTTCATAATTCATATAATTAATAAAAAAAAACCTGCAAAATGGTTATAACGATTACGTAACAATTTTTTTTAGTTTAATTAAAAAAGTATGATTTCCAATATTCGGAATATTCACTTTGTTCACAATATCTAAATCACATAATAAATTTTAAGAAGTTGCGACCGCGCGTTTCTGACCAATAAGTAAATAATTTTTAATCAATAGGGTTATTTTAATAAATAACGTTACCAATTTTACGGTCAGGCTGAATTTAAATAAAATAATATGATAAATGTAAATAAGGATAATTTATAATTAATCATGATAGACATTAATTTGAAACTAGGTAGATATATTCGAATATTTCTGAGACAGACTCTCTCAGTAATTCAAGTCCGTCCAAGCGGCACTATTGCGCTTCTCTTCCTCTCAAGTCGATGCAAACTGCATTATTCAGAAGTATCAACATCGCTTGGCACACGGGCGGGCGGAGCAAATTACGCGCGATTCGTTAGCAGAAAGAGATCGCCGGCGAGTTGGTAATTTATAATCGTACAGCCACTCTGTTACACCCCCGATCGCTCGCTCGCCTCCTACCGGAATTTATCGTGCGATGGTTAACACGATTTTCGCGTGTACGGCCTGCTTAATATATTCGCGCGATCTATGTTCTACAATACCGAAATATCGCGGCAGCATCGTGTCAAGCATATCGAAAATTTATAGTTCAGTCACTTGTAATACTTGCATACGCTTTTCGTTTATGCTTTTTTCACTTTTCTCACTTTCCAAGTAGAGCTGTATTTCGCATTCACTAATCTTTATTTTGTTTCATTTTTGTTCATTCATTTAAACGTTCTTCTATTTATATTCTGCAATTACTAACTGCATTGTCTATTTAAAGATCAAATTTTTGATAATTCAAAGATTAACAGAAAAGAAAAATTTTATTCATAAATCACGCAAATACACCAGACTCTAAGTTCTATAATCCTATAAATCCTAATATTTAAAATTATCTAATTTTATTTGAAGAGCAGATACCTAAATTTGCTATGTAATATAAACTTAGTTAATTTCTAAAAAAATATAGATACAGATTTTATCAAACTATTGTAGATGTTCATAAGATTAATTTAAGTAGAAAATATCCTGTAGGCTCAATTTGCAATTTATTGTTAGTTATGAGTTGTAAATTGTTATTTTAAAATAAAGTAATTTTTTGAAATTCATAAAAAGTACATTTAATAATTAAAAACAAAAAATATTTTAATAAATATTTTAATAAATCAAGGATTAAGAATCAAGTGTAAAAATTATTCAATAAATTGTTCAAAATAATCTCCCGTAATAACACAGATAAAATGTGATTCAAAAAGAATAATAGCTGTATTGTAAATGGTATCCATAAATGGTATTTATGGGTACATCCATTTTGTAAAACTAATCTGAAATTAATCTTGGAAAATGTTTTTCCGAGTTTTTACGTTATAAGATATCAACTTTTGAAGCGGATTGTATCCGAAGTCTCCGAGATTTCGGATTGGCCTCCGCGTGACTCGCTATGTGACAGCAATTTTGCGATAGCCTTATGTATGTGTTGCATGCAAATACCCGGAAGTCCCGGTCTTCAGCGGGAATTTAGGTTGCATGCTCTCCCCCATGTACTCCCATTCTGCAATTTGTTCTCGCAGTAACTTTCTCGAAGTGTTATACCCTTCATGAAACATTGTCTGACGACGTTGGCGTCACTTCCGGATTACGGTTGGTTCGGATGCGATGCATTGCCCCGCCCATCGAAATTCGGTGGAATCGGCGTTCAGTGTAGTCTAAATTTGTGATCAAACTCAACGAAGAATCGTTGACTCTGCAAAAAGGCTCGACGTTCTTATTTCTATGCAATGCATAAATTATAATCTTTATAAATAATGCGTATGTCACACTTCAGTATCTACTGCTAATGTCAACATTTTGAATGCTACTGTCATCCTCGGAAAATTTTCATATTCCTTCTTTTGTATATGTCTCTTGTTTTATTTTTTATCAAAATATAATGAAATTCATTATTATACACAAACATAAAAAAATTATTTTTCTCTAATTGATTAATAATGTCGATTAATTCATGGTCAATATTACAAACTTCGACAACATATCGTGTATAATCCTCGTGTTTGAATTGAGATAGATTACAGATTAAAGGCGCTCATTAAAGTCCGATTCGCTCCCTTGCGTTCTCTTCCAGCCCGTTGCACGTCTACACGATGTGGAACGAGCTTAATCTTCGATGATACAGGTTTATAAATCTCGCTCCCCTTTTTTCTTCTACGCTAGTCTAAAGTACCCGAGACGCCACGACTTCTCGTTCGCTTGTATTTCAAATTCACTCTCCCCTTTCAGCACGAGTATGCTAACTTTTCTTTGGGATTCTCACATTTACCTTCTTCATTCTCGGACGACAAAAGCAATTTTTCAAAGATGCGTAAGATTATTTCGAGTGAAATAACACACGTCTCGATTCAACTATCGATTGATTTTCTATTCGACACCACGTACTTCCCTTTTCTTGTCTGGTGTAGAATTATTATCTCTTTCTCAGCAGTTACTATACACTAATATTTATGTCTTTGCACTTCCAGAATCTTAAGGTTACTAGACATTTCTTTAGTCGCGGAGACTTGTGTCTGGATTTATTATGACTATTATTCATGACTATTAACTACTAAAAATACAGGACTATATTTTTAATTGACCAATTTAGTTATTTGATTTTATTTTATGTATATTTTATGTTTATTTATGTCTTCAATCTTTTTCGCGTTTAATCTTTCACGCAACTTACGCCAAACTGTCAGGCAAAGTTTTAAGCCACAACGAATATTTAAACACTATCCATCCGAGCAAGAATATTTAATAATTTTAGATTCCGGAAATGTTAAGACATTTATGAAAATCTTAATGTATCTATAGTAGATTAAAGTTCATTATTTTGTGTAAAATTTTTAACAAATTTATCGAATTACAATATTAATATTTAGTGCAATTTCAACACTTTCCTATTACATGTAATCCACAGAACAGAAATTATTATTATTATCACGGCTCGTTAGTCGTGATACAGAAATCCCCGAAGCTTGAGCAGAGAAGAGCTCTTCCACATCTCCAAACAAATTCCGACTTGAATCCAAAACGAAATCGGATCGTATGCGAAGACTCCTTTCGCACGCGATCGACGGCGAAACATACAAAGCTGCAAAACATACAAATAAATATACAAAGCTGGCGCAAGATGCTTTCGGCCCACTCAATAGGATTGTGAGATTATAGAGAGAGGGATTCGTCGGCAAATGTGTATTTTCACTTATACAGATAACAACATTTTCAACTTTATTTGGCAAATACGATAAATTATCTACATCAGTGTAAACATTCTTCTAATACACATTAATTTTAATTTAGTTTAATATTATACCTTTTAATTCGAAATTATGTCTATTTATGAAAGATATTTTCTACAGAACACATGTATTGTATACATGTATTCTATAAGCATATAAATAAATATAATTTGAACAGTCCAAAATAGAGAGAAAGAGAGAGAGAGAAAAAGTATAATACAATTGAGAAAAGAATATTCCTCGCGCATAAGTAAATAAAAAATGTAGAATAAAAAGTTTATAAAAATAAAATTAATAACATTAAATAAAAGTATTTGCACTTTTTCAAGTTTTAATAATCTTTAGCGAGTTTATGTCATAGTTCACAACGATTATCGAGTTTCACCAACGATTATCGGATTAAACTAAACTTTTCCTCATAAATGACAATTTTTTCGCATTTACTACCAACATTATTATTATCCTACTCAGCAAACACAATCATTGGCACAATAATTTGCAGTTTAAACATCAAGTATTCGCCTCTTACGGTTCAGAATCTCGAAGTTACGAAATCGTCGACTTATTGTTAGATATTCGATTTCAGCCGTTAAGTTTTGACGGAATTCGCCCCGTAATCCGATGTTGTGAGTTTGCTAGTAATTTTGCGGAGAGGTCTAGCGATATAACATCTAACGGGAAAGTAGCCGAATAGTGCGATCGATCTCTCAGCGGCGCAAGAGAAATTTCGACGCCAAGTTGCAACTTCGGAAGTGTGCGCACGCCCACGATCGCCTTCGATAGAATACCGGATCTATGTGGAATTCTCGATAACTTCGGATTTCGAACTTTCTTCGGACAGCCGTTGCTTAACGTGACCAGTCACAGCTGTTCGAATCGACAATATTTGGAGCTGGAGAAAAATCCAAATATCTAAGGTATTGCACAAGGCATTTTATAAATAGCCGATCTTTTTAAAGAGTTCAAAAGCTATGCAAAAATATATATATATATTAAAAATATATTATCCTGTATATAAAAAAACATAAAAAAACAAAAATAAAACAATTAAGAGCCTTAAAAAATATATGTATATACATGCAGTCTATTTTTACTTATTTAAAACTAATTCACAATATAATTGAACTATTTAACAATTTTCTCTGTAAACTTATTAAAAGTTTGAATGTAATATTTTGTATGATCCAATAAATTTCAAATCAATGAAACAACTCGTAGGGAAGATAAGTATTTCATTATTTCTAAACGAATGACACTCTGAGTGATATAGATTGAATCAGCGGAAGCGGGTTGTTTAATTAATGCCAAATTGGATTAATACGATGCTCATTGAACAAGATGGAAACGAGGAGCTGAATGGTGCTCGAATCAAACATTCACTCGACCGAAATGGGACCTAACTTGAATTGGCTCATAGACAAGGAAAGATGAGGTAACAGCAGGGGAGAGAAAAGGAAGATGGGAGAAGCCATAACTGTATTACAAAAGTCAAGTAGCCGCGAGCACTCGTGGTCCACTGTTCGAAACCATTGTTGCGCCAACACAGATGTCAAAAGGAGAACCGGCGGTGGCCATATGGCGCCGACCCCGTGGCCGAATTCAAGTGTTATACAGATCGAGCAAACGCGAGCTTATCTCATTATGATGGTCCTTCTGACAGTCCATGGTACATTTAATCATCGATCGCGAGTATTCTATTACGATAAGATGAATTAATTGAGAGAAAATTATTACAAAATTTAATATTTGAGATAAAAAATACATATTATACATATATTATACGTATTCTTTTTTTTTCTTCTTTTTCGATCAATTTAAAATTAATACTTCTCTTGAGGTTATAATTTAATTTTTAAAAACCCCATGAAAAAAAATTGCTATTTAAAAGAAGTTAAGATAAGATTTTGTCAATTATTGAACCAATTATAAACTATAAAAAGAAAATGAAATCGCTTAAAGCAAAGAATCTAAATTGAGATTCAATATTGAATCTATCATATTGTATTTAATTTTAAAATCTATATTTATTTTACATTGAATTTAATTTTAAAATGCAAATTTATATTTAACTTAGTGATTTTTTAAATTTTAATTTTTCAATTTTATAATATTTATTTTGCTATTTCATAATTAAATTTTAATATTATATTTATACATATATTAAAAAATCTAAAAAATTTTGACTTGAAATAAATAAATAGAAAAACGTTCAGTAGATTATTCGTAATCTTCAATGACCCTTTGTAAATTACAACTTTTCCGTAACATAGATTCAATATTGAATCACGAAAATTTTATAAAATTTTAATCTTTATAATAAAAATCTATTCACTATGATTGAATCACTATTCCAAAAAACATAGCATAACAATTATTAAGTTCATATTAGTTATTGTTGACTTATTGTTATATCGACTATATATTGTCTTATAACGACTTAACCAGTTTTTTATAGTCTGACTTGTTCAAACTCGTTAAACATGAGATTTTCACAATAAAAATACAAAAACAAAGATAATCATCAAAACTCTGTAAAGGAAAACGGAACTGCGAGACGAAGTAAGCAACTATAAAGGCGCAAAGGAAAATGAGGAGGTTGACTCCGAGAGATTTCCAACTATGTATAAGGTCTTATATAGTCGTCGTCGTCGTCGTCGTCGTTGGTTTCCGCACAGATAGAAACATGTAAATGTTAGCGGGATTAAATCTACGACAAAGGACTCGTGGATTCCTTCCGGGTGCCGAAAAAGGGACGATAGTGGAAAGTTCGTTCGCGCGCACGGTTCATAAGAAGCCACTCCCATACCCTCTTGATTGAGAGAGAAACGACGCTATAATGAACTTATAGGATCGAAGACCACAAGGGACACAATGCGAGCTGTATCAAAGAGTAACGCAATTAGCGTTTCGCGACAAAATTCGTATCTTTAATTAACGTTCGCTCGTTAGCGGCGGCATGGTCGGAATTTTGCTTCTAGAAAGTAGAAGTTTCACGAAGAAGAACACTGATGACGTTACTTGATTTCGAGCATTCATAACTGTTACTGCGTATTTCATTTCATGTCTTTGTATTCTGGATAGTTATTACTCATTTTGTAAGTCATAATTTAATGTTGTTTAATTCGTTAAATGGAGTTTGACGATCTTTTAAGGTAGATTGTTTCACTGTTATTATTATCATATTTTAAGTCTTAATGAAAAGAATTTTCATTGTGGATAATAATGAGCTTGTTATTATTTAGTTAGGCTAATGATATAATTAATTACTGATCATTTTTAATTAATAATAATGGATTAATAAACATACTTTAATAAAGATATTTAATAAATCTATTTTAGATTAAAACTGGTATGCTGATAATTTATTATGTACAGTAAATATATATAATTTAACTCAATTTTTAAAAATATATTTTCTATTTATATTTATATTTTTGCTTGTATTTATGTTAGAATTTTATATTCTTATTACAGTCCTTATTAATTTTCTATTTTACATAAGAAAATTTTCTACTTTTAATCGATTAAATATGCTGTCTCAGTTAATTAAATTAATAATTAAAAGATTAGCACTTTCGTTTTTTGCCTGTAAGCGCATTCAAAGATGTCCGTGCTCGTAAATTGGCGAAATCATGGTATGCATAATTCGCTCCATCGCATGACGAAGTAAATCGATTATTCCTATTACGGATGTCGTATCGAATCGCACGCGCCGATAAATTCCCTCGGTTATAGCGCGTCGAAGGTATCTCGTTTTCGACTTCAAAGTTAATTAAAATTTCCTTACGATTCATAATTCGCGATTTCGATGCAAATGAACTTCCCTTTCCCTCTTTTACTCTTCCCTCTCTTCTCTCTCCCTCGCTCTTTCTAGAGCACTCGAGAGAGTAGCTTCCTCCCGTCTTCTCCCTATAAGTTAGTTATATTTCAGAACTACATAGAAGGTTGATACGTGCACGTAGAGAGAGAGACATTGGTGCACTGAAAAACATTGTCGTTTTTTTTCACAAAACTTTGCTGTGCGGAAGTCACGTTTCCACAGCAAACATGCATAACATATCGTCTTCACTTGTTTGCTGTTCGTGAATAAAGTCAAATAATTTATTCAGACAAAGACAGACGAACAGACAAAGAGAGCGAGAGAGAAGATAAACGAAAAGAAAAAGAAAGAAAAGAAAGAGGATTATTATAAAAAGTAATTATTAAAATTACAATTGTATTTACATTTTACATATATTGATATATATATATATATATGTATGTATATATATTAGGGTGGGCCAAAAAAAACTTTTAATTTTTTTCCTTAGATACTATGAAAATATCGTCCAAGATGACGAAAAAAAAAATCTGGTAAAGTTTGAGCTCTTAATATTAATATTAAGAGGTGGCGATTTGTGATTTTTGAATTCCTATTTAAATAACACAGAAATATTTTTTTATTTTCTTTGGATTTTTATTGTGTTTGAACGGATAATTATCTAGTAAAAACCAAAACTTATTCTTGTAGGGAATTCGACGATCTACAAAAAAGGTCTGATATGATTTTTTGCTAAGTCAACTCTTTCAAAAGTTATTTGAGGTTAAAGTCTAAACCTAAATTGAAAAAGATCATTTTTACAATTTTTATATTCTATTACAAAATAATGTCTTATAAGTATAAAATATTTCATTTTCAATGAAACTTATCACAAAGTGTATTATTAAGTGTGTCACTTATTACAAAGTGTATTTTTATTTGAATCATGCTGGATGAAAAAAAATTTTTTTCAATAAATTTATTGAATAACAACAACAAAGGTCATAACAAATGAAATATTTTATACTTATAAGACATTATTTTGTAATAGAATATAAAAAATTGTAAAAATGATCTTTTTCAATTTAGGTTTAGACTTTAACCTCAAATAACTTTTGAAAGAGTTGACTTAGCAAAAAATCATATCAGACCTTTTTTGTAGATCGTCGAATTCCCTACAAGAATAAGTTTTGGTTTTTACTAGATAATTATCCGTTCAAACACAATAAAAATCCAAAGAAAATAAAAAAATATTTCTGTGTTATTTAAATAGGAATTCAAAAATCACAAATCGCCACCTCTTAATATTAATATTAAGAGCTCAAACTTTACCAGATTTTTTTTTTCGTCATCTTGGACGATATTTTCATAGTATCTAAGGAAAAAAAAATTAAAAGTTTTTTTTGGCCCACCCTAATATATATATATATATATGTATGTATAATGTATATATATGTATATATATATATTGTATGGTATATATATATATATATATATATATATATACGTATATATAAAAATATAATAATATAAATATAAATATATATGAGAATATCAGAATATAAGTAAGAACACAAGCAATAAAAAAACAAATAAAAATCTTATTAAATAAAATGAAAATTTTATTTTTGTTTACTGTTTTATTTTTTAATCCTTGAAAAGATTAAAATATGTAAGATATATTTTTTAATTGTCCATAATTTAATAATTCTTCATAAGATGTAAGGTGTAATTTATTTTATTTTTGTAATTATGTTTCTTATTATTATTTACGTTTCTTGATATATTTTTATTTGATAAGGATCTAAATATGATTTTTTACATGAGAATTAAATTTGGTTGAATTATTTTAAATTATGATAATTCAGAACTAACGTTTCTTAAATAAAATCAAAATGTGTATATGTTTCTAAAAATTTTCCTTCACATAAATAGCTGGATACATCGTATTAGGCGAATAAGCTCGCACGAGTTCAAAGTTCCGTGCGTTTCCACATTTCTACCGTAAAGTTTCTGGCGGGGGGTCGGGCAAACCCCCGTCGGGAGATTCCTGTCGTAAGCTAGCCGGATATTTGCCTAGCCCGAAACTGTTCTTGTCATGCCGCGAAATACGTTTCCTATCGGGGGAATTTTTCCTCGTCTTGACTCAAACTTCGCTCACGAAACTGAATTTAATCTCATGACGAAATTACCCTTACTACTGCTAATATTTCAACATTGCTTAAAAAAGATACAAGGAAATATAAAATATGCCATCTCAACTTGTAAAATTTTAACAGAAACTGTCTTTGCTCTAGTGGAAAGAATTCTAAGGTGATTTCATTATTTCTGTGTGATAACATTATTTATTCTCTATGATAAGAAATATAATTTTAAAATTCTTATTTAGAACATTCTGTAAAATTTTTTAATTATTATTTATTTATTATATTGTTATATAAATTATTTACTACATTTTTCCCTGTAAAAATACTAGAAAATGTAAAAGACTTTTTGACAATACTAAAATTTATGACGCTTATACTTAGATTGATTGTTGTCGAATTTTACCTGAAAATAATATTATACTGTTAAGAGAAGGAAGAAGGAATTTAACAAAAACGATATTTTAAATCTGTGTTTGACTGTCTGTTGAGTTTCCCTGCAGAAAATTATTCTTTTCATCCATTGTGTGAAGCAGCTTTAACAAATGCCACACAAATAGATGGAGTCTCAGGTAAGAAGTTCGCAGGTAACAAGATTAAAAACGCAGAGGGTGATCGAAAGTCTGATTCGTAAAGGTTGGTATAAAAAGAATTTGAAAGATTTCGAGACAAGATTTACCCGGTAACTTGAGAAGACATGCTGGAATGCACTCGAGAATGCAGTCGACGACAGAAAATACAAGATTTCCAAGATCTAGCGAATCACCTTTCGCCTATGGATTCTTCGAGGTAAATACACAGCAGCGAACAAAATAATAATGACACATATGATCGGAGACACATGTGATTCTATATTTTTAAAATGCTAAAATTAAAGTGCGTTAAGTTTTAATACATTTAATTAAATATCGAGGAATTTTAAGGAGAAAATCATCTATTACTAAAATATCACTTTATACTTGCAAAATCTTTTGTTCTAAAAATGGGACGTTGGCCATTAACGGGTTAAAGGTCTGTTTTTTTTCCATACCACGCGCTGTGGTAATATTCCATCCGGTGGCACGCCGAGTCGTTATCACCACCGGAAAATGGGAGAAAAGCGAACAACATTTTCATCAGCTCAGCGGCCGAATGAAAAATGGCGAGCACGGCGAGCGCACATGAAAATACGCGACGACGCAAATCCGATTAATATACGTCGGATCGGCGTATCGACTGCTTTTACGCGTATTCCCCTTCTTATCCCCCTACCTTTTCCAATCCTCCTCCGACCCCTTTTTACCGTTCCCACGTGATGTTCTATGAATCACCGTTTAAAACGTCGCGTGCGCCAGCACTCCCCGAAATCATTTTTCACGTCTCTTGATTGATACAAACGCGATCTAACCACCACTTGCAGAAAACTTGAAGGAAACGAGAGAAAGGCGAAAAAGGACGGCAAAGGGCGAATCACCCTTTATCTAGTTTTTACGCATTACTCCTTTTCCCATTCCAAGCACCATGCACCCACCAGCCAGATTACACTGCCGTTTTATATCCCATTTTCGTTTTACATTTTGCCACTTTGTTACTTCACTCTTTTATTTTTCTTCTCCCTTTGGATCACTTTTCATTTTCATTCTACTTTGCATTTGTTCATTTATAATTTATTTATTCACTTTACGCTATTTTTATATTACGTATTATTTTTATAACATTTATTTTGCATCAAAATTAATATAATTAAACTTTGTATAATTATTTCTCTATTTTAAATAAATTATTTCAAATAAATTATTTAAATTAAATAAAACCGTTTTAAACAAATATCTGAAGACGATGTAGTTTGAACGGAGATCGATTTCAAATCGCTTTCAAATGTGATTTAAATGTGCATCTCGAGAAGAACTTAAACTGACATGTCACCAATAAAATTGATAGATTGTGTCTTGCGGATAAAATTGACATATGTCAATACGTCTACCTTTCTTCTTGATTGCAATAAAATCGGTCTATTTATTCATGTCTCCTTTTATTAAATCACGTACTAATTTATTATCATTGTGTAATTATAATTTAGTCATACAATCATTACAGATTCAATTATGATTACATAATAATCTTCTCTATAAACTATAATATGAAATCTGACATAAAACAAATTTGTATTTATTAAATATCAAAAAAATTAGAGATAATTTTGTATTTTGTTTTAGAAGTATAATAAATCGTACTGATATTATATTCTTGGAATGAATTGTTTATCGTTAATAGAATCATTCATTGCAAAATTATATTGACAATTTTACGCATGAAGTCACATCTAAATAATAAAATAAGAAGAAACAAAAAAAAATGATTTGATATAGGATCGAAGGAAGACAGTTTGATAAAATATGGTATCGAGCAAAACTGCGAGAGCGGCAAGTCCGTTCGTACGAAGAAGAAAAATCTATGGGATTCTGTGCCCGCACCTGTGGTTTCATTGCTGGCGAACGGAGAAATATGGTTTTTAAACAAACATTTTCCTAGGTCAGCCTCTTCCCGAAACTACGAAGCTACCATTCGCATGTGATCAATAACGATTGATCGGGAACTACTTCACATATATGCTCCAAGTAAATCGTTATGTACATATATCTCGATGGCAGGAAATATTGATAAATTTCTCTTCATAAATGTAGAACAAAAAGCGTAGATAGACAGATAGATGGATAAATAGATAGCTAGATAGATAGACAGAGTGAGTTGCGTTTTGTTATTTATCACTTCGATTCAAGAATGTTCAAATTTTATACTACAAATTTTATAATTTTGTCATCAATTCAGAGATAATTTCTTATTTCTTCTATTTGATAGTAATTAGTTTTATATAAGTCCTCAAACATACATTAAAAATTATAATATATTCATATTTTATATCACATTTCTGTGATAAGTATAAATCAATATGTAACAAATTTCTGAATTAATACATAATAAATTTTTTGAACTGGATAATCCAAGACAAATTGTATAGAATTTTTAAAACGTTTCTGTTGTTTTCTATAAACTTTTTAAGCAGAAAATGTAGGTCAACCATACGTACTTACAGATTTATAAAGTTTTATTCTGTACGTACATCTCACGCCTTCTATCGTACATGTCAGATACTGTCATTGAGAAAAATGCAAGTATGTATAAAAATGCTTATAATCAAAATATTGAAATTTTCTCTCTATAATAATGTTTATATAATTAAAATCTGTGTCAATGAGAATATTTAATAAAGCATTTAATTGGCTTTTAAAAAGCTAATAAAATCGATGCTTCTTTTTACAAAACGTCAATCTTATAATTTTAGAAAAGAATAAAAAATAAAAAACTTTAAAATTGATGTGATAAAATTGGTGACATATTGCACAAATTTCTGCAGTTTTTATTGCTAAAAAGAAAGCTGACTTCATAAGATTATCCCATCAAATATGTAATGGAAATGTCCGTTCAAAATCTAAATTTAATTAAATTTTAGAACTTATGTAAACCTAAATTTTATTTATTAAATCTTTAAAAATATCAAAATCTTTAAAATATCAAAATAATTAAATAGATATAACTAAAATTTTTCCTTGTGCATATATTTAATTTGAAACAACAAACAATTAAATACTTGACTTAAAGATATCTAAAAATGTCAGTACAAAATTGATAAATTTATCCTAAAAGGTGTAAACTTTAATATTACTCATATTATATTATAAAACTGTAATCTTTGCTATTAATTAATAAAAACCTCATTAAAATTAATAAAAACAAAATAAAAATGTGTAATTAACTTTAATCTCATTAATAATAGATAATTACTAATAACTTAAATATCTTAATAACTTAATAAATTTAGTGTATAATTAATAAATATTTGCATTCTCGAACGTTTTATTGGTTGACTAACATTCAGGTTTGTTTGATTTTCAACATTTGCTTCATGTTGGAAAAGATGAAGCGAGCCGATAATTATAACGAATGACGTGTCAAACTGCAAATTACCGAACGAGCGAGATTGTTTAAAACAATATTTCGCCAAGGTACTGTCAATAATCAACAGCCGACGGCTACTGTATATTTGGAGCGATCGAATGCCATTATGCCATTTTCAGGATATGTATTTGTCAATGCGCGATTATTCCGTTTTACGGCGACTGCTACAATACTTTACTGTCGTGGGATTAAACGGCCGTTGTTGCCGTCAGTCATAAAAATAACTAACGTGTCGCGAATGACTACGAATGAAAGCTTGATCGGCTACAGTTCGATAAAATCGATGTAATTTCAAACATTTAATGAAATGGTAGTTGCCATATACTTCCATCAGAAATAATTAGAAAATTCCAGAATGATTCCATCCTCGCATTTAAATCTTTATATAAATTGTCCAGAATGAATTTGTTAATGATATATCAATAATGATATCAATAAATTAAAAAGTATTAAGTTTTTTGTAAATAATTAATTAATAAAAAAATTCATATACACATACACATTGTATATTTATAGCAAATTGTTTCATTATTTATTATATTAAAAAATTAATATTATATTTTAAAGATTAAGGATTTTTATGAAAAATTTCAAAATATTTGTTTTCAATTAATAAAGAATAGAAATTAATAAAGAATAGAAAGAACATAACTTAAAAAATTTAATAAGATAAAACAACAAAACAATTTGCAAAACAAAATTACGATAAAAGAATATTAGAAGTATGTAGCTGTATAAAAAATAAAATTCTATTTTTTTCAATGCAATACGCGCAGACCGAATTTGGACCTTAACATTAGAATATTAACCCTTAAGCACACAATTTTACACATATGCAAAACAACTTTATGATACTCCGTATATTTTCCCTTATAAAGTTCAAACTGAAAAACGCACGACTTTATACATAAAGTACCAAATTAGAGTCTTAATCCCTAAGGGTTCGAGGGCTTGGGGATTAAAAGTCTTTTTGGGATCTTTTTCTACCTGTAAGGTAAAAGTTTAAATTAGTAAAGAAGAATTTTTTAAAATATTTTTTAGGTTTTCTTACACACACACACACACACACACACACACACACACACACACACACACACACACATCAGCAATGATATTAAAAAAAAAATTCTCAGAATTATATTAAAAGTTGTGCATTTAAAAGTTCAACATCATTAATATTCAATAATTAATAAAAGTAATAAAATCACAAATGGAGCAATTTCCGTTAAAGGAAATTCAATACAGAGCATCTGGTATATTTAAGATAAAATATTGTAAAAAGAAATGACATTAACTGACATTATTCGCAAGGAGGTTGGAAGAGGAGTGAGAAAGATGAAAAACCAATCTGTAAATGGCTGCTGTTAAGTAAAATTGTTCTCTAATGTATATTACCAATTCAAATCGATGTTACACACTATTACGAAAGATAAATATCTTTTCAGCAATATAATAAAATCAGTTGTGAAAAGAATTTGTGTTATATAAGATAAAATTTGTACAATGCACAAAATAAAAAAAAATAGTATTGTCTATATGCATATGTAAAAACAATGTCTATTTTTACTAGGAGGTCTACTAGGAGAATAAGAATTAAATATATATGCATATAAAAAACTCGACTTATGGAAAATCAAATTTTTATTTGAGTTAAATTTAACACAAACAAATATTAATAATATAATAAATTTTATATGTATGCTCATTACTTAAAGAGATAAAAAAGTATGCATTTAAATATTAGAATGTCTATTAGGTTGAGTCATAAACAACTTCCGTTTTTTTTATCAGACATTTATTTTGCTTTCATTAAATAATAAAGTTATATTAATTTATTATGTATTCACCACTATTATGTATGACCTTCTCCCATCTTCCTGGTAGCTTATAAATTCCTTCCTTGTAAAATGTGGTTGGTTTGGACTGGAAGAAATTTTCGACAGCCTGACTGACTTGCTCTTCAGAATTGAAGGTTTTTCCATTCAAAAAGTTTTGCAAGGAACAGAAAAGGTGATAGTCTGTTGGGGCAAGGTCCGGGGAGCAAGGTGGGTGTAGTAAAACTGACCATCCAAGTTCAAGAATTTTTTCTTGAGTCGATCTTCTTTATTCCGTTCACTGAGATTGTGAGATACCTATACTTCTAACTTGCTGACTTTCCCTAATTTCTCCAGGTGGTGGCAAACAGTTGATTGTGATGTATTCAACCTTCCTGCTATATCTCTTGTTGATTGACGTGGATTTTGCTCCAATATTGCCTTTAAAAGGTTGTCGTCAAGGTCGGAATTGGACGTTCCACCCTCGGTTCGTCCTTTAAAATCATATCTCCAGAACGGAATTTGGCAAACCAATTTCTAAATGCCCGATCGCTTATTAGACCTTCACCGTATACACTGCATATTTTTTCAGCTGTCGCCTTAGCACTATTGCCTTGTTTAAATTTCCAAAGCATTACATAACGAATATGCACTTTTTCACTCTCCATTTTAGAGGTTATGAACAACAGTTTAATGAAACGTGCACCACACAAAACAGTTGTCAGAAGACTAACTAAACCCTTATCTATTTAGTGAAAGCAAAAACTCGTTTGTCCCGGTGACTTATAGTGGATAGATACGAACACAGATTCTACCTAACTGCATCGGAAGTTATTTATGACTCGACCTAATACTTATAGTTATACTTTTACTTACTTACACATATACACATACAACTGTTATAAGTGTACTAATCTCATAATTTTATCTAATAATATATATTTTAATTTTTACTCTTTATATTTAAAATAATTTATTTAAAAATAAATAAAATCTTAAAAAGTAGAATTTTTCATACATAAATGTAAAAAATAGAGTATATTATAAATGGATAGAATATTCTTGCTGTCTTTTTTACAATATTCTACAAATATATTGACAAAAGAATTTCACATTATTTGATGCGAATGTATTCTGTCGACGGTTCCATCGAACTTTCGATGAAATGAGAACCAAATTTTCACCATCTCCGTGTCAGATCTCGCTGACGTTGCCCGCGCAGTAAACAAACTACATCGGAACGAAGTCAACAATATGAAATGACAGGTTACGTCCATCGGGACGCAATTTTATTATATATTAAATCGCGAGTCGCGTCACGTTGAGCAACTGGTAATGGATTTCGATCCGCGCATTTCGATCCAAATATTTATTTATTGTGATAAATGAAAAGCATGTCGCGTTGCAGAAATCAAGCGATCGCCCACGAAATAGCGCTGGACACCCATGCCATATCGAGAATCATCGAGAGAATTGCATCGAATCGCGCAAATAGATCGAACAATGGTCTCATGACCATTCACATTGGACTCATGACACACGAAATTAAATGACCATTATATCTTCTGAAAACGCACGTCTCGATTAGCGGCTTACGAATCAATACAAACATGATAGCAGAAAATGAGATGATAAAAACAAAAATCAGTCACTAACTATTCATGATGCGCTTTTCGCAAAAAGGATCGTGAAAGAGACAGAACAAGATGTTGAAACAAATGTTGAAAGTTTATTATTACCCGACGCTTTAATATTGTATATGTGTAATATAGATTATTTAAATAATAACTTTAAATAAAGCAATTCAAAAATATAATTTATATAAATTAACAGCAATAAGATAATTCAAACCGTTGACAATGTTGAAATTAGTACATACCAACATTGAACAGATTATTTATGAAATCATATATTTTAATGAATAAAATTTAAATTTGCAATATATATATATATATATATATTTATGTTTCGCCATTTAAAGATATTTTACTCTTAAAAATTAAAGGAGTAATATATTACATAGTCTATCAAAACGTACGATAAAAAAAGTACATTGTGGTTGAAGTATGTCTTCTGATCTGCTATCGCTCGCTCGGCTTGATTACTGTGTCCCCCTATCACAGCGGAATCGAGGGCTCGCCCGCGGAAGACATCAGCTCGTTAGGGAACGGGGAACGATACCCCAACATTAATAAAGCCGCACACTCATGCCGTAAGTATTCTGAGAGTCGAGCAGCCACGTTTTAAACCTCGGATTACTCTAAGTCCATTAATATTTAAAACATATAAAAATAATAAAAAAATTTGTACAACTCTCTTCCGCCATACATGAAATTTATTTCGACACTGTATCTCTTTAGGCCGGGAAAATTTATACCGAGGACTAAAGACAGAAAAAGAAAAACAAAGAGAAGCAGTGCCTGGTGTGGAGGATACAGAGCAAAAAGCCGCCGCGATCGACTTGAGATCAGCGGATATGCAGTAAAAAAGTAATAGACTAGGGGTTGGAACGGATATAAAGCGCCAGGATACAATCTCTCATATATGGGGAGAAAAACAAGTCCGGCTGGTTCCGCGACCGAGAGAAATACATGTGAATAAAATATAGCGAGAGAAACGGAGATTAGCATATTCGTCCATTTGGAATTTCAATTATTAAAATTACGCAAACATGAATAGAATAGGAGACGGACCAATAACACAGCTCCAGTGACGAAAGCGCGAAGCTTAATGGTATCCGAGAGATAGAATACATGAGAAATGGACTGGAGATGTATGACATTTCTCTCTGTGATCGTTAAAATTGTTATCGCTCCACAGACAGATTGAAATGGATTGTCGTTGGGCGACATGACGGACGATATCAAGGAAATCATCCAAAATGTATATAAAAGATAGTCTGAACTCGACATAATTAAATTAAAGAGCGAAATAGACGAAAGAAGTATGTTATGTTCTTGCGAGTATGGAATTATTTCGGTAAGACACAGTGTTATCGATTCAATATCCAATATTTAATACTCAATATAGTGCCTGCTACATATTGAGAAATGTACAACCTACATTATAATATAGAAATAAATGTTATATTAATATTTAATGAGAGAGAGAGAGAGAAAAGAGTAAAATATACACACACACATACACTTTATATTATATTTTTTAGAAAAGTTAGATACGTCATGTTCTCATATTGAATAGAAGCAGAAGAAAATGAGACAGGAATTCACTCATTGTATCATCTGCGCGCACGTATATGTACATACATATAAGCATGCAATCAAGAATGCATTACACAATTTAAAAAAAAAAGGAAAAATATAAGGAAAAGATAATTATTTCTTGCAATTTATGTTTAACACACAACTTTAGTTGTAGAAATATAATAATTTTTTAGTTATTAGAAACAACTATTAATAACATTTTAGATGTATTATACTATCACATTACATCACATAGTAAGAAAATATTTGGAAGAATTTGATTTACAGTTAAAGGAAAAAAAACATAATTTGATGTTGACTATAGCGATTACATATGATGCGTTCTATTGCATTCTACAGAATTAAACTTTAAATTAAAGAATTAGATTTTGAAAATTAGAATTGTATTCAGCATAAAAACTACAAAAACTGATACTATCTCATTCTTGAATCTGGAAAAAAACTTGTTTTTTTTTCAAATAATACTCTCATTCTTAAATTTGAAAAAAAAACAAGTTTCTTTTGTTGTGTTATCGATTCAGTTTTTAGTGTCGCGATGTTTTGTAACAAAATGGGTTAAGTATTAAAGCAGATAGAATGGATGAATGATTGTTTCAAATAAAATACGAAAGAATATTGTAATAATATTCAGAAATAGATTTTAATTGAAGTAGATTACTAGACGACGATTTCAATTGAGTATGTATGTATGTATATGTAAAATAAATGAAGAAAATATGCTGTACTCATATGCAAGTGTATGCTTTGATAAATTAGCGTTATTCACTGTGCCATAATATCGTTTCGATATCGCAATAATATTTATAATAAAATATTTTTCTCAAACCAAATAAAATGGAATTGTAATATTCCAGATGTATTATATAAACAATTTTATAACGAACAAGATATTTTTTTAGTGATAAATTATTTTTTATATAGAAGCTCTTCTCTCTCTCTCTCTCTCTCTCTCTCTCTCTCTCTCTCTCTCTCTCTCTATTTAACAGCAAATTTTTAAAATTATATTAAATTATTAATTGTATAGAATGTCTATCAATTAATAGTTATTATCTCAAAGTTCTTTAAAAAATAGAAATAATTTAACGATTTAATTAAATTCTTTAAGCTCTAATTGATTTTTCTTTAAATATTATATAAATTCTTTAAATATGTAACACTGCATATTCTAATTCGTTAATTATTAATAACATTTTAGATATTCATTGTTGTAACAACAATATATTATATTGTTAAAATTAAAAAATCATATTGTATATATATATATATGTATAATAAATTGTATATTGTATATTACATATTATATATTGTATATATTATATATATATTTATACATATATATATTTATATATTGTTATATAAAACTATCTATGAGATGCTGTTACAACTTTTATAATCGAGTAATATCATTGAAAATTAAATCGTTTGCCATGAAGAATGGCAAACACATAATCGCGCATGTATAAATTCGAAAAGAAAAGAACCTCGGTAAAATTCAAAATGCATGTCGACTGCAGTCACATCAAGCTCCGTGAGAAAACATGTGCAAAGAATACAAAAGGGGGCCTCGTACACAGAAGGGGTGGCAGGATAATATTGGCAACGTAGCGTATCCGTATACGGTAACGTACCATTATACGTGTATACCGAGCTCGCACGCATTATATGTGATGCTGATTAGCGACATAAATTCTCGTGCACCATTTAGGATTATCTCACGCGTCCTTGTGGACCTTCTAAATATGATAAGTATGTATTTTAAGCTTATTTAAGCTAACATTAACGTGTGCCAGAATCCCCAACCGGAATAATCAACGAACAATCTAGATAAATATCTCCCCCTTTTTCTCTTGTATAGGGTGTCACATAACGTTAATTTTGTAGTGACAGATTCTCTGAAGTATATAAAGCAGCCTTTTTCTTTTATGGGGAATATAGATTGTTGGAAATATTGATTTAAATTTCAAAAATGTTAGAAAATCTTATTTTTACTTTTTTAATTATTTTTTTTATATATTAGCCTTTTTTGATTAACATACTATGTAATTAACAAACAAATGGAAAGGGGAAAAAGGTTGGTAAACTTATGAAATGTGAACTATATAGTAATACTTTTCAATAAGTTTTTTCAACTTCTAAGACAACTTCTGATAAAAACAACAAAGATTAAAAAGATATTGGATTAAATTTGAAAATATCAAAGGTATACAAAATATTATTCTCTCTCAAATTTCCAAAAAAAATTCAGTAAAAATAAAGCATTAAAGTATGAAAGTACTAAGAAAATGATGGAAAAATAATAATCCCACACACACACACACACAATTATAATGAAATTCTTTACAAAAGTTTCAGCTTTTAGTAGCTTAATCGAAATAACGCATCTCTATTATCGTCGTAGAGTCAGTCGCGTTTCGGATTCATCCAATATTCGCTGCGCTTCCGAATGCCGATGCAATGATATTAACTAATATATGCGAGAGACCGAAAATCATACAGTCGTTTAATTTGCACGCAGCCTCCGCACTGCGCTGCGTTGCGCTTTTGCGCGCGCGACTGATCAGAAATTGAGTGGGAATTCAGAGACGGGATTAGTTCGACGATCACATTCGAAACGGATTACTATGCTACTCGCGCAACTTAACCACGATATGCGCATTGAGACTTAAAGAACATTCAAATCGATCGATCTGATTAATAAAATCTATGAATAATTTTGAAAAATTTTTCATGTTTATCTTTTCGTGATAAGCTTCTCAATTTTTCAAATGAAATAAACTTTTTATGAATTACAAATAGACTCTACATTTTCATTTTTATTTTTTACTTTTTCTTGTAAATTTTTTATAATACTAGTAATAAATATTATTTGATACTTTTTATAACAAAAGAATGGAATATGTGTTTTCATATGTTACTTTTATTATTCACTGCTATAAAAGGGGAGTTTTTGAAATTTCGTATTAATAAAACATTTAATTTTCTCATTTTCTTCACAGAGTTAGATAATATTTCAGTTATACCAGAAATATTAAGAAACAGAAGAAAATAAAATTAGTTTATTTTTATGTTAAATATAATCAGTACATAAATGAAATGATAAATTTCAAAAATGTTATAAAAAATATGTATCAAATAGTGTATCAAAGACTGCAAGAAATAATAAAAAACAGAAATTATGTACAAAATCTGTAATAAAAATCACATATCACATATAATTTGATCACTTAAATCATAAAATATACTTTGTTTTAAAATGCGAAGACATAGAAAAACTTGTAAAAAAAGAAAATTAAAAATTAAGAATAAATTATAGTTTCCTTTCTGCACAATGTGATAAATTCACTAAGAATATATTTTCGAGATATTTATATTATCTAGAACATTTCAGATGTTTTGAGTTTGCTCATTATATCGTCACTAACGTATCAATGTCCATTATGTGAACAACGGCCATCGCGGAAACCTGACCACTATCATCATATATTTACATCGAAGACTTGAATTTAGTTTAGTGGGATTTCGTAATGAGATTATGTTCGATAATCGATTATGTTACAATTGAAAATTCATTATGATGTATTCCATATTAATAAACCCCAGAGGAATGACGGGACTTAAGAATAAATCTCCTTTCCTGTTTCCTCCTTATTATTCATCGTGATTTGAATAACATGCGGGAACCGACCGATAATCCATACGTAATGTCGCGCTGAAAGCGTGTACAGCATCTTGGCGTATTAATACTTGGAAAGAAACCACGACAGGTCGTTGCACCATATGCGAATTCTTTGCCCTTTCAACGGCAATGAATGCGATTATATTTGCGTCGCGACACGCAAAGAATCGTATCATCGTCGCTCCTTTCACATATATATTTAAGGCTAAAACCTTTCCTACGGAGCCTGGCATGGGTTCTCTTTCATTATTTTTTAACCGAAAATAAAATGAAAAAGAGTAGGAAAACGCACCCTGTATCCAACCTTCCGGGAGTGTCGGAATTCTCGGCAGGAACGGAAGAAGCTCGGGCGAGACGATCTTTCCACGTTGAAACTTGGCTGGCTTGCAACACCGAAAGGATGAGGCTAATTCACACTGACGAGATCTGACAAAGATATAATGCCGCTGTAGTCGCTTGATAACCCGTGGATTTTTAATGCTCAATTTTGAGCGCGCGGAAGTTTATTTCTGACGGTGTATACATTAGCGATTCTCTCGCAAAGTATTTCCTATTATTCATTCTATTAATTATTGTATAAAACAGTTTATTAGTCTTTTTATAACACATAATTTCGCGTAAGATAAGACACAAGAAAGACACAATTAAAACAAATCTGTTAAGTAATTTACAAGGAATACTTTATTAGTATATTATTTACGAGTCTTCTGTTAAAACAAGTTTTGCAAGAAATAGTTCTTTAAGTTTACTAGTGCGTTATTCTATTTGTAAGTAATTAATAATTGAAGAAATATCCCTCGGGAGAAACAATTGAATGACTATACAGTGTTAAACGATAAAACAATATTTCTATTTTAGTGCCAAGAGGTAATCGCGCTTTTCTCCCAGTTCATATTAGAAAACTGTCAACTATTGTCTTCTTTTGTCTCATTATCCGCTAGTTATGTAGATAATTTAATTTATTAATCCCTGCTAGATTGACGATGCGGTGGAGATCAAGCGTGTAAAACGCTTTTTGCAACTTTTAAACTCTTACAAATTTTAATACGCCGAGAGAGATTAATGATAATGATAATAATCAATGACAATAGAAAAAGTTAATTGTCAAATAGAAAATAATAATGTTGTAAAGGATAACATTTGGTATGTAACATATCACTTTTTTATTTTCAATTGACGAGTACTTGAAATATTCGACCACTACGCAAGTAGTTCAGAAATAAACGTGCCAGATGCAAAATATCACAGATTTTAATCGGAAAATGTCACACCCGGAAAACCGCTACAAAACAATGTGATAAAGAGTGAAATATTCAGGGAAACGCTCAGCATATTTGTTCGTTTCAATTGTACTTTCTATATTTTTCGTGCACTCTCTTTCTTCTTTCTTCCTTCAAAGCCCTTTCCCCTTTTTCTCTGTCAAATATACAAAGGTGTTCCGGATCAACCGAGATATAAAAGATATATTTCTTTTCAATTGTGGATTCCTCGTCCATTGTCGAGTCGATCTTTCCCTCACAAAAATGTCGTGAACGAGTTATTTTCCAAATTATAAGAGAAAATGAAAAGACTTCTCGTAAAACGCATTTTCTCATTAAAAATGTCGAATTAAATCGTATTTTACAAAACGCTCTCGTAATGTGAGGACAAATCTTATTTATTCGTGACTTTATTTTTTACATATGCTTCAACATTCATTTAACATTCATATTTACTAAGAGATACATTGAATAATTGTAAATTTGTTAAAATAACATTGTAATGATATTAAAATAACTGTAGAGACAATTAAGACAATTGAAAACAAAGTAATTGTCGAAACAATGACGCCACATCAAACCATATAAAATTGATTCACAATTACAATCATAATGGAAAGAAAGCGAATATGTCAATTTCGGATTTTTATATCTCTGAATTGCTGAATATGTGTCGAGGGTGTTAAAGTAACAAAATCAACCGTTAAATCAACTATCGCATATAAAAAAAAACAGACGTGTTAACAAAACAAGAAATTAAATTTCATTTTTAATCCTACATCGATATAGAGATTTATTTGAAATGTTTTTTCTAAAGTATTAGTAATAGTAGCTGAATTCGAAAAAGTAATGTAAAATTGGTTTCTTTCTCTGCACAACCGTGACCAATCGATCGAAAAGAATCCACGATTGAAAAAAATTGCTGATTCGAGAAACTTCCAAGTCTCAGTATTCGTACGAAAAAAGACTAATGAGAGCTTGAGGCACGAAAGACTTCGTCGTTTGGCTACATTTTCATTTACGTAGAGTGCGATCGAAACGAGCAAACGCATTCTTCGAATGGCGCGAGAACGCACGTACGATTTCTCAAGCGCGGGCTCGAGTTCGGGAATCGCGCGGTTCGGATTCAAGATAAAATTCACACACAAACGAGATAAATGTTGAAACTCACCGGTCAACCCCGCACGATCTGCAGGATCGTTCACAATCGACTCGTGTCGCACTTGGATCGTAACGCGCGCCCGATTTCACGAAACGTTAACCGCGTAACCGCGTGCCCAAAAGAGAGATGCGCATTCGTTCGCATCTAAAATGCAACTTAAACCGTAACCCGCGCTTTGCCACCGGCGCCGACGACGGAACGGAGCACTGGGGTAGTGGTGGAGGGAGAAGGGATGTCGTTCCTCACTCGGCATCAGATGGCGCTAGTGCACTATCAGGAATCAAGCGAATTTTAGATCTCTACGTTACCAACGAGATTCATGTTCATACCTACCGTTGTAGGTTAACTTTAATCTCGGTTTAAATGTTTTTTTAAAACTTTTTTAAAAAAATACGTAAGAAATAATTCCGCTCGATACAGATAATAACAATTAAAAAGAAATAAACAGGCCAATAAGTCAAATCGAGCCAAAACAAAAAATGTCCTTTACAAGTTAATGGAATATAAGAAACAGAGAATCTTTTTTTTAACTCTTAGAACTAGAAAAAGATGAAAAGTAGGTTAAACCAAGATTAAAATTAACCTGCACTGGTAGAGACATAAAGATAATATACCTACATTTACGAGTCTATCACGGATAAATTCTCAGATCTACATCGAAGGGTAAATTGCATAAAAAGAATGACTAATCGTCGACAAGTAGGATTACACTATAATTGAGTATATAAAATTCATTCTCCATATACAGGACAAGAACATTTTACCCGCCTGCTTGTAATATATTTTGTATCGCTGTTCATAATTTAATATTTATAATTTTTAAATTTGAAAATATCTCGAAAAACACTATGACGTCTTTTAGATATACGTTTAGATTATATGTTGTCTGGGAAATTACAAACCTATTACAAATCTGTATTTTATATTCTTTTATATTCTTGAAAACTTCTGATTTCAAGAAGAAATTCATTTTATATTTTTAATTTATTTACAATATTTCTGTAATAATTTTATCATGTACTGTAGTTTTTTTAATTATTTTAATTGTTACCCAAACAACAAGCATGTTTCTAAAAGAAAAAGAACTTTAAAGACGTCTTTCTTGAGACATCTTTAAGATTACTTTAGCAATAAAATAAAAAACATTTTTCCGAATAAACGTGAAAGAATTATTATGTCTTTTATAAGACATTTTTTGGAACATGTAGGTATTTACATTATCGACTATAATTTATCGATTAAAATATGATATGGCCAACTTATATAGATATAAATCATAGTTTCTCTTTCTATTTTTCTTCTTTTAATGCGTTGCTGTACTATTAATTTTCATTTTACAATTTGTCTAAAAATGGCCTGAAATAAAACGTTATGAAACACCTCAAAGATGTAATAAATTGAATATAAGACTTAAAAACATCATAAAGACATCTTTTTGATAGTTTTAGAAGAAGTCTTATAAATTATAAAACATCTTTAAGGTCTTCTAGGTAATTTATATAAATTTTAGAAAAATTTTAATATTATATAAAACTTTATTATTTAAAGACATAGTTTTAAAAAGCAATGATATATTGAATATTCCCTTTCTGAATATATTTATCGTGACAGTTTCTATCTAGCAATGATAACGTATTAATCAATCTTCCATTATATTTCTGAATAAGTAACACAAAATATAGCGGAAAAAAGTAACTATATACATATATGTAAAAGAATAGAGGGGTTGTCGATTCTACAAAAAAAGTATAATGTCGATATACAAACTACGCGGTGTTTAAAATATTCTGCTTTACAAAAATCACTTACGATAGCTTTTTATAAATATGATTTACTTTTAACAATTACGAGAAAAATATAAGAAATTTCATAATTGTCAGCAATTCAAAATTGATTTAAAAAAACACTAATATTTAACATGAAAAAGATTAAAAATATTTCTGAAAGTATTATACTGTTAAATATTAAAAGATGAATTTTAAACAAATTTTTTGAGTTGAATAACATTTTATTATTTTTAATTATCATTGTGTGTTGAAATTTATTATTTTAACACAATACATAGAGTTACATTTGTACATAGAGTTACATTTTCGCGAGTTAAATTATTTAACTCCATTGTTCAGTTAAATCAACGATATTAAGCAGTGGCGGTCTGTAGAAATTGTTAAAAATGATTCAAACTGAGTATAAATTAACATTATAAACTTAATAAAAATTGTTTAGTCTATAAATTAATCGCAATAATTTAACATGCAAAACTTTTTGACATGCGGAAATAATTTTAAAATTTATTAAAACATCCGGTTTCTCGAATTAAAAAATTCAAGTCATAATGATTATTTAAGATAGAAATTTCGGGAAAGGGATTCGGAATTTGATTATTTCATAACTTATTAGTTGTTTAAAAATACTTAAATAGATAATAAATAAAGTAAAATAACATTTAATACTTTTATGTGTATTACGTATTGATAAGCTATAAAATCTATTCTTTTTAATTATTTTTATCTGTTTCCTCCTGTTTATTCAAATGCTAGAACATATCTATTTTGTTTTAATTGAAAGGAGTATAACGTAACGTACGTAACGTAAAGAGAGCAAAGCTAGTAGCTGTGAAGACAGTATCGGTAAATAATGTCATCGTTTCTTTCACGAAAACCATTTCCTTCTGCGCACTACCAGGCAAAGAAAGTAAATACTTTGAGCAGACAAAAAAAGAGCAAATAAACGTTTTCTTTCAGAATAGAATCGGAGATGTTATTGTCATCCGGTACGCATACAATTCAATAGAAAATTTTTTCTTTCTGTAATATCCAATATTTTAGAAATGTATTCTTGTGCCTGAACTTTATTAATAATATTATCGTAATTACTTTATCCTTTGTTAAGTGAATAACATGCATATTATAAAATCTCTTTTTGAAAACGACCGTACTGGGTGACATTAATTGTATTGAAGAAGTAACAATTTTTCAGCTTAAAATAATGATAGAATAATGACTTTTTTTTCTTTTATGGAATCTGGAATTGGAAAACATTCCAATCAATCCATTGACAAGAATTAACTCAGTTATGGTATAATTAATGATGTCAAAAAGGTAAATTTACAACAAATTTCAATAAATTTCAATATCCGATTAACCCTTAGTCCCGATTCATGGGTCGTTTTCGACCCAAGCGAAATTTCAAAGTGCTGTAAGGTACCTCCATTTCTTAATAACAAACTATATAAAAAAATAATTTTTATCGAAATATTATGATTGGGACTTCAAGTTGAAGGTTGAAAGAAGCTCCATGAATTTTTTCAGATTTTTTAAAGCGTTTTTACTGATCCAAATAACGCAAAGACGCAAACGACCCATGAGTCGGGATTAAAGGTGCCGAAAAGAACCGTCGGGACTAAGGGTTAAAGAGATAAATGCACTTAAAAATGACTAAAACATTTTCAACTTTTGTTCTTTTATTAATTTTTTAAAATTCTTTTAGAAATAAATGGATTATATTTTGGATATTGTTTAATTTTAAAAATTTTATCAAAAGTCATAAACAATTAAAGTTTCTAAAAAATTGACCTTTTAAAACCATTAAAAAATTGAATAAGAAAAAAATGCTTAGTTAGAAAAAAAGTGTCGATCGAACTGTAGCCGACTATAAAAAAAAGAATTAAAAAAGAACTGAATACATCGATATAGTGATGAGAAGACAAGAAAGGACAAAAATAGGTAGTTTTGCTCTATAATTTCGCAACTCCATCTTTCCCCTTTAACTTTCGTTGTCGTGAGAGTTACACGATTACAACGACTCATTCTTGAGATTTGAATTGTGCGCCATGATGGCGTCCCATGCAAATGACAGCGAAATGCGAGTGTTAAAAACTGCGACTGTGGCGCCACCGTGCACTCGATAGAACACCACTCTAGGCCCTCTCGGCAAGGGGCAGGGCGGGGTGTCACTGACGTCACGTTCGGCAATGTCCGCCGGCGCTCGACTCGCCCGAACGGGTCAATGTCTGAGGAGGAGGCATCGAAAAATCCAATGGTCGGTGTGGTGTTGCTGTGCTGCTGCTCGACGACGACGAGGCAGAGAGGTCGTCGATGATCGCCGTGTATCGTTCGACATTACCACCGCCGTGTTACCCGTGAACACGCGCTTCTTTTTTTCCGCGTTCGATATCACCACCGCGTCCATCGCGTCGTCGCGACATACTGAAGAAGCTGCTGCGAGAACTGCCCTGCGTCGGCCTGTCCGGTGTCCGCGACCAGCGATAGTGAGAAACAGAGAAAGCGATAGAGAACGAAAGAAAGAGAAACAGTGCTGATTAACCACGGGCGTTGAACGCAAGGACGACGACGACAGGAACGGTGGCGACGGCGGCGACGACGACGACCTCCTGTCGAGAAGAGCACAGTAGCCGCGATCGTTCTTCTCGCTCCGTAATTTCCATGTTACCCGACTCGCATCGCGGCGAAATGCAGCAGTACGGAAGTCTATCAGAAATCGGCGACTAGGAGTAGAAGATCGGAGTAAGGAGACTTCATAACGAGAAGATATAGAAAGGAAGATAGTGAAGAGAAGAAAAGGATAGTGTGAGAGAGAGAGAAAGAGAGAGGGAAAGAAAGAACTTGTGACCGAGAGAGGGACGGAACGAAGCGCGACGGCGCGAGTGAGAGAGAGAGAGAACGACCAAGTGGCGAGAGAGGAGCGAAGATAGCCACGAGCGAGAGATAGGACAACGGCGGGAGATCAACGCGACGTTGGCCGTGGATTCACGTCGCGCGTCGTCGTCCTAGCGCGGATCACCGCGCGCTGACGCGCCGCTACGTAATCCGTCGGCGACCGACGACGACGACGGAGAAGCCGGAGGCACGGAACCGCGAGGAAGCGGTCGCATTATATAGCAGCCGAGTCGTACAAGCCATCCCGAAAACGTCGGTCTGCCGCCGCCACTACCGCCGCCGCCGCCGCCACGACGTTGGCACGCACCCCTCGTCGCTCGCCAACAGCGCTCCGCAGCGTCGCCCTTCCCCCGCTGGTGTTCATTGGCTGACTGTACCGCGCTTTGGATCCGCTCGCGGCCGCCGCTGCCGCATCGCCGTGACAGCAGCGCGAGGAGGAAGCTAGGCCGTCGTCGCCGAGAGAGTGCGCGTCAGTGTGTCGAAAAAGAGGGTGGTGTCACGTACGACGGCGACAAGGAGGAGTGTGTGAAAGTGACCTCCTCTTCCTCCTCCGTAGAGGTGTGCGACGAACACGGTGCGGATCGGACCGGGGACACTCGTCACGTCGTTGGCACCGTATCTACACGCGTATCGCGAATACAGGGAGATAGTACCGCCCGTGAGTAGTGTCGTCCGCGATCTCGCACTGTTTCTCGCTTGTCGCCATCCCTTCTTCCCAACCCTTGCTCTCCACGCTCATCTTCCCGTCCCTACGTTCCTCCCCTTTCCCTTCCACCCTCACTCGTCAATCGAGCATCCTGGTGTAACGTGAGGTACAGAAAACGCGAAAACGGAGTGAAAGAAGTGACAGAAAAGAAAAGAGAGGGGGAGGGGAGAGAGAAAGAGAGAGAAAGAGAAAGTGCGCGCGCTCGCGCGCGCTCTCGTGCGATGTGATAATCGCGTGTGCGACTGTCATTGATGTGCGAGGTGGTGTTGACCACGGGGAAAACGACGTCGACGACGACTACCGGGGTTAACTTCAGGCGGTGGCGGAGGAGGAGGAGGAGAGCTGCCGGAGGAGTACCGGCCGAGTACCTAACCTAGTAGACGCAGCAGAAGCAGCGGGAGAAAAAGAGGAGGCGGAGACGCAATCCTCTTCAAATCGTGGTGTGGAGGCGGAGATGGAAGCTCGAGAGAGCTTCAAGATGAGCGGACGACCGAGAACCACCTCTTTCGCTGAGGGTAACAAGCCGCCCGCGAACCCGCCCCTCGGTGGCATGAAGATTAGCAGTAAGTACCATAACCTCACGTCTCCTGCAGCTTCTCTTTCTCTCTCCAACCGTATGAATTTCACTATAGAATCTGTTCTTTCGGTTGTATCGCCTTTACTTTCGTCCAATTTTAATGTATGCACCTATCGAATGCTCCTCAAGTGTAATAAATTGCAACTAAGAGGAAGAGACGAGTCTGCTCTTTCAACCGCTGGATCATTTTAAATCTTTTCTTTCTGCGCATATTATTTCCTTTTTATTTTTATTTTTCTGTACACAATCGTGTGCGTACGTCTATTTTAATTCGGATGTGAAAGAAAATGCAAAGTGAAATAGTGAGTAGTGCGGTTAATTTGACGAAGGTGTAGGAAGTGTTAGAAGGTGCAATTGAAAGGTGCAAACGTCCATCTTTGTCCCCCTTTTCCTCGTTCGTTTTCCAATATTCCTCTTCTTCCATTTCTCTCCCTCCGTTGCACGGTTTTCGATACAAAAAAATTTTTATCTTTTAGTCGTATTAGTTTTATTTTAGTTTTTAATAAAAATGCGCATGCTTAATGCGCGCTCTTTTAAATACAATAAAGTACAACGAAAAAGTGTTGACAGTCTCTCAATTGCTGGATTTGTCCATTTCAAATTTGTTTTGCGCACATATTGTTTTTCTTTCTCATCCACCTCCAATAACGAATGCGATATGTCTATCGTGTTTTAAATATAAAAAATGCAAAGTGTGAAGTGGTGCGGTAATTTGATAAATGTACGGAGTGTAAGAAAGTGCAATCGAAAGGAACAGATCTATCGTTCATCTTTATCCTTTCATTTTCTCGCTTGCTCATTCGTTCCCCGTTATTTCTTCTTCTTTTATTTCTTTCTTTTTTTCTCTCTTTCTCCGTTCTTCTTTCCTCCTTTATTTCTCTTATCGGTTCATCTATAGAATGCAAAGCTACGCGTTTTTGCGTTGCGTGCATCCAGATGCTCTCGAAAGTAAGGGAATGAGGGGGTGTCAGAAGGTGGAAAGGAAAAATAGAAGCATTTACCTTTTTCATGCTGTCCCTAAGATTCCGCCCTCGCAATTGTCGATCTTGGCGATTTGCGTCGTATACTTTCTGGATCTGCAACCTCGATGGAAGTGAGATTCTTTGAGGATAAGGGTGGAGTCGATCGTGCACCCTTTCGTATTTCCTCGTGGTAACTTTTACTCACCTGGTTCCTACGTCCTTGTGACAACACAGATTGAGTGACAAAATGCAACGTAAACGTGCTAAATTACAAAGAAACTAGGTTTTTTTTTTCATAACATCGTATATTATAGAATGTTTCTCTTAAAATAATTCGAGCATTTTTTTGTAACTTCAAAGAATGTAGAATATGATATGTAGAATGATATACCTTAAAATATTGTTAAAATAATTTATTAAATTATTGTTTATTAAAAAATTGATTTTAATTTTTAAGAGAATTAATATTAAATTTTGAAGTTAAATAGTGAGACGCAGTATAAAAACGCAAAAATTTAAAAAGATATTACAAAATATTCTTTTTAAAACAATTGATAATTTTCAAGTACATTTTGTACTTCCAAGGGCACATTAGATAAGCAGCAGTATATTAAAAATGTGACTGTGTTATCAATATATTTTGCTACTAATTATTATTAATTTGCCCTTTGTTAATCTATTTAGTGTATTCTGATTTGCGTGGATTTGATAACTTATTGCCTTATAAAGGTTACATTTTTTATAATATTAATTTATTTATATTAACTAAGTAGCATAGATCAGTGTGTGTATGTATGAAATCGACTATCTTTGACTACTTTTTTTACATTAAGTAGTAAAATGCTGGAAATTGCAAAAAAATGCTCACAGCAGTTTAAAAATATTTTATAATGCAGCATATTTAACAGCATATTATTAGAAGGGTAATTGTTTAATAATTAATCTGATTTTCTTCGTTTATTTCTCGTACGTTAATAATTAGTCTGGATTTTATCTGGCTAACCATCTCATAAATATTACATTTAGTGATTTTTCTGAAATAATAAAAAATTAAAATTTTTATCTAGTAATTTTCTAATAATTTGTGCTAATATTACAACATCGAAACATTCTGTATCAATCAAAAAAATAAAGGAAATAATTTATATTAAAGATAAAAATTGAATAATATAAAAAATTGTTCACCAAAGAATGCGATAAAGCATAGGGACAGTTTTATTAGAGAAATTCTAATGAATAATGTATAATTAATATTGAGGAAAAATTTGATTTAATATTATCTTTGAACCGATTAAATCATATGTACACTTATTTTTGCGATGATTATTTTCATCACTCACAATCATAATCGAGTCGTCGTCGCAATTCAATGACCATGACAGCGTTATATAGCGCGAGAAAATCTGATTATATATCCATTACATTTTTGGCGAGCGTTTGATTTACGTATGTACTAACGCACATTGATCTACTACATTACGTGCAATATGCTGCGATCCATTACATGAAATAAAAGGGTAATGCGAGCTAACGCGATCACAAGATCTGTAACTCTTTCAAAGAACTTTTTGATCCTTAAAAACTCATATATGCACACTAAGAAAAAAGTTGTTAATATGACTAAATATATATTTAGTTGGCAGTATACCTTTTTCAGTAGTTCAAATATGTGTTTTTAAATTAACATACGTCATTTATGATATTTTTTTGAATTAATAAATATTTGCTTGACAACTCGTGACTACAAAAAATATTTTTTTTATTCAACACTTTTTCTCTCAGTACATTTATATTATTACTGTTTCTGTACGAGAGAGAAGCTAGCAATTTTAAACTTAAAAAAATATTTAAAAAAAAAAATAACATGTAGTATTAAAATAAAAATAGTATTACGCGTATTTCTTAATATTAAAGATTGATATTAACTTGTGAATTTTCTTATGGCTAATATAGTAATAAGAATAAACAAATCTGAGTTGAAGAATGCAAAGGACATTAATCGTGATCATTATTTGATTAAGAAAGCATAATGTAATACTTAATTACAATTGCAATTTATTCATAGCATTGAAAATTTAATGATTCCATGTATACGAAAATAAGAGTTCAATATAATTATTTAATTGGTGTAGATAACCTAGAAGCCTAATAGACATTTCTCTGGGTTGTGTACTTCTTCATTGGCAAGGCAATTTATGTAACGGCACAGGATAAATCATGTATCTCGCCATGCAATCCACATGCACTAGACTGTGCAAGATAAACCGTTACCGCCTTGAACTTGCATAATGCTTGCATAATTTTTAATCGATACCGAACTATATATGGAGTTAAATTATAGAGTTTGAATAAAGCTAATATAGTTTTTGTGTTTTGTTTTCTTTACGAATCACAACAGTTATAATAATAATAATCTTACATTTTTCAAAATTTTGTAAAAGAACAATTCTGATTTTTTTAATTTTCCAAATATAATAGAATAAGACGTTTTCCATTCTTAATTTTATATAAAAATATTTTTAATAAATATTCCTTATTTTATTAATAACGTGATTAACCATTATGTTGATCAAAGTTCTTTATGTCTTTTAATGTAAGAACTGTAGTGAAAAAAATAAATAATTTTTTATTAATCTAATAATTATAACGTCTAATATTATTTTCTGTTACTATTCTATTCGTGCGTTTTAGTATACTTCGTACAAGAAAGAGTATTTCGTTATACATTTAAGACGCTACTGAGTAGCCTACGTCTCCCCAAGGACGTCATATAATTTGCTATTCCGATGGATTATCTGTGAGATATTGCTCGAATGGTTGCGGTAGGTGATAGGCGTAAGTAGGCGACAGTAATGATTCAGACTACTTTTGTAAACGCGTCTCGTGCTCGAGTTATAATTTACGTCGCATCTAACAAAAATAAACTTGACTGTCAGGTGCTGATCGATCCAAAGTTCCACTTTGAATATATATACATATGTACAATAGAAATTCAATTAATATAATTAAGGAGTAAAAAGTACGTGTACTAGCAATCATTATTCTATATCTTATATATGTGTGTGTGTGTGTAAATTTATAGATTATAAAATACTTCTCGAAAACAATTTTAATGTTTAATTCTGGGATATAGTCTGATGTCCTTTTTAATAATCTGCTTCTGATAATATCATGAGAATGATGAATAAAAATAAAAAGAAAATTATCGGACACATTTCACTTTGACGATCATAGATCAAGTTTCTATAACGATAATGTTAAATTAAGATAACTTAGAGCTTCCGTGTTGTCAGCGATGAGAGTGTACTCCTATCAAAAATAGTGACACAAGTAACGTAATCGCTATCTTTGGCGCACGTGTTCTGCGTACGTCCGTAACTTTCCGATGCAATTAAAAATATAATCCAATCACACAATATGTGTGTAGTATTACTGTATACAAAATGTCCTAGAATGGTATTAGTAGTAATAATCAGAAAATAAATCGTGATTCCTGTAGTAAAAATGACGATAGGGTTAAAAACTATTTTTATTTAAAAGTAAATTACACAAATTTTATTATTATTTTTAATAATAAAATTTGTATAATTTATTTTTAAATGAATGATTTCAATGTGATGTCGCGAATGGAGATATATGAACGGGGATTGTTAGAAAACGATTTATTTTCCATTTTTAATTTATTAAAGACTACAGATATCTCACTATAATTTCACTATCTGAAATTGTCATAAAATGACAGTTTAATGGCTGAAAAACTGTTAAGAAGTAACATCATAGGAATAGAACATACTTGCGTATACTTGCACTGAACATATATATATATATTTTTTTTTTTTTTTTATAACTGATTGATCCATATTTGGTGAACTGCAAATCCCCCCGAGACTGTTGCGTTGTAAAGAGGGTCGATCACGTTACCGATTCACGTGTTCGAGATCTAGGTCAATGTGCTTCTACGATATTAAACTATTCGCAAGAGAGAAAAACGACGATATATATGTTTCAACAAGTTTCTGACTCATTAAATAACCTGAGTTTTGATTGATGTTTTATTATTATTCCATTTTGGCATTTTTATTCAAATCATTCATAGCCTGTTAAAATATTCATTTATATTCGTGAGATATATTTAAAAAAATATCTAATACATGAATATATGAATATATTATCGAGTTATTATTATGAGTTATTACTGTAGTTTAATGTCAGAAATACCGAAATCGCACTTATGGCAATCAGCCTATGTCAGTCAGCCTTTACGCTCCATTTCTTCCGATTTGTTCAATTATATGTCAAGTTAAAACGTGCATGAGACACTATCTACGCTATTAAATAAAAATACTTAATCAAACATACGATTGACTGAGCACCAACTCAGCACTTTTTTTATTTTAATCTATCGTTGTGTGACAGTGTTTCATCTTATTTACGCATTTTATCTGATTTTCACGTATTTATATCTTTTTAAAAGAAAATTTATCTACTAAAAATATTCTATCTTAATTATATTTTCTTTCATTCTAATTTTATTTAAGCTTGTCAAAATAAATAATTAACATTCCAACATCTTCGTCTAGTTTTCTACATTTATTGTATTATGATAAATAATGTTTTACAAAATGAATTGTGTATTTAAATTTTTAAAACTATTTATCATAACTGTATATATTAAACAGTAAATTACAAATTTTTTATAATTTGTGTAAAAAATATCGCAATTTGTTTTTTACGAAGGTTATGAATCTTCAATGAACAAGATCTGGAAGATTTTTTTTAGATAATTTACTCAGATATATACGATAAAAATTCGATGTTTTGGGGAAAATCATGAGTAATTAAAACACAATATAAAAATTCGATTTTTTTTTTAAATATTTGGGAGCTAATTCATTTTATAGAAGATGAATACTTCTCCTAATGTCTGAGAATGAATTTTTTCAGTTTTACGATTAGAGATAATAAACCTTGTCTGTTGTATCTTCTTTGTTCGTGACTTATCTCGATAACAGATGGACAGCAGTACCGACCGATCTGATGTATAAATAATCGGAGCTGATGGTCGACCAAGTAATCGCATATTGACGTAGTTGCCAGGCGGAGCACAGAGACGACCTCTTCGATTGCGCGGAGGATCGATTATCCTCGTAGCGGCGGCAGCCGTCCTATTCTGACCCGAATCAGACTTATTCCGCGGGAATAGCAGTCTAAAAGGGATCGTATTATGTTTCATATGCATTCCGATTTCTCTCAACCTTTATTGCTCTCATCGATCCTTTTTCGGAGCCCAATTGCATGATCCACACTTGGTGACAATGCTAAAACTGGAACTGTTTAATCTTGAAATGACGCTACTACAATATATTCCGAAGAAGAGAACCAACATTGCTTCAAACTTTATGGCTCTAACTAAAATATACACTGAGAAAAGAAATTAAATATAAAAAATATTTTTTAAATCAACTATGTGAGATCACAGACTGTCAAGCAAATATTTGTTAATTCACAAAAATATTTTTAATTAAAAAAATACGTATTTTGATAAATAACGTATGTTTAACTTAAAACCATATTTGAACTAGAGGAATATTATCAAAAAGTATTTAGTTAACAATTTTATTTCTCAGTGTTTTAAAATTAATGAGATATTTTTTCTTCATATATTATAAAAAAAACTATTGCAATTATTAACTATTGCACTTATTGCTGTTAAATTATGTGTTACATTGTTAAATAATTTACAGATGTAAGTTATTTAATTATCTAATTTTCCAAATTTTACTGTTAATTACATATTGTCTAAAGTAAATTTAAAAGTCACCAGGTTAATAATGGCGGCAGTTTTCAAAGATACTCTCGGCTCCTCGATATCGATCACTCAAGGTCACTGTGTTAAATTCGAGTACAACGTATAGTACAGTTGACGCTTTTTAGCGAACTCGAAGGTGTAACGGCCCGATAATTTTGTCAATGTCATGATTTCTTTCTTGAAATCTTGAATTGTTTTGAAGAATAGTTTGGAAATATGCATATGAAAAATATTAACTACCCTTATAAAAATTTTGCACCGTTTTTGGCCCGTTTTTGACCGGCGAAAACGGTCAGTTTGAGTGGTAAAAACGTACATTTGATTCAATGAGTATGATCCGTTTTTAGGGCGCAAAGGGGCAATTTTCCGTAAAAATGAGTGGTTAAAACGGATTGCGTACGAGTATATCCGAGTGGTAATAACGTATTCTTATGAGTATTTTTGAGTGGTAAATACGTGCTGTGTGTAAATTTGAGATGTAAAAACGTACATTTAGCTACGAGCAAAAAATACTCGTTTAGCACTCATAAATACTCACATAGCACATTTTGGCTGCGTTTCGATATTCACTGCAAGTACTGAAAATCTATAGTGTATGTGACGTAAACTATAGATTTTCAATATTTGCAATGAATATTGGAACGCAGCTTTTGAAATAAAATAATCAAATAATCAATCATTATAATTGTTCATTTATTTATAGTAGTTTAAAACATTTATATAAATTTATATAAATTATAAAAATTCGTGGACATATTTTTAAGTTTGTAGAATAAATGTACTTCAATTTAGAGACAATCCGCGGATATTTTCTTGTGAGTAAAAAAGAAACGTACTAACGTGTTGTTACTCATCAACGGAAAATTGAGTATTGAAAACGGACAACCTACTTCGTCCTCATCTTTGTGAGTAAAAAAGGAACGTATTAACGTATTGTCACTCATCGACTGAAAAACGAGTGTTAAAAACGGACAATCCACTAAAAAATACTCATACACATACTCACGTATACTCGTCATGCTCTTTCGCAATAGACTAAGCGTGCTTGAGAGTGCAAGAAACGGACATAAAAATGATAAAACGGGCTAAAAACGACCTATATGAGGTGTAAAAGCGGTGAAAAATTTTTATAAGGGTATTATAAAACCGAAAAAAATAAATATTATTCGTCATATAAAAATATACGCTTAAAGTATAGCAAAAAAAAATTGAACTTCCTTATCAATATAATATTAGAAAATACTAGGAAACATTATTTTGTTTCTAATTTCCAAAAATAGATGAGTCGGTGAAATTATATTAAATCATATTAAACAATTATATTAAATTTTTTTCAGAATTTTACTTTATATCTGATACATTATCAAATATATGTAAATGTAAATAAAATACCTCTACTCGAGCAGTTCCTGAACTTCATTGATTTGGATAAAACAGAATATTTTAAGAGAATAATTATAAAATCACACAATGATATTTTTATATAACAAAAAATAAAACAGCACTAAGTTATAACAAAGTAGTTATGTTCAGAATGGAATCAGATTAAAGAAAGTAACATTAAAAGAAAGAAAGAAACATTATAGAAATGTGGAAATTAAAGACACAATACACTACTGTATATCAATGAAACGCGTGGCAATGTACTTTTATACTTTTTTTACAAGAACTACCCTTTCTAATAGCCGGTTGTAAATATCCTCGCTTTGCACGCTCACCTTTAAAAATAGCTTCATTACAACATGCTATAAAGTTGCATCTGCTGACGCGTTATATTTTTAAACTTTCACTGTATATTTCGAAAAAAAATTGCGGCTGCATTTGTGGATGTAGCAATCAATTATTAGAATTAGTCACTCATTTGATATTAATTTTCTTTTTACTTACTGTATAAACTTCAGTACTTTTATTAAATTTAGAACAGAAATTCTAAATTAATCTACAATTATTTTATTTACTTTATATTTAAATAAATTCTTTATTCATAAATTATTTAAATTTTTTACCAACAATTTATTTTTATTTTTTTTTATTTTTTAAATTTATATTTTATTTTGAAATTATTTTAAATACATTTATAAGGAAATTTAAATTATAAATTTATAAACTTATTATTAGTGTGAACTATTTTCACATTTAACTTTGGATTTTGAGTATTAGTTAGTTTTTTAGTTTATTTCGGAAGGAAGTCACATTTAGGACATTGCTGATGGTATGGTCAGTTTTCTGATTGTGTGCCAACGAATATATTGTTTGTACAATTTTACTCTCGGATAAAATTGTGTTCCTCTTAAAGAGGAGATTGATTTTCTTTCTCTTGATATTTAAATTTTTTTAAATTTATGTAAAAATATGTTTCTTAATTTTAAATTTTTGTAAAAATATGTAAAAGTATCACACATATATAAATATTTTACAACTTTCTAAATTTTAAAATTATTAATAAGATTATTATTAAGATTACTTATCCAATTGAGTGGCATAAAATTTATATAACCTAAACACAAATAAGTAACTTGTTTAAATTAATTGCACACGATAAAACGAACTAAAGAAAATAATCTTCTGTATGACAAATGCACTTTTTGTGTGTACAGTTTAAAGATAAATTATTATTTTATTAAGTAAATAGTAATTGTAGTAACAAGAAATGAAAAGAATAGTTTGAATAATATTTTGAAGCACTTTCTTCGAGCAATCTGTATAAATTAAACAGAGATGAAATGGATTGATACATAATAAGAACAGTTCTATATGTATTATTATTTAAAATAAATTTAGGTGATTTTATCATATGTTTTCTGGAATTTTTTTTAATTTTCTGAAGAAGAATGCAAAAATTAATCTAGAATTAAATTAATGAAAAATATTGTTTTTTTGCTTATAGCTCTAAATAAGAAGTTAATTTTATTCTAATTTTTCTTACATTATGAACAGAGCTTTTTCAAGTTTTATTTAACAAAAAAATTAGTTAATTAGTAGTTCACGAATATTATTAGTATCTCAAAATATAAGCCACAATTATAGTCAACACAACACACGCACACATGGAAGATTAAGAAGTTTTTATTCTTCAATTATAATTGAGATATCAATTATAATTGAAATATTTTAATTATAATTGAGAGCAATCTTTTTCTTCATCTGATTCATCAATTATCTAGATTTTTGTTACAACAAGAACAGCGCTTGCAATTGCTTAGAATTTGTGGAATTTCTAACAAAGTATGTCAGAATGAGAGATGTGTCTCATTGCGTCGATTCCTTTAATGCAATATTGTGATCGGCCTTGAGTCGAGAGAAAAACAAGGTACAGTTTGTCCAATATAGAGCTTGGTAATTCAACAGAAATTTTATGGTTTGTGTAAATTTATTTTTTAAATTCATTTTACATTTTATTTACGCATATATCTTTTCATATATATATATATATATATATATATATATATATATATATATATATATATAGAAATATTTACAAGATATATTTAATTAGATCAATATAAAAGCATTGTAATAGTATAGTAACGGAATTCTTTTTAAAATTTATAGGGAATTCTAGAACTCATCGAAATCTTCCCAAATCTGCAAAGGAAATTGATTTTTTTCCAGAAAATTGGGGGTCGGCGTAAAGTTAGGCCCTTGTTTTTTAAATTGCATTTTCATCACTAAATAAACTCTTGACGGAACTGTTTCTAAAACCGATTGAGAACTCTAGAACTATTACAGAGGCATCCAGAACCTCTTCTAATCAATTTTTTGATTTTTGAAAAATTGGGGCTAACTTCATAGATGTTATTTTAGATAAATTTGCGTTTTTTTTTTTAAATTAAGATTATCACCAAAATTAAAATCGCAAGTTATCGAACACTTTATATCAATAATAACAGTAATATAAATTATGAGAAAATTTTTACTATTTTCCATAATTTTATTAGTAAAAGAAACTCATGCAATATATATTGAATTTAATCTAACTCACAATATATGCAGAAATTAAAATATTTTCTTTTGGAAAATCTTTTCGGAACTATATTTAAAATAAATGCTTTTTATAGAATAAAGAACAGTTAATACTAATTTGTGTGCATTTGCATAAAAGTTTGATTTAGCTCAAAGCTTAGCTCAAATCACTATTACTCCGGTTTTCTGCCGATTAGAAAAGTAACAGCCCACGACATGTTGTCGAATCAATAAATAAATGTTCTTGCCGCAAATAGAAATTCGCTATTGTTTGCACGGTATATAGTGCGTTTGTGTTTCGCGTCTACAGGATGCTATTGTTCTCCACGGATGATCGCAGAGAACGCCCGCTATTGTCTCCATTGGTTCATCCTTCAACGAAAGCACGATTCGCCGCGTTACTTTCATCGACCAAACGCTTTCCTGTGCTATATTACTCACAAATATTTTATATTAATATTTTATATATTACTTGATTTTTTCTGTTTGATTGTCATTTGATTCTTTTGTTTTTGCAGAAATCGTTAATGAATTCTTTGTTTATTACAATATATTCCGTGTTTATCTTTATTTTGTTTATCTTATCGACGATGTGTATGTTCTTATTATATAGAGTGTACCAAAAAATAAGGTCAACTAACACAGAAAGTGAAAGAGGAACTCGAGTAGAATATGTAACGTATATAAATGTTTTTTTTATTCTCTGTGGCTTAGTTAATACAACACTTCATATACTTATGTGTTAGGTTTTATAATTCATTACTCACAAAAGAACAAAAAGAACATGTTTAGAATCAAAAGTATGTTTTCAAAGAAAATATAATAATTTATCATTCACAAAACTGAAGGAAAAAGATTTTAATAAAAGTGCAGATTCTATTTTTAAGAGAAGATAGTTTAAAAATCTATCGGCATAGATAGTCGAACTTTATTCATCAAAAAAGATAATCTTAGCACCCACCAGCGTAGCCAGTGCAGGCTCTATCTTCCAAAAGGAACACCCACTGACTTGTTTTATAAAAACATCATCCAAGGGTTGACAGTCTCAGCACCCGATATAGCCAGTCCGGACTCTGTCCAAAAAAAGATAGTCTCACCAGTGTAGCCAACACGATTCTACTCTTTGTAATCAGCAATTGCTTATATTGTTTTGCAACTGTAAAACTTAAATACATGGAGAGATGTATTTACTAAACTACAGTGAATACAAGAAAAATTTATATATATATACATTACATATTATATTCTCTTTTACTTCTACTTGATTAACTTTTATAAATACAATATTTTTAAATACAATAAATAGTAATAAAAAAATCATACTACAATAAATGGATTTTATTATATAGGAAGAATATAACATTCAGTCTTAATAATTCAGACTTATTTCAAAAGATAGAAGTTTTAAAAATAGAAAAAAGATATTTAATCATCGAAGACTATGAAGATTTTATCGTGTGCAATTTTACTATTGTTTAGATAAATAAGCTTGTGAATTTATATAAAACTGTATTATATTTCCATTCACGATTGTCTGAAAATTATCGATATTTTTTATTAATTTGTTTGATTTGAATTAATTTAAAGTTGATTTTTTAAAATAAAAATATGATTTTACATAAATATAAAATGATCTAAAAGATCCCATGGTATACCCGAGTTAAAGATAGTCCCGCCTCCATGAAAGAGAAACGTGTTGCATCAGTATATTCTTAGTCGACTAGTATATTTATAGTGAATAAGTTGATTTACGATTTATCATTGGTATGAGCCAAAAAGCAATCACATTCGAGTTTGCAACGTACAATCGACACTCTATATGTAAACAAAATATTTTCCAGATATTGATACTCTAGATGTTCACCTCGACTGTAAACCGATGACAAAGTTGAACGAATTACTTTTATATGACACTTTTAATAAATTAATAGAAGATGTTAATAATTTACTTATAATTGTTTGTAGTAATAGTAATATCGTAGTAATAAAAAATTAATTATTTTGAAAAATAAAATCATAATTTAATTTTAAAATAAAAAAGTTGGCTGATACATCTTAATTCAATTTCCAACTTTGGAAAAAGGATTTAAAATTCACACAGAAAATATTAGACTACAAGGTTCAATCCGTAAATGCTTTTCTATAGTCTAAAAATTATAACATATAAACAAATTAAAATCGGAAAACTAAGAAAGTACTTTTTATTTACGAAAAATTGATGATTCTAATATCTATTAATTTTTAAGTACCCGTTTTAAAGTCTAAACTAGAGATTTTCAGATTACAAAATTTTCAATCTTTTTTTTTAAAGAGTCATATTATTATTAAAATTTTTGTAATTATTGGAAAGCTGAATAAGTTTTTATTTTTGAAAATTATATAAACATATCTTTATTTTAAAATTCGTCTATATTATAACATCAAAATTTTTCTTCACAGGCCGGACAAAACTTTACAGGTATCCGGCCTGCGGAGCATAGATTGGGAGCTCTTAATCTAGATCTCTAAATAAACAGACAAAACTGTTTTTCAGAAAACTATAACACTAAAATTTTAGTTTACATTGAAATAACCAACTTATAGAATGATGACGGTTTAAAGTTAAAAGAAAATTGAATTATGAAGAATTATGAACGAAGTGATAAATTGTTAATGCTCGGTACTGCGCATTAATTTGGACTTATTCGATTTTATCACATTTGTCTCTAGTAAATATAAAATTTGAGCCAAAATTGAACCAACACGAATATAGCTATAATGGATTATTTTCAAATAACAACATAATATAAACGATTGTTCACCGATATTCTTAAAATAGAAATAAAAAATCGCTAATTTTACATTAAAAAATTTAGTCATATTGTTGAAAATATTTCACATATTGTATATTGATTGAAATTTTTTGGTAAATATCTTTCAGACTCTTCTTGAAAACTTTTACATTGAAATGCTATATGAATAATCTTTTCCAAGATTTAGACACTCATCGCTTCTTCGAAAGTTATAAATAACTAAAGAATGCTTTCTGAACAAAAGAAGAACACAACACTTCAACATTAAATACCTATGAAAAATAAAAGATGAATACGCGTGGGTGGGAAAAGGGCAAAGCCCTTTAGAACCTAATCTAAAATTGGCTTAAGTCGGGCTTGAAAGTTTGTGAAGTAAGGAGAAGGAACCCCATCATCAGGGACTCTACTCACTCATTCATTTTGGATTTAATAAACAATGAATTAACGAATTATTGAATTTAGATTAAAATTAATACTTAATAATGCGAACAATAGATGATTTAATGATATATCACCATTAGTAAAGTTATAAAATATAACTAAAAAAAAAATTTATTTATGAAGTTAATCGAACCATTTACATATTAATCGTTCCCGACACCTTCCCAACTAAAGGCGATTTCGACCTCCTTCGAAAATAATTTAATTGACGATTTTTTTTTATTAAGTATCTATTTTGTTAATATGGATAGAATTATTAATTTTTTTATGGTTTCAATATATGGACAAGATTAAATTAAAGATAATTTATATAGCTAGAAATTTTGAACACTTTTGTTAATTCCTCGCCGGTTAAGTTAATCGGAGTTTGGTCAAAGTCCTCTCGAAAATACCTTACTACTATTTAAAGCGACATGTGCCAGTGGCGCCACCCTTGCGCATCATCTTGTGTTATCACGAATAAACTTTGATAACAAAGCAGGCCAATTGTGTACATGGATAAAATTGTGAAAACTGTTTTTCACAATCTTTTTTTTTTACAAAATTCAAACTGTTTTGATGTGGTTTGTCTGTATAAGGGAAAAAATAAATTGTCCTCCGACAGTTTATTAATTTATATGAATTCAATATCTATATTATTTTGCAAACTGACTTCTAAAGAATGGCATGTTATGTTTCAAAAATAGGAAAATATAACTATAATATTGCAGAAGAGCAATGTCGATAATGGCAATGTTTCAATATTGTAAGGCAACAAAATTATTAATGTCTTCAGCTGGGTAAACACTATACTGATAAACTCGTCGAGCAACGTTGCATCTTACGACATTAAATGTTAACCATTGTCGATAGGTGGCACTACACGAACTTATTAGCCCTCTACATAATTCTCAGAAGATATCTTTATTTTAAACATCATAATAATGGCCATACATTCCACTAGAGCGCTGTTATTTCTCATATAAAATAATAAGTACTTTTTCAAAAATTTTAAAGTTTTTAATAATTTCTAAATTTTTTAATTATTTATTATTTTATGATTTTAATTAAGATTCCTAGAAAATAAATAAATAATTAAAAAATTTAAGATAAAACAGTTGCCGAAAATTAAACCTAAATGACATTTATTGAACCACATGTCCAATTTATTTCTTTAGGTCAACAAATCTTGTTAAGCTTCCGATATTATAAAATTTGTTTGGTTTACATATAAAAAAAATAATTATTTTTATAACTTATACATAAATATACAATAAATATAACATAGTTTACGTATAAATTACGTATAAAGGAAGTAATGGATAGATTTTACATAATTACATTCGTGTAAAATATTTTATATCTATATTTTAGTACGATTCATTTTTCTTGCGCCGAAAAATTTAGAAAATCTGTATTTTTTTAGTGATTATCTTCAATAATATTAAATGTTCATGACGATTTTATTTCAATTTACATGTTGATTACATCAATTTACGTGCGCATCGTGAGCAGCGTGAACTTGTAACTATGTGTTAATAGATGACTCGTGTAGATGTCACCGTTATTAGAATACGGAGTCTAATGAGCCAGTCTTCTGCGATCTCTGCAGTAAATGATCATGACTAACAAACTTTTTTCTACTCTTGAGCGAAGCACAATCAACGTATGTCGATAATACAGAAATCATTTTTATTGTCTTATGTCCTGAAACTTTAATCTTTAATAATTCTTTAAATTATGCTCAAATCGATTTTGTTATCTTTTACTATCTGACAAGAAGTTTCAAAAAATTATTTAACATTTAAATCTGTTTACTACAATTTGGCAGCATTAAAGTGACGTGAGTTAGATCTAGATACATTATGTGCAACTTCAGACGATTTATTTAGAATTGATCTATAAATATCACTCCTGCAAATCGCCAATGTAAACACAAATTTTCATACTGCGCTATTTTTCTTGTTATTTTTACAACTTGTAATTTTCCGTCGATTTCTTGTATTCTGTCAATACACGTTTGATTCATTGAACTTTTGACTCCGATGAGATATAAAGAATATTTTCTGACAAATTTATTTTTTCATTCTTGTCAATAAGATAAGATAAAATATTGATACAAAAAAATAATAATTTCGAATAAAATTGGTATATTTTTCTCTTTTTAACAGAGACGTGGGTATTTTGAAATCTTTTTTAATTTTGTACTTTAATTATGTTTTCAGAAGTAAATTTTTTTATTGATTTGAACAAATTTTTTCAGTTATAATCAATCTTTTTCTTTATTACATGAATATAATTGACATTATTATAAAAAATTATTTAATAATATTTAAAAGAATAAGATAATTTTTAAATTATCGTATTTAATATTTATTATTCCGTATAATTTAATTAAGATTGATTAAAATAAATATGATTTAGACAGAATAGTTTAATCTATGCATGATTGTTATTAATATAATTTATCACTTATATCACGAATTGTTTCCTAATTGTTTCGAAGGCGCGTCGATTTTTTGGTCGTGAAAATAGCGTTTGAACAGAGACTCACGTTGTACATATCGATGGCGGCCCAATCTATTAATAGTTATGGCGTTATTGCCATTTTACCTAATAGAACGATGAAAAGAAAAAGAATGAGGTCGGTTCAATTACCCCGATTCGATTAATTCTTCGAACGGATTCGAATAAATCTCTCCAACATTAAAAAAGAGTGAGAAGATGTTTTCAAAAAACTGACTGTACGAATGTATATGTGCATAATTTGGAATTGATTTTACCGCGTTGTTTGCGTACTTATAGACATAATAAGCGACACATGCATTGAAAATTTAATGAATCTTTACACATGAATCTTTACGTAGCAAGATACAATAAGATGCTTCGTTTCGATAGTTGCAATTTGTTTGGTACGCGATACTTATAAATATTTCCAATTTTTACATTTTTTTGCATTGAAAAAGTGCATTATAAAAACTCAAGTTTCGTTATGGAAGAGACGATCTTTTATTTGATATTTCTTGTGATTCAATAGCTAATATTTTCTGCGAATATCTTATAATGTCTTCAATATTTCAATTCATGATTTTTATACTTTCCATTGAGACTTACACTATAGTTTGAAAAGGAATTACCTTCATTGTGACGACAACTCTGAATTATTGGCAAACGATTGAGATGTCGTGACGTCGCTTCTGACGTCGTCCGTTGCAGCAGGTGCCAATATTTTCTGCCAATAATCATGACGATACTAGGCACTTACGTCACTTTTTTTTCAAGGCTAACGATTATTAGAAATCGAAAAAACAGAACTCTAAAAATTGAATTGTTGAGAATTGCTAACAAAAATTAACAAAACTTTTATTTTTCAAATCAAGTGGACTAAATTGTAATTTAATTTCTAAGTTATTTGATATTAAAATTCTGTTAAGGATCTATATGAAATAATAATATACTTTTGTTATCTATGTGTACTTTCGAAGCTTAATTCGCAAAAACCTTTTCTTTAATTGCTTGTAACTTGAAAATTATGGATATTTTTGTTATAAATAAAAATTAATTTCAAATTTATCAGGGAATCAATTCAAGTCACGAGTATGTGACATCTGTGCGTGTACATAATTTGACATGTGCACATAGTAGTTCACAGTAGTCATCACAGTTTATATTTCTATTTGCTCTGGTCTTCATTTACTGTTTCTTTATTTATTCATTTCGACATGTGTCAAGAGATAAGATTACGATAGCGGAATGTCTATTTTTTTAATCCTTTTTTTCGACCAGTTTCTTTATTACAATTGTTATATTATTAATTAATTAGTACAGATTATAGTACAATTAGTATAGATTATAATCACGTCATGATACTCGAATAAACTTTTACGCAATTTGCTTATATGTTTAAATTTGGATTTTCTTCTTCAATTTTATTTTTTTTTATATGAATAATCTTCTCTTCGCCAGTGATATCAAAACTCAGGAAATATCTTTTTTTGTTCATTTGAAATAAATATATAATAAAATTTTAATTATGATATGACTATAATCAAAATAAAAAATAATGTGTTTAATCACAAAATTTTTAAATTTTATTTTTTGCATTATTTGCATTATTTTAAGCATAAAAAATTTACTCAATGAAACTATATCAAAATTAAACGTTGGACTATTCATCCAATCGTATGGATTATTTTCATTTTCCCTTTGTTTGAATAAACTGTACTGTATATTGTACAGCATAAACACACGAAATAACATTTCGACCAATTTTTACCGACTTCATGAAAATAGAGATGTAAATAATGCCAATAGAAATTCCATGGAGTCACGCATATTCGCTAAGGAACTCCGCGGTTAATTTCCTGAACAACTGGTTCCGACGCTGCGTTTCTGGATTCTAGACACACACACAAAGAAAAATTTGCACGATATGCACGTGCTCACAGAAAAGGATGGCGTAAAAAGAAGCATGAATCAGCAAAACTTTGTGAAACTCTTGTCCAAAGTTTCTGTGAATTGTATCATTTCTATATATATATATATATATATATATATATATATATATATGTTTTTTTTTTTTTTTTTTTCCAATATATTTCTTATATTTCAAAAGTTTCTTTATGTGATAAACACTGTCTAGAATTAAACTACCGAAAAAAGTAATATATAAAAATAATAAGTTGTGATTTTATAAGAATTTCACATAGTTACTGACATGTCAAAAACTGATTGCTGGAATTTTTTATGTCAGTTGTTGGAACGATTAATTCTTTTTTATACAATTGTTTGTGATTTTATAACAAGTAATAACAAATAATTATCTATTTATAAAATCAATTAGTAAATGTAACTTTCATCATATTTACCAACATAGCGATATTAGAAAATATATGTGTCTCCTATAAAACAAATTAGGGGGATTTGTTGAAATAAATTGAATATTTTACTTTTGCGGAGTATAATTGATTTTATGAAAAAATACCTTTATAAAAATTTTTCACCGTTTTTGGCCCGTTTTTGAGCGGCGAAAACGGTCAGTTTGAGTGGTAAAAACGTACATTTGATTCAATGAGTATGATCCGTTTTTAGGGCGCAAAGGGGCAATTTTCCGTAAAAATGAGTGGTTAAAACGGATTGCGTACGAGTATATCCGAGTGGTAATAACGTATTCTTATGAGTATTTTTGAGTGGTAAATACGTGCTGTGTGTAAATTTGAGATGTAAAAACGTACATTTAGCTACGAGCAAAAAATACTCGTTTAGCACTCATAAATACTCACATAGCACATTTTGGCTGCGTTTCGATATTCACTGCAAGTACTGAAAATCTATAGTGTATGTGACGTAAACTATAGATTTTCAATATTTACAATGAATATTGGAACGTAGCTTTTGAAATAAAATAATCAAATAATCGATCATTATAATTGTTCATTTATTTATAGTAGTTTAAAACATTTATATAAATTTATATAAATTATAAAAATTCGTGGACATATTTTTAAGTTTGTAGAATAAATGTACTTCAATTTAGAGACAATCCGCGGATATTTTCTTGTGAGTAAAAAAGAAACGTACTAACGTGTTGTTACTCATCAACGGAAAATTGAGTATTGAAAACGGACAACCTACTTCGTCCTCATCTTTGTGAGTAAAAAAGGAACGTATTAACGTATTGTCACTCATCGACTGAAAAACGAGTGTTAAAAACGGACAATCCACTAAAAAATACTCATACACATACTCACGTATACTCGTCATGCTCTTTCGCAATAGACTAAGCGTACTTGAGAGTGCAAGAAACGGACATAAAAATGATAAAACGGGCTAAAAACGGGCTAAAAACGACCTATATGAGGTGTAAAAGCGGTGAAAAATTTTTATAAGGGTACGATTATAAGGGTACTAATATATTACATAACTTTTGTGTATATATATATATATATATATATATATATATGTATTTGTTTTTCCGAAGGAAGCAAATTTTGCTTTGTGCGATGATTATGTTAACGATATAAAATTGCGTCTTGAAATAAGTGTGACTAAATACGTCACTAAGCGACTCATCGTGTATACGTAATGAACGAAAAGTCAGATGCCAAGTATCGTGTCATTGCCATATTTTGCGTCAAATGTTATTTCCATTTACATTTATCACTATATTTCGAAAAAGTACACGCATCACAGTTTGTCGTAACGTAATCGCGTAAAATATCTTGGAACTTCTTCATCATAATCTTATCTTAAAACAATGATAGTTTTCGGACTAACAATGTTTTCATGATCGACGATGGAGATTAATTAGAATTGAACAAGACACAAAAATAAAATTAGTCGTAATAAAAATAATAATAACATGCGTGCTTCATTTTGTCTCAAGTATTATTCGAAACTAAAAACTGTTTGGGAATACCGCTATCGCAAACCGTTATAAAATCATATGAGAATGGAGATTCTCTCCACCGTTCTTTAAATGAATAAGAGAAACTCCACGGTCGAACTCCACTGCTATGTTCTTTTAATCTCCACTCTCAGAAACGCGCTTAATAATAATCTGTTACACATTGAAAGACACATAGCGCGGAATTACCGCGATATATCTGTGTTGCAATCGATTCACGCTGCGTCAGGGTCAGTATGTTAAACCGCATATCCTGTATACGCCAGTCTATGCTCTTCCTTGAAAATATCTGTATAATTAATCACGCGCTTTTTGTTTATATAACGTGCAGAGTATCGAAATGTCACTTTTAAATATCAAGAACAATCAATTTTGAAACAAAAATTTTATTAGCTTTTAATAATTTAAACGTAATGCACAAGACACATACTTTATAGAGATACTATCGAATATTATCGATATCTTTTTTTTTTAATGTAATTATACTTTTTATATATCTTTCTGTTTTATATATATCTGTTGAGATAGATTTTATAGAATAGAATTTTAAGTGCGTTTTTATACGTTGAATCATAAAGCAATTTTTTTTTCTGGTTTCTAAAATACGCCACTTGCTGTAATTATTACAATTCAGTGATCTACCACTCATTGTCTCGTGATTTCTATGTAAAGTAGTCTACCACTTGGATATTCAACAAAAAATGGATTAACAAAGAAAATGGATTAATAAAGAAAATATGTAACTGCACCTAAAAAAAGGTAATATGCAGAAAATATCGAAACCTTCAAATATATCGAAAATAATTTATTTAGATACATCTCATTAAAAAATCTAAAACAATAAAATAAAAGAAATAAAAAACGACTTCTAAAATTTAATACAGAAGTTAATTTAATGCACACATTAATCACAAGATGCTGAAACTAATAATCGTCGACATATCGTCGAAAGGAATTTACATCGTAATGCCTGTTTCTGCGCGACGAAACTTGATCGACAGCCAGTCTGGCAATTGAGTTATGACCAATTTGCGCAGCTGATCGGCGATATAAATAGATCATTTGCAACGTTTATATATGGTTTATTCTCGTTTCTTACCGATACACTCTTTGACCGTTGAAGACGAAGTCTGACGCAAGGATGCTTAACGAGCGCACTCTATTCTTTCTTCTTTTTTTAACATTGTCGCTTTATAGAAATTGTATAGACAAATAATAATAATTATTTATTATTTATTTGAAAAATTATAAATTTTTGTTCAGGAAATATTGGTTCAAAATTAATTAAAAAATCCGCAATAAGAAAAATATCCAATAATTTTGTGATACCTCGCGTTCTCTATAACGGTTTTTGAACGAAGCAACCGAAATTATTTAGGACGATTCGTGAGTTCGTTCACATTATATTAATCTAGATCCGGAATAATGTCGTCATCAAGCAGCGGATGCGGGTCGCTTAGATCGTGCGTGTGCTGGCTGATTTCCAAATCTTTCTGAAAAAAAGACAGAAAAGAGAGAAGATCAGCCACTTCAAATACCATCCGCGATAACTAATCGATAGTGACAATCAGCTCTTTGCTCGCTTTTTTTCGACACTTCATCGAATTTATTTCTTATGCTTCTATTCCCCGTTTTTGACGAATTGAAGAGTCTTCGCGAAGTCTGCAGATATTTTGTATTTGTCTTCTCTAATCCTTTATTTGACAGGAAATAAAACTAGCTAAAAAATTTGAATGAAGAGAACAGTAACTTTTTTATAAACAAATTCACTGATAATATTAATGATAAATTATTATTGAATTAAAATGAAGGAATTAAATCGATTATTAAAATGGTAATAATCTTTACTCGTGGAACATTTTATCAATTAACAGAAGCATCTTATTTTAATTTTGATAAACTCGAAACACAAACTTTTTTGTCTATTTTTTTTTGTATTCACGACCCGAGAAATTTAGCAAATTTATTACAAGATCTATTATAGAATTTAATTAGTAAATTAATTAATTTTTTAGTCGCAATATATTTGCGGCAGATACGTTAGTATCCCGACAAATTCGAATGCTTTAAGACTCGCCACGTGCCCTCCGTGTTTCTTCATTATCATATCTCCTCGAAGACGTGTGTATGGATGCGGGTACTGTTCACGTGTGCCGCTTGTTTGTGTGTTATAACGATGTTATCTCCTTATAGCGGCTAAATATAGCATATACTCTAACCTGCTTCGTTCAACGTATGCGATATCGACGCATTCGTTTGCTTTACTCGACACCGGAATGCAAGAATCGAACATCCAATTTTTCAGGTTGTCTTCACTTTCTTTTTATTTTTGCTGTTTCTTTTCGAGCAACTAAAGCTATCTTTTTTAATGAAAAATTTAAAAAATATTAAAACTAAAAAACACAAATATAAATTTATATTGAAATACAAATTTATGTGAAATAATCACTTGTGGATATAATGTATAGGTACACACTAACTTATTCTGTTTCACCAAATTTATTAAGTGTTATTATATTGAGTTGAACTAAATAAGATAGAAAATTATTTATAGCTTTGAGCGCGAGTTATTAATATGTATCCTTACGAAGGATATACACTATAATTGTAGATTATTGCGATTATAACGATATTATCGATATACGTCATTATTATAATTTAAGCATCTCGCTTAATGGACATAATTAATCGAACGTGATAGGAATATTTATAGCACATCTGGATGATTTTGCATAGAGTGTTATATCATGAGCGTCGATCGTGGATAAATTTTTTCGCGAATAAAACTTCCAGTTTAATAATATCAAATTTCGTCTATCGTGGAATTAAAGCAACTCGAGTCGCAAGCTAATCCCGGTCATTTCGATGAGTTATCACGTTTGCGACATTACGAGAAAACATTATCAAAATGTGAGATAATTATCTCTCTCTTACAACAATTTCTATGAAGCAATTTTTGTGGAAAGAAAAAACTCTTTCTTATTAATTCTATAATCTTATCGTAAAAGCATTAAATATTTATATTAAAAGTATTTATTGATAATTATTTAGTATTTAGTATCACACGCTATGTTATTACATATATTAAAATATACCACTTTCATGTACATTATGACCACGTTGATCTGTATTCGTGTCCTACATTTATCATAAAACAGAAAAAGTTCCCTTGGAGAGATATTATCACAAGCCTGCAATCACGTAAATGTGCTAAATGTGGAACGCGAATTAATTCGCTTTTCTGATTTCAATCTTTTATAAACCCACGATTTCAATTCCGCTGAAAATGACTCGAAAATCCGGAAATCGATCTGAAAAAAGAGATATCTCTTTATCTACAATCGTACCGTTTCTCAGGCTGTTCGTTTTATTTTACCTTATCAAGAATCGAATTGGTAGCACAAATTCTTGGAACGACTAAAATCGAGTCTACGGTTCGAACGCAAAAGTCTAACGGATCGACACAATTATTCACTTTCCTGACCAAACGCTCACTCACTTCCGGCCATCCCCTCTTCCTCCTCTGTCACTTGCGGGATCAATTATACGATGTTAAAGAACTATAATCTTGAACTCCAATGTTTTAGTTAAAGAAACTTCAAAACCATATTGATGAAAAAGCTCTCGACTTGAAAATTATTATTCAATTCTATGATTTCTTTAAAATTAAAGTTGAGATTTTAATTCAATTTACAATTATTTATATTAATCAATTTAAATTATTATTTTCAATATACGCATAAATTACACCGAAGATTCGAGCATATAATTAGCAATAAAAATAATTGAATAATTTTAACACTAAACCAAATTGGAACATGAATGAAAAGCGAATTCTATATTTCTTTTCATGTTCCAAGATAAAATGAAATTCATTCTGTCTTACCTTATTATTAAAATTCATTGTGTCTTGTCTTGTATACGTCAGACGATTATTGTACAAGATTATAATTATTATGCAGACAGAAATATCTTGGAAGACAAAGGGCTGTTCTGGCGCTGCTCTCCCACCGCGACCACCTTGAACGCCCGGCGCAAGTAACGTGACGCCGGCTCGATCGGCGCGCTCCTCTTTAGTCGCGTGCCGGTAGTCCATCGCGAATCAACGCAGTTACTACGCGTGTAAGTCGGCTCAGGCCGACTCTGCGGTGGTCCTATACGCCGATCCGGCGCGTGATCCGCATCGCAACTCTGCTTATTAACCCGTTTGGAAACGCAACTATCGTTATCACGATCCGAATAGAATAATTGTGTGCATCTTATTGTTAGAAGAAGAAAAGGGGAGAGGAATTTTTGCGACCGAATTAAGTGTTCGTACTATTGTTAAATCGATCATCGAGTTAAATCATCGATTTTTTTCCCGAAGAATTTTGAAGAAAGGATATTGGAAGCAAGAATATTAAACGATCAACGATAGTGATGGTTAATCAATCGATTCGAGAAAACAAACTTGAGTGATGATAGTTTATTATATCAGCATTTTATTAAATATTTCAGCATTTTTGGAAAAAAATATAAGATGCTTGTTAATTAATTATTGAATATGAGTGGTTAAAGATTCTTGTGACAGAACAAAATTACCGGTTGTGACGTCGATACAAATCATAATCGAGCCATCGCGAGTAAGATCTCAAACTTTTTAAAACTTATTTAAAATATATCATTAATTCAATAACTAGTGATTTTTATAAAATTTAAAGATTATTTTCATAATATTTTCATAAAATATTTACCGAGAAAATTGAAGCAGTCGAAGTAATTATAATTTGACGTTATATAAGGAAATACATATATATAGCATATCATTAATTTTTACGAGAACAGTGAAGTGTCAGAAACATTATCGTGAACAAAGTCTTTTCTGGTTATGTCTAAATTTACAATTAGAATAAACGTGGATTTTAAAGAATTAATTACAAATTAATTACAAAAGACTTAAAACTTTAATAAAATTTATACAAAACTTTATATAATTCAAGTGCCAATTGTTACGAACAATTTACGTGAACAGGGGTCGAGAATAAATATTTAACAAATCCTATATGGAAAGGAATTTGTTATTTTAAAAAAGAAAATATAAACGATTATTGAACCTTATACTTTGTGAACATTCGCGATATTTGATTCTTGTGAAATTCGATTTAAAATAATCATCGATGACTCTGCAAGTTTAAAGAAGGATATTGTGGAAACTATTGTGTCTCGAATACAAGAACGAATTTATAAAAATATCATAACAAATCACAAGTGTTCCTAAAAGGACAACCTGAATACATGGCTGATATACAAATAAATTATAAAATTTAAAATAATATTAAAAAATACATATAGTAATACATATAATAGAGGAATAGAAAAAGAATTGTATGATTAAAGAACAAAAAGAAGAAAATTTCTGTGATGTAATATAATTAGCCACGAGAAACAAATCGAGTTTCATATTATGAAGAGATTGAGTGAAACAATGAAAATCTAATTTTGATTTCGATATTTCAAAATATGAGATGAAATAAAAACGAAGCGTAGTGATATATCGTGGCATGCTTCAATAATCACTCGATCTCTAGATCATGGCTCCAGCAAACAATCTCGATTGGTCAGAACCGTGTCAGCAATGGCGATATCCAAAATTCTGTCCGACGACGGCCGGACAAAAAAACGAGCGTCCTAAGAGTGCTGTGGAGCTAGGTGGCAAAGAGGCCAACACTGCCTATAAAAAATTCTGCAAGTTCTTGCGCAGACTAGGCAACAAGAAACGTAAGTCTATCGAGCGATCGATTGTACTTTATGTGTATATAAACGCGTTGTTATCTTATAATTTTATAACTTTATATAGAGTCATAAAGTTCTTACATATTTTGAAATATTACAGTATTATTAATCTTTATTAAGCTGAATCTTTAAATTAATTATAATTAATTTATCCCGACATTTTTAAAATTTTATATTAATTTTATATTTTATCAATTCTTTTAAATTTATTAACTTGATTTGTTACATATTTAATTACGCGCACGTATATATACACATACAAGAATATTTTAATTAAAATTTTATTAAATACAATATTTGGACATAAAATTTTACAAAACTGTACCACATATGCTATCGATAAAGAGAGATTCCTTTTGAATAACAAAATTTATTTTAATTTTACTTAAATTTTGTCTAGAATTATGTTTTTTTTAATGTACTTTAATTGAATCAGTGTTATTTTCAATTGATTTGTTATCTTCTCTTTATGTATTGAAGAGCACTTTGTCATTATTATATAATATTATATTAATAATATCTATCTATTAATAATATATATCTATACTATCATAAATTTCACAATTTGTTCCTCGATGATAGCTTTCAGAAATTTTCTTGTATAGTCTCATGTCATCAAAAAAACCTGATGTCTCCTTTGTCTTATTCTTCCAAGAAAAAATACTGAATATATTCCATTGCTCATCGGCGCGTTTCGGAGTGTCATTCAGTTTCCAGGACGATTTCTCACCGATCTGATTTCTATTTGAGCGACTGATCTTCACGATGACGTACTTAATAAATATCATCAAGTATCTATATGTATACCTGGTGCGGGAGCGCGTGATCCTCTGACATTTACACCGTCTCCTGGCGGTGGGTATTTACTCTTGGTCACACCTACCACGTGTGATGTGGTTTTTCTATCTATTCGAGAGTGAGAACAGATCGAGAAAACAGGAGGAAGAGAGAGAGAGAGAGACGAAAGGATTGAAGGGAAAATTGATGGGTATCTGTTACCCTCGATACTGCTTCCCGCGAGAACGCACCGAAGGAGGCTCTTTCCGTTACGGTAACATGAACTGATTAATTGTAGAATTCGAGTAAACTACTAGCGAATATACGTTCGTCAAACGAAGTAATACAATGAAATACAATAGTAAATTCAATATATTCCATGCACAGCAAATTAAAGAATTATTATATTAAAATTGGCGGTCATTCACTGATGATTTCTTTAATTTAATACTTTCTTTATTCCTTTTTCTATGTTCGGTTACTTTATATTAAAAAATGAATAATATAGAATAAAGTCATTTTGTAATAATAATTATATATTATTATGTGACAGTCTTTTATAATCAAACGCAATTGTACACAGATAATTCAACATTGTAAAATATCTAAATAATCTCGCGCAAATTGCAACGTTCAGCAAATTTAATAAGAGATTGCCCCGAACTTTATTCTCCTGCTTTTCTCTGGCTTGATTAATCCTCTCTTTTTATCCGCGCGGACTTCAATCTTTTTGATTATCCGCGCGGCCTATTTCGTTAAACTGAGCACGATTACCTCTGACGTCGACAAAGAAATCTCCGATATAACGAGGGACGCCCCCTTAAGTCGTGCAAAATGCCACCATGAGGACCGATATACAGATATTGTCTGAAGCTTTCTTGCTTCATAGGTAGGGGTTACACGCTACGAGAAAGGTCGAAGTCTCCTCCGATGCGCGCGTAACGCGATAAAAGGATCCGCATTGTACGCGATGCAACTGCTGCATTGCTTCATTGCGCTTTTTGTTATAAGCTGGATTTAGCTAACTAGTCGGCTGGATTTTCTAGCCTCGACTGTCGCTTGACCCATTTCCTCCACAGGCAATGTTTGCTCGGTTTTTTTTAGACTCTTTCAAGATTCTCGGAAATTATTTTGAGATTTTGCCTTTGGTTTTCTTGAAATTTTTAGTAGAAACACGTCCAAAATAATACTGTCAATTAAAATAATTTTTTATTATTATATCTGTCAGCCTATATGTAGAAGATACAAAAAAGATTATATGTTTAGCAAAGCAAAAATATGTTATATGAGGTAACAATACAGGTGAGTTACTTCAAAGATCGGTAGTTAAAGATAATAAAAATGAACAAATAAAGTAAAATAAGTATTCCAATATGTATATATTTGTATGTTAATCTTATCTGAAATATCTTATTTTAGTATAATGTCATAATAAACATGCGATACTTTTTGCATTATTATTTATATTTATGTGTATGGATTGGTTTTTCTAATATATTAAATATATTCTTCTTGACATGTCATGATTTAATTTGGTCGATGACATGTTCGGTATCTTGCCAATGCAGCGGCGTTTCGTAGGAACAAGATTTCCTTTAAATTTGCTTTCAAAATCTAATCGGTATTAATCTCACGAAATAGATAAAACAAATGATTCACTCGCGATCTTCAATCTATGGTTGACAGTAACGATTGAAAATGTTGCGAACATGTCAGCAGACAAGACATCGTTCACGTGGAGACTAATCGTTCGGTGTATTCGCAAATCAGAATCCTCGTATTCACCTTCGAACTCGAAAGCAGGTGATTATCTATTTTCGAGAAGAGTCTTGATAAAGGATCTCTTAATCCCCTTTGTCAATAACAAAATATATTTTTCACAAAAATTAAGTTTAATTAACCTTGCTTATCAAAGTGATGATGAAGCACATATATGCAAAACAATTACATTTATTCTTTGTCATATGACAAAGAATTACTTAAAAACTACTTAAGATTCTTTAAGTACAAGAAAGAATACGAAAAAAATAATTAAAATTATTGTTTTGACATATCAACTTTCAATAATTAGATTTTTTTATTACAAAAATATGATTATATTTAATTATTTCTATTGTTTAATTTTTTACTAAATAGAAGAAAAGAAAGATTTATCATAGCGTTTAACAGACAACATCTCTAAGTATTTGTATTATCAGAACACGATAGTTTTATAAATATTTTTTGTTAATATTTTTTATTAATTACATCACTTTGTTGTATCCATATAAATAATCTAGACTATTTTAATAAATATTTCATCTGTAAATCAACAATATCTTATGACATACTCGATGTGTTATTAAAATAGCTTGTGTGCACCCAGTATCCGGCGTGTCCATTTTTAACAACAGATAAAAGATATGACGAAAGTTTTGATGCATTTGAGAAATAGAAATGCCTTTAACAACCAGGAATACGATAATCATCGCCGGTAAAAATCTTGCATGAAACAGCAAAATATATAATATTACACGAGGAAATTTACATTGCAGTGGTAGCAAAACCGGTTATTGTTTATAATAGTTACACCGCTTGCTTATTAGACTTCATCAAGACTATTCTACACGTGTTCTGCACATTTTCTATCGCCTTTTCTATCGATAGAAAACATTCCTCAATGTTCGATTATACTCGTACATGTTCGTCCAATTCCATGTAAACTTATGCGTTTACCTTTTTCTGATGGTAAAAAAAAAGTTGTCAAAAGTTTACATGCCTGAGTATTCCCACTAAGGAATCTATTATCGTCGGAGATTCTAAAATTGTGAGATATTGTAATTGTTTTGACGCTTTTTTTGGATAATTCATTTAGCGATTTACATACCTGCAAATCGCGTGGCTCGAAACTATTAGTAGTATAGCAAAAACAAATCAAAGATTAGACTATTTCTGGTCGCCGGTCTTCAAGAACTTACACGTGAAAATAGCGACGAATTGTAGATCCGAGGTGTTGTAATTTATATAACACTTTCCAGACTCGTGATTTTAACGATGCGTAATCCTTGTCTACATTTCTGCGAAATATGAAGCTCTCGGAAAGAGAATTGCGAAAGAGAGAATGAAAAAGAAACATTTTAAAATAATAATATAGAAATAGATTTTTATTCTGATGCAGTACTATCTAACGTCATTTTTTATATCAATAGATCACGTTTTGCAAAACAATACGTTGCATTTTACCATAAATTTTTAAAATAATTACTATTTATATGGAGACAATTCTGCTTACATTTTTGAAATAGGAACAAGCTTCCCTCGAGGTTCTGGATTTTTTTTTTTATAGAAAAATTCTCGGTTTCCCACTTTTGTTTCCATTTCTTTTCGTGCACTGTGGTTTTTCCGATTTGTTTCTATGGGTAGTGCAATGTACCCTGCAGGCAAGGATGGCAGCAAGGTAACGACTGTGGTAGCGACTCCCGGTGCTGGTCCGGATCGTCCTCAGGAAGTCGCGTACACTGATACTAAGGTCATTGGCAATGGCAGCTTTGGCGTGGTATATCAGGCTAAACTCTGCGATTCAGGAGAAATGGTTGCTATCAAGAAAGTTCTCCAGGATAAGCGATTTAAGGTAAGCATTTTTACGTTTATCTCTTGATGAATAATGTGAGTAAAAAAAAAAAAAAAGTAGAAACAAAAATAAAATTACAAACTAAATAAAACTATGCTACAAACATAATAGCTTATAGTGAAAGTTACCAGATAGTATGTTAAAGTAATACATTTTTGTTTACACATTTTACATTACATTACATTTTATTTTATTTGAATTAATTTATATTTGATTGGAATTAAATTAATTTGATTATATTCTACTTTTTCATCATACATTTATTTATTTTATTCAGCTTTATTTTGTTTTATTTTACTTTTTATTTTTCTATTTTTATCTTATTAGTTATTTCATTTGTAACGAGCAACGAGTACATTGATGAAATATAATAACAAAACTTTACGATTCTTTTCCAGAACAGGGAATTACAAATCATGCGACGCCTAGAGCACTGCAACATTGTAAAACTCAAATATTTCTTTTATTCTAGTGGTGATAAGGTAACTATTTTATCTGTATTTTTCTTAAATTTTAAGTGAAAATGAGTTCGTATCTGTTGTTTAAAAATTTTTAAGAAAATTTTTATCAATCTGTCTATTATAAATCAAGAGAAATTCGCGAGATAATAATGTGAAGTATGTAACTTTAATCAGTACAGCTTCCTTGATTGGCGCGCAATTATCAATTTTATCGGTTTGTTATGTAAATGACACGTGTCTATAAATAAAACGAGAGATGTTCGTGCCACATTAATTATGCATGCCACATTGTTATGTTATTTTATAGAACATCTTAACCGCGACTAATCCGGTTTTTCACGTTGACGTAAGTTGATTGAAGTGCACCCAGTAGTAGTTTGTCTACAAGAGTCCTCTTTTTGCCGAGAAAAAACTCTAGGCAAATTATATCGCTTCCATATAGGAACACAACATCTTCACTTTTATTCATTCCTTCGAAACATTTTTTTTAAGTGTCGATCTGGGTCGATCCGATTAGATTACGCTGCTTCGCTAGTCTTGTTAGTACGTAATTTTTTTGAAGGCGTGTGTGGTAATTGTAAATGTTAATAACAGGCCATCGATGTGTGTGTTCAAGAGAGATAATAATGATGAAACGTATAACTTAAACGATCCCTATGGAGTATCCCACAATTCGCTACAATTATTTTATATTTTTAATCACATATTCTGATGAATCTTTTGATTGATGTTTCTTTATCATAAATTCTGAAATCTATAAAAAAGAAAGACCCTCTCTAAATGAAAAGAAAAAGAAAAGAAATAAGTTGTCGTGTGAGAATGAATAAATAATGTAATCATATTTCTATTTTTAATTTTTTATTGAAAAACCTATTTACAAAAGTACACAAGCAACGTTGAAAACTAAAAGATTGAAGAAGTAAAGAAGAATTGATGATTCCCCCAAAGGATATATAGATAATTAAAAACCATTAAGAAATTGTTGTCGAATTGACTAGAGAGAATTTGTTAAAATTTAAGTCGCGCGAGTTGCGGGAAACTCTGCATTTCTTCCTACGACGATAGCATATCAAATATGTCGTCAATGTTTGGTTTTGGAGTAGTGTGCCTTTAAGACGACAAATACTTGTAAACAGATTCCCGCTTGTTGAATGTTACATGCAAAAGAATTCTCGTTTTTCTTTCTTTTTTTAGAAGGACGAGGTTTACCTTAATCTAGTCCTGGAATACATACCCGAAACTGTGTACAAAGTCGCTCGACATTATAGCAAAAGCAAGCAGACGATACCCATCAGTTTCATCAAGGTAAGTTTTAATATTTCTAGATTCGCGCGTAATGTAACGCAAAAGTAAAAGTCATATTTGTAAGCTTGCTTGCACTTTGTTTTGTAATCTTAAAAAATCACTTATTAATCTTTAGAAAATTACATTGATATCTCTGATTCTAAAAAAGAATTCTTTTTATTCATGCTCGATCTTTTAATTCATGCAATACTCAATATCTAAGAATTTTTGAAGTCATTAATTATGAATTTGAAATTAAAATTATAAGATTTATAAGTATCAATTAGTTAAGTATGTTTTAATATATACGACATATTTAAGTTGCTTATATTCGCTATTTTAAATTTGCTATTCTCACTCTTATATTTGTAATAAGTGATTTAAAAAATCTAGACACATATTGACTTATACACGATTCAAAACAATTTGAAAAAATGTTATAAAGATTTTTATATTATAAAATATGTTTTGCAAACTTAATCGGATGTATGTATTAATACAGAAAATAATCTTTACTTTTTTGCAGTTATACATGTATCAACTATTCCGTTCGTTGGCGTACATCCACTCGCTGGGCATCTGTCACAGGGATATCAAGCCACAGAATTTGCTCCTAGATCCGGATACTGGTGTCTTGAAGCTATGTGATTTCGGTTCAGCTAAACACCTTGTGAAAGGCGAGCCAAATGTATCCTATATCTGTAGTCGTTACTACCGCGCACCTGAACTCATCTTTGGTGCTATCGACTACACTACAAAGATTGGTACGTTCAAAATCTCAATGAAATTTTAATATTGTGTATTAAGTTTGAGAAGATTTTATTATTGACCTGCTTCCTTTTTGTTCTAAAAAAATTTGTATCTGTATTCAAAAAAATAATCTAATTCTTAATAGATATCTAAAATCTTTTGACGTTAAAAAAATCGTTATAACTGATAGTGAGATGTAAAAAATACGAATTATTTAATTCGTTTTTATTTCTTTTATATTATTTTTATATTATATTGTTTTATATTATATTCTTTTATATTATATTGTAATTCTTAATGTAACGACTTTTTCATTTTTTTGACAGATGTTTGGAGTGCAGGTTGTGTACTAGCGGAACTGCTGCTAGGTCAACCGATATTTCCCGGCGATAGCGGTGTCGATCAGCTAGTAGAGATTATCAAAGTTCTCGGTACGCCTACGCGTGATCAGATACGTGAGATGAACCCCAACTATACCGAATTCAAATTTCCACAAATTAAGTCACATCCTTGGCAAAAGGTAGAGTCTACTTTTATTTTTATATATACACTTTATACACATTGTCATTAATATGTATTTGTATACGTACATAAATCCAACGGTATATTCTATTTTTTCATCATATGATTGTCTTGACTTGTGACCCATATATATTAACTTTGTCTATTAACTTTGTGTCCCATTATGAATAATTAGAAAGTCTACTCTCATTTTAAATTCATAATTTTAATAATGAAAATGATAGAGAATATCTTTACCTTTGAAACATATATACAGTATATTTTAAACCACAAATTTCAGAAAAAAATATGGATTTTTCAGACAGAATAACAAAACGAAAAACAATTTTTTTCTAATTGATTTTTAAAGTTAAAGGAGAAGATAGAATCGAATTTAATCTAACATTGCAAAAGGAATAATTCAACATGCACTTTCGAAGTGAGAGGTTTTTTTTCGTGTTTAAAATACGATCGATGGCAATAGCAATAGCGCCTCGATCGGTGTCATTCACCAATACATGTACTCGTGATTTGCAGTATATGCTTCAACGAATGAGTGAAACACCTATGTGTTCCACGGAGCATCAGAAGATTAGAGTAAGTGATCCGACTTGCAACAAGTGTTGTTCAATATGGCTGGCACAAACTTTCTCTATCTTGGCCCGTTGTACTAACATTCGACATAACATCTAAACTTCCATTTCGATATTCGAACGAGCGTGCAGACTTATTCCCAGTCTTATTTAGACTGTCTTATTTAGTTTTCATTACTTAAAAGAAAATGAAAATAAGAAGAAGACTAGTCTTCAAGATTTTCTTTACAATCAGTTATCTTCTTCATGTAACTCATTGCCTAGTCTCATCTGTTAATGACACTAATGATTTTTTATATACGATTTCTTACATTTTACATTTGTTATGGCGACTGAAAATGATTGAGAGTATCACTTACTCTGATGTTCTGGTGATATTTGCAACTTGCATTTGTCAAACTTGAAAGAATGAGTAACATAATGTGGCCTTTAGTGTTTCTGTTGCGCAGAGAATAGTGCTTGGAATCTGTGTTCATCTTAGATGTACATATTTACACTTGCACATATACATATACACATACACATATTTATACTTGCGTATTTTTTCCAATATTAATTTTCCAATATGATACATATATACACACACCCAACTTTCTTTCATACGACTTTATTACGCAATTTTTTACGCGATTTTTTTCTTTTGGATATCTTTTCTTTTTGCGCAATTTTTATGTGATTTTTCTAAATAACAATTTTTTTTTAAATCTCTCGTATGTAATATATATGTATATTTTTGAGTTATCTTTTATAAGGAAATACCATGCTATATTATACACTATATTATATAAATTAGAGATGAGCACAAAACATTGATATTTTATAATAAATGATTTTCGAATATACAGATAAGTTTTTGGTGATAATTTTAATGACAAATATCAATATTATCCTTATCCATTCTTATTGCTAATATAAAGCATAATTATTTTATTTTCAGTTCTTAGTAGGTATTAAAACAAGTTTTAATTCTAGGATAGATTTTTGTGTATATATATATATATATATATATATATATTTTGTGTGTATATATATATATATTTTTTTTTTTTACACAACTCTGATACAAATATTCAATAAATTTGTTTACAGGAGAATGACAGACATTGTGAAATAGGATTATCAAATCAAAATTTAAATCTGTTTGCTAGATCGCAAAATGCAAACATTTAAACAGAAGATATATATATTTTTTTTTTCCTAGGGTTAGACGCCATAAAATAAAATGTAAGAATTGAAATTTTGTATACGACATGAGAGATGTGACTAGAATTATTTCGTTCTGAATCTTTTAATAATCACGACCTTTCATGTTCATTATGCAAAAAGTAGTACTTGGAATCAGTGTCTAATTTTCTTAATCGGAATCTTATAGATCTTACAAAAATTATAATACTTACTGAGATTAAAAACTGCGAATTAAAACTGAGAGTTTATATGTCACTAACTATTGTTGTTATTAATCATTCTTCAATCAACAATCTTCAATCTTCAACAATTCTATATAGCACTCAATTTTTTGAAGATATTGAACAGAAAATGTCAATACGACAAAAAGCTTTGATTAGTATTCTTACTGCTTCTCTTACTGCCACATTTATATCGCTCATAAGGAAACAAATAAGTTTTATAGTTGGTTAGCTAAAGTTCATTTTATTCTCACTGCATATTTATAATATTCTTAGATATTTATATATAACAACATTATATGATAACATTATACGATAAAGGAAATATCTAATCTTGCATATCTCTGTCTTTCAATATCATTAGTTGTCGCATATGAATGCATAGTCTATTTACGTAAGTCTATGGTAATATTGCACAATTGGCCATTACTGATAAACTACCCTGTCTTACTTATCATACTTTATTAAGATGTGTATTTTTTGCACGCTGTATTTATATCTCTTGCATTTTTAAAAAATTTGAAGAAATATTCAGAACTGCTCAAATATTTTTATTGATATGTAATATCTCTATTAAGCCTATATATGTATGTATATATATATATATATATATATATATATATATATATGGATCTTATCAATAAAATCGCATAACGTCACTAGAATTAATCAAACTTGCACAACACCTTGCATTTACAAACAAATTACGAACAAATGTATTACAAATTTAGTTCGAAATAGGATTTTTGTTCTAAAGTCTCTCCATCTTTTAAGCGAAGACTGACAGTCTATCTCTAATAGTCCCGACGAATGTGTGATGAGAATATCGTAATACTGATCTAAGGCATATTTATTGATACATTTAACAATGAAAGTTGAGAATACAAGTTTTTGTCATGAACATGATGGTGATTGCAGGTGTTCAGGGCGCGCACACCACCAGAAGCGATGGACCTAGTAGCACGACTGTTGGAGTATACGCCTTCGTTGCGCATGACACCGCTGCAAGCGTGTGCGCATTCGTTCTTCAATGAATTACGTGAACAAGGCACGCGGTTGCCGAGTGGTCGTGAATTGCCGCCACTCTTCAACTTTACTGAGCATGAGCTGCGAATCCAGCCGATCCTTAATAGCATGCTGATACCCAAGTACATGCAATCGACCGTTACTACCGGTACGGAGGGAAATCCCGGAGGAGGCGGCGGAGGCGGAGGTGGCGGCCAGTCGGACGCCACGGGTGCCGCTGCCAGTGCTAGCGGTAACTCTAGTGATAATAGCGCCAGCAATCCCAACACCACCACTAACACCACCGCTACAAACACGCAAAACACTGATCCCAGCCAATCGAACATGGCTTGAACCACTTTATTCTATCTACTACTTTTCTTTTCCTTTTTAATGTTATTAAAGAGTTAGGTTACGACGTTGTTACGGTGGCATGACGAAGTAACCATCTTCTGACGAGGGTGTCCACGTTGTAAATGCGATATACTGCATTGCGGAGTATATAGACATAAGATTTTCATCTTCTCTCTAGTGAGAAGTAGTGTAGCATAGCGACGCGGTTCGGTGGAATTAAGACTCCTCGCTCGACATAAGCACATAAAACCAGAGAATCCTGACTTTCTTCATCTTAGCAGAAAGATGAAAGTTTTATTAATTCTTAATTTTTGGAGGACGGAGACAGGTGCAGCAGCTGTCAATTTATTCTCTCCCATTTATATTCCCAACTTTTTTTATTTCCTTCCATATTCCCGACTTTTTTGCTGCCAGTAGTGGCTGTTGTTTGACATACTTATTAACCAAAATATGCTTGCGAATCTACAATGCAATTATAGTTGTGTAAATTAGATAGCCAAGATTCTCCTATTTCGAGATTCATCTTTGCATCTGTTCTTTATCTTTTAAGGATAAAATCATCATCTTATTCATAAGGATAAATATAAAGAGACGAATTTTGAAGGAGAAGGTTATCTAGTTTGTGGAATTACATTTCAGATACATAAGACGCAAAACTGTAAAGCAATCATTAACGACAGGATAAATGAAAATTATATACTAATTTTATAATTACGTAAAATATATCGGAGTAGAAATATGTATATATAGATATGCGCATATGATTTTTGTATAAACGTAACAAGAATGTAAACTGCGCTTTCCGATTAATACATTTACAACAAAAAAAGAAATTTAGGAAGCCAAATGTCTTTTCTATTTAAAATAAGAAAAGAGGTGGATGTTATTATATCCAAGTTATCATAAAATTAATAAAGATAAAGACGGGCCGGAAAAGCATTACGCTCTTATTCTGTATGGCTAGACAGACAACGCGTTAGTTTTTATTTATTACTTTAAAACTTTTCTTTGCCAGTGAATAAGAAACAGATTACAATTTTTCATTGACCCGTCTGGCCAAATTTATTGATTGTTAATTAGCACGACGTAAAGATCATACACTTGATAAGGACCTAAATCTGAGGTCGAAACGTCGTGTTAATTAACAATCAATAAATTTAGCCAGACAGGTCAATGAAAAATTGTAATCTGTTTATTTATTACATCCGTAAATTCTCCAATATATTCACATCTCGTTTCTCTTTAAATGACCTATTTTAATTCATTGTTTTTGGAAGCGACTGAAATTTGTTCATTCAATTTTTTCAAGAAGGGAGTTCGGAACTACTGTTTGCACATAGTATCAAAGTATTTTATACATTGAAGTAGATTACGTTTCTTTTGTTACAACTTGTATTTAATAGAATAGATCTACGAAACACGTTGAGAATTCTTGGTGTGATAAATATTTTGAACCTTTATCTCAAAATTCATATTTGCTACAGACACATGGAATATATATAGATCTAATATGAATTTACCGAAGAAGGAATGTTTCCGAATTTATTCCAATAACTGCAAATTATGATATCCGGAAAGCTAATTCACTTCAGTGTGCATGCACAAAAAAGTTTGACATTTTTTATTTCTTACATTATTAACCATTGGGAGTCTTAATTACGCTTCATTGTTGTCGAATCAAATTCAGTGTATATATATATATGTGTAGGAATTTGTCCCCCTTTAACTTTAAATGCCGCTAAATGCGTTTACTCTAATTAAAGGTAAATTAAGAGAATGTATAATCTAATGCGTTTAGTAATGTCGTTTGCGTCGCCATTATTTTATATTTTAAGACAAACTGCGGACTCGAAGCTCGACAAAAATAATGACTTGAGCACAATGTGAATGCTGATGATAGTTGAAGGATGATAGTTGTTGTCTTTTGTAGATTAAATCGACGCAATTTGACATAGCGAATGCTTAATTATACCCTATGTATATATAAAAAATAAAATCTTTTAACACATTGACTGTTATGTTATACGTATCATTTATATGTGAATATATATATATATATATATGTGTATGTGTATATATATATATGTATATATATATATATATATATATATATATATATGTGTGCTATACTTTGTTATTTAAATATTCTTTACTATTTCTGTTATTTAAATATAAATAACATCAAATTTTCGTAATAAACCCTAGTGTGCAATGATGTTCTACGACAAAGAAAGTGAATTATGAAAGGAAACGGGTTTGGTTTCCTAAAAATTTCGTAAGAAATTGAATGCCATTCATACATAATACATAATTCATACATAAATCATCTACATAAGTGATATGGCAGTCAGTGTGTTAATTGATAATGGCTAAATGCGCAACCCTAATTGCATTAAAATACAGTCAAAAGCCTTTACTGTGAACTCGTTAAGATTAAACGAATTGTTTTTCGTATACTTTTCCTTCAATTTATAAACGGATTTTAGTAATATATATACATATACTATAAAAATATGCTCTTTCTTACTTGTGCTTTCTCAGTCTAATATTACGCGATTACATAGCAAATATGAATAGTGAGGAAGCTAGGCGAAAGAGAAAATTCTCTAAAGAACATTTAGTTCACAATACAGGTGTTGATTATACGGATATTTGATTGTACATGTAATCATATTTGATTATGTCTAGATAAAGTCCAATCTGCTAAATAACTTGAGAAAGTACAGATGTCTGTTGAAAGAAGACCTTCTTTAACCGACATTGCTAAGCACGATTCGAATTGAAAACAAACTAAAACAATGTGTAATCAAATATCTAGTAATTTATTAATGCATTGCAAAATCGGTCAAAAAAAAACATCGATTAGATCATCGTGCTATTGATTGACATAATTTAGCATGTATATATGAATCATTCTTTCCTTAACAACTGATAATTGCTAACGCGACTCTAGTTGAATGAAAATTCGAGATAAATGCGTAATTTAATACTAATTTATCAACAATTTATCAATAGAATGCGATTACAGAACCAAAACCGGTATAATTTAGACTCAAGATTCAGTAATCATTACATTTATATTCATAAATAAATGGAAAGATAATTTTTTTTTAATCCTTTTTTATTGAAAATGGCACTTATCGAAATTATACCGGTTTCAAATTACACACAGCGGATGTTATTGCGAAGTTGGCTTGGGAGAAGAAAGGCAAAAATTATAAATGGATTATCACATTCTCCATTCATAACGCGAATTTTATTAAGCCGGACTGTATTCGAGATTTCAGTCATCTCCAGACCTCGCATGCTACAGAATGTATAATACAATGGATATCGAGCGATAATACCAATAATTAATGTCTGCATTTCATTTTGATTGATGTCATTTTGTAGGCAAATAATCATGGAAGAAGGAATATTCTTTATTTTGTATAGATCTCTAACGGATTCTTTCCGTTAATGATTATTACTCATAAAGAGAGATATTTGAAATATGTTTCAATATGTATAAAAGTGTTTCTTTCAGACATAAATATCGACTCGCCGCAGACTAAGACGCGCTATCATAATTAAAGAGAATATTAGCAAATTCTAACTAACAAATTCACCTTGGAGAATTTAGCAAAAAGACAGACATTAATTAATGTTTATATCGGTTATGTTTCGGCTCCTAAAATTGTTATATAAATATTGTTATTGCACTATAACTTTTTCCGGCTTTCCAAATTTTTTTCTTTTTTTTTTAACCTAGATGACGAACTTCTGATCGATTCAATGGAAACGATTTGTAATACTTTTAAGTTGATGACACATCGTACATGGCGAATGGACTTTTTGACGTTTTAATAAAACTCTTTCGAATGAAAAATAGCTTTTTATGCGTTATACATGTCCCAGGAATCAGTTAGGTAAAATAAAATCGTAAAATTCAAGTTTTTCTTGCAAAGGAACGTGTGATAAGAACGAAAACTCTTTAAATTAAGAAGACGTAATTCTCATATTGCAAGAATTATATAAAGGTTTGTAGTAATTTCCACCTTTAAACATATAGTTTTTTTAAAGCATGAAATAAATAATTGACATATATAAAATAAAGATAAATAATCTTTATACATAATTTAGAAGTATATTTATTGTTGGGTTGCTATTACCGACAACTTTACAATATATTAATTGTTACAAGATTCAAAAATCAAATTATTTTTGATAGTTTTTAATAATACAAAATATATATGATATAAAGTTATGGAAAATTTTACAAATTATTCTCTGAATTTAAAAATTCAAAAGTAAATTGACACTCCTTGCAACTGCATCCCGGGACAGACCAGTTATCTTAGCAGTATTGCAAATGATAATATTTAAATAATTCGGTTTTTCTATCAGGAAAAAAAATCTACGATGAAACGAAAAATAACATGAAGAAAGGGTGATGTATAAAAACTAGACTGATGTATAAAATTAGAGTTAATGTTTAAGTTAGAGTTTTATCGACGTTGAAGATGTTAAAATTAAGTTTTTTAATTCTTTTGTCTTTCTTCTTTTTATGATGATTAATATTGCATCTCGCTTTTGATTTTAAACAAAATCATTGTCAACTTTCTCTAACTTTGAAGAAATACATAAAATTCGTTTTTCGGAATGTGTCTTCCGGTTAAAAAAAAATAAAAATATGATTTGTACAAGAAATTGTAAGAAATATATTGATGATAGAAAAGTGAATATTTTCGCCATGTACAAATTCGAATTATACTATACAATTAAAAATAAATATCATTATACATAGAAAAATCATATATCATGATAATGAGTTGTGAAGGTTGAATATTGCGTAAATACAATCTGAAAACAAACTGAATCAATTCAGATATCAGAAATAATTTTGAAAATATTAAATAGTTTGTTAATTAGTTGTACATATTTTGAAGTAATTATTTTCTAATTGTTTTGAATAGTGCATTTATAAATCTTTACTTTAAGAGATGGCTGGCTCGATGCAAAGGCTCGAATTGTTTTTTTTTTGTTATCATGTTGATACACAGCACAAAATATTTTTGCGAAAGAGATTTTGAAATTAAACGAAATTGAAACTTATCGAATTTACACTGGTATCTATCTAGAAGTTTGTTCAATTATTTGTTTCAGTTGCATCTTTCGCACTTAATTTTTTTCTATTTCTTCTTGAAGCCTAAATATATATTTGTTTTATTTTAAAGCATATGAAAGTGCAATTGATACAAATAGACTCACCGTTTTTTTGAACGATTTTTAAAAGACTATCGAGAAAACATCGTATTTAGAGAAGAAATCAGGAATTTAGGTGTTAAAAAATCAAAAGCAATAAATCTTAATAATATCGAATATCCACTTCTTGGACATAGATATTGTTGATTATTTATCATTATTATTAATAAACAAATTCATTGAGTTTTCGTTTTAATTAATTCCTTTCACATTTTGTCTCAGCGCATCTTTTCTTTATCATCTATGAAAAGGGTGAGCTTATACTCAGCTTTTCTTCAGATATAAACGGGGGGGGGGGGGGGAAGAGAGAAGATTCTCTGTACTTTATAATATATAAGATGATCACAAAAGTCTCTCGACGTGATTATCAGCTTTAAAGAAGAGTTTGTAAATATTAAAACTATATAAATATCGAATATTAATTGAAAAGTTCATTTAAGTATATTTTGTTTTTTTATTTTTGTTTTTGTTTATTAGTATAAGGAGCCATATAGAGAAGAAATGATAAACGAATCTTTTGATGAATGTAATAATAATAAAATTATAATATGTGTTTGTATATATATTATAATATTATTATTAGATTAATTACATAAATATATATAGAATTTAATATATAGAATTAAATATATATGTATATATGTATGTGCGTGTGTATGCGCGCGCGCGTGTGTGTATATATGCATGATGCAAATTAATTAATAGTTCGATGATAGTGGTGCATAAAACACATGTGTGTTGGACGAAAAGAAAGATTAGAAAAATTTGTTTTTAAGGTACCTGTTTCTTCGTTGTAGTTGTATTGAACTATTAACATTAGAAATGAGAAATTATATGAATTTTTCTCTTACATTTTTTTATACATTGTAATAAATCAATTTTTTCATATGTTACAATACGATTAATATAGATTAATAAGACATACTGAGAAAATTCCTTGTTTTATTAATAAGCATGCATAATTTAAGCTGGATATATGACTTCCAATAAATTTCCAGTGGAAATGAAGTTTACGACAATCGATCAAGATTTATAGCTATTTATTAATCTAGCAGAAGAGGGCATCTTTTGTATATTTTATCAAAACACAAACTATTTATAAATCCAACAATGGGAAGCTGCTTGTGAAAAAGTTAATTTACCTCAATGTACAAGGAAAAAATGTATGTCATTTTTAATGTCATAGATCAATATTACAATGAAATAAGGACCTTAAATAATATCATAATATAATCTCTTCGTTTTACAATGACATCTTATTCGTTAAGTTTTCTTTTTATCTTAGATTTATTTATACTCTTCAAAATGTAATGGACAAAATGTAACAATTGTGTAAAGAGATAAACAATAAACTAATTTAATATGTAAAATATGTATGTGTGCGCGCGCGCGTCATATATATAAAATTAGTGCAAAAGATATTTAGATATTTTTAAAAGTTAAATTACGAGACAAAGTTTAATTTTAAAGTTTTTAGGTATGAAAAGGGAAAAATGCATTAAAGTTAATACATAATGATAATTTTAATGAATAAAAGTAGTTTTCTTAAAACTGTTATGTTACTTTGTTCTGAATTTTATTCAGTAAATACTTCTGCACTAATATGATATGTATATTGTAAAAAATAATTCATACTTCGATATTGCCAACGACTGTACATGTAATGTTATTTCCCATCGTGTTACATGTTAATATCTGTATAAGGTAAGAACGCTAAATAGTGTGATTTACGATATATCTCGATAGAGATCAATTTTTCTTAACTTGTATTTTCCTAAAACGACATATCGCATAAAGAATTAATGTAATATGACGCACATTACATTAATCCATTAACGACCAATCTCATTTTTAGAATAAAAATTCTATTGTGAATAAAATAAATGACATTCCTATCTCAATTCTTTTTTAATATCTCGTTTTTATAAATATGAAAATAATCGAATGAAAATAATCGAGAATATAAATGATAAATGATAAATGTAAATGAGTATATAAATGACAAATTATTCATAGCATTGTGCCATTAAATAAAAAGTAAGAGCAATTGCAGTAAAATATTATATTATAAATACGGTCTTTAATTAAATTCTTTTTATTATTATGGTCTTTAATGGATTTATTAATCAAACGATTTATTAATCACGAATAAAAATGGAAATAAGGAAATTGTTGAAAATAAATTAAGCAGTCTCCAGAACAATAAACAAATGAATTAAAATAAACCTGAATCTGAAAAGTTTAATTATTTGTAATGTTTATATATACATCTTTATTTTCGCATATTAATTTTAATGTTAATTTTTAATTAGATTTTAATTTTTATTATAAAATAAGACTTTTAATAATAATTCCTAATTTTTGATCTTAATTGAAGAGAAGCAGAAATTTAAAAAAAGATATATTTTGTTTGAAGAGGATTAAGATATAAAATATCTTTTCTTACTTTATATTTTACTTTTGATTAAAGTAAATATGTTAATGTAATTTAATGTAATCTTTTAGTAAAGTTTCGTGAATATGTATCTATAATTCCATACAAGTTTTTCCTTCCAATTCCATTTTAATTCGTCTATTTTCTCTACAGACATTTTATATCAAGATGTATCTCATTTATTACCGAAGTTTGTTGTATAAGTAAATTTATATACTTTTGCGGAATGTTTGATATGGGGGTACGAGTGATACGTTAGGAGTAATCTTAATTTCTCTTTTATATCCGATCTGATCTCAATATTCGTTTTAAGAATCTCAATTACTGGACATCCTCTTCAGAAGTGCGCAAGAAATCTTATGAGGATCAAGAAAACTTAAATTTTTTATTTTAAAAAATTTACAATTATAGCTATAATTTTTCTAATTTTTTATTCAATTACAGTGCAAAAATTGTTTTTCCAATTAAAAATTTATTAAATCTGAAAATTAAAATATCGACTGGAGCCTCGCTTCTGTTTTAGAGTAACATTGCACATAAGTTAAAGCTTATCAACTAATCAAATTAATGATAATCAATATATATATATATATATATACAGGATCTCAATATTTTTTTATTTAAAGAATATTTTAATAATTAATCGTTACACAAATTAAAAATTTTATTAAAATTTAATTCGAGGTGTACAACGTTTTTTTTTCAAACACAAATATTCACTGATCTGTAATGTTTAAATCAAATTTAAAAAAAATTGGTGTTCTAATAATATCATTATTAATATAATTAATAATTAATTTATTTTAATTATTGTTTTATTCTAATTCTATTAAATCTGCATCAATTCTATTAAAGCACGTTTCGCAATTTATTTATGTTTGAAATTTGTGTGATAACGCGTCTTTTATTTTCATTATACAAAGTGGATTTTCCACGAATTTTCGAATACCATTTTTTTTTCGTGGGCAAATGCGTTACGCCAGCCTCAGGGGAGGACTGGTGGTAATGTTGGACTCCCCGGTATAAAATCCCGGGTATACCCACTAAAACCTCACGGTGACTGACTTTCTGCACTTTTGGAGAGCCCCGGGAAAATACTTTTATACCTCCGGGACCATTCTCGAATACCCTGTATAGTAATTACGTGCATGTCACTACATCGTGACATCATTATATATTCTAACCGATCTGACCTAATGATACAGTAATCAATATCTCACGAGCATAATTATTAGCAAATACGTTTCATTTAATATTACTCTCTTTATTCGGTACAAACATTAAAGAATTTTTAGACAAAATAATCAATCTCTTGAAATTATTTCTCTTCTTTGGTAGAAATAGAAAAAAGTTTGAATTTTAATATAAAAGTTATTTTGTACAAAAATACTTATTAAGCTTAACTTTGAAATCATAAAATGATATAAATTTTTCTATTATATAGTTTTACAAACATCTTCAAAGAAATTAATTTTGTTCGAAAATTTTATTTTATATTTTTTTCATACTTTCTATGTGTTTGTTGTTTTTATAATTAACCCGTAACGGTCACACGTCCAAATAATAACTTAACGATCACACGGGGTCCAGCGGATCCCACGCACTTAAACGAATCTTACTTGTATTCTATTTGATACATTGACTTAAATCTTGCGCCAAACTTTAATTTAACATTCCCTCTAAATGATTTAATCGTTTTTTTTAAATAGCCACAAAGTTTGCCTGGGGTCCACTGGACCCCGTGTGACCGTTACGGGTTAAGATAATAGAGTGACAGATTTTAAATTGTAGAAAACAAATTTTTTTCTTTCTTTTATTAGTTTGAAAAAAAACAAAATAAATTTTTATCTGTAAGAAATCTTTTAATAAAAAATTTTTTAATTAACATTGAAAATATCATTAGAAAATGTATAATAATTTACACAGAGAACTTTGTAATATAAATTAAAAAGAAAATATTGCATGTTAACATTTTAAAGCAAACTACATAATTACATTTATTTACACTAAAGAAGAAATACATTATACAAAAAATATCCTGATAAAAATAATGGCTTTTTCTTTCATGATCCTGTACCTTTTTTACACTCCTTAATATCATATTTTAGACGAGGACAAGGATGCCAAGGAGACAAAGGAACAGGAAACTCATCAGGAGCAGCAAGTGGTGGACGGCGAATAGAAAATATGTTGGTTGATGCAGATCACATTGCACTCCGGTCGAAATGGATGATGATGACAGTACTTCCGAATGATATAAGAAACGGCGAATAATGATAAATCAAGGTAACACCCTCGACCGCAGACGCAGTGAGTCTTTAATGTTTAAAACTCATTAATGTACGATATTAGGGAGAAATTGTTTAATATATATATATATATATATAAATATATATAGAAGGGGAGAGAGAGGGAGCGAGATCGCATAAGCGGCAAAAATATTTACCACATAATTAAATGAAATTAAAATGAAATGAAGATAATTAAGAAAAAAAGAAGTAAACAGAGTAGTGTTAGTTACTACCACGCCTATACGATAAAAACGCGCTAATTCGACGTTGTGAATAGGTGTGAGATTATATGCACACGTATGTGTGTGTGTGTGTATGTGTGTGTGTGTGTGTGTGTGTGCGTGCGTGTTGTGTGTATGAAAATAAAAGTGCGTTTGGAAGAGAGAGAGAGGGAGAGAGTGAGCGAGAGAAAAAGAAACATGTACATACATATATATGTATGTAATATATAGATAAAGTGCATATATATATGAATATGTATATGTATGTATAGGTAATTAATTATATGACTACACACTGTACTAAGCGGTGAGCAAAAAAAGTGAAAAAAAGTAGTAAAACTCTTATTACACGATTGCTATGTTTACACAATTATATATATATATATACACACACGAGTATATATATTATATATATATATATAAAATTATAAATACACACACCTATCATTCTCATTTCGCTACTCCTCCTCTGCGTTCTTTCTCTTGAATGTTGTTTTTAGTTTTATGAAACATGACGACGCAAAAAAAATGTATTAGTCGCAACGACAATGATAATGATGAATACCTTGTAGTATAACTCTATTCTGGATGTGTTTAAGCGAAAAATCGCGCGATACCGCACCGTCGTCAATCACGTGGCGGGATCACCCTATATAATATTATTATTGTATATTTTGTGGTTTATTTAACAATAAACTATTAACAATAATGTTAATCGTTGCATTAATCTTTTTTCCACACGCAATTAGCTTCTTAATTTTAAGCTAATAAATAGATAGCACTTTGTTAGGATTGACATGCGATTTATAAAACTATAATAATTGTTCAAAAAACTTAGTGGTACACGGCCTTGGTTTGCAATAATTACCTTTGTCCAGTCCTTCGTGTGTATTCTAGTCTCTTGAAATCGTCCCTACAAGCAGTGAATAATTGAAGAAGACACTTGAAACATGTTGACAGAACATTCGCCCTTTTTGAAGAAGGATAACAGCACGCGCAATTTCCACTTGATCGAAATTTCTCATTACTTACGTCCTGATGGTCAAGGGTCAGAAATGACACGTACAATAATTCCTTCCCTTTAAATGTCTTACATGCCTAGTATGTCGATATCGGTAAATGTGTAACATAAGAGCAATATGATTCTAATTTATAAATGTTTTTAAAATAAAAAGAAAGACTTAAAATAGAAGATTTAAAATAATTTACATGTTAGATTAATAAAAAAATCCTTTTATTTCTTCAAACTTTCGAAGTAGATTTAAATTTATCTTGCTATTTTCAAAGTTCTGATAATAACGTATTTTGTAATGTCGTTATTCATATTAAAATACGTTTATTATATTTATCAAATCTCACATTTAACATATATTAGTTATTATATCATATTTTTCATGTAGAAAACAAAAGAGAAAATATATCACAAACATATCATAATAGGTTTCTATAAATTTCTATAGATTTTCATTAGATTTAGTGTTGTAACTTTTATTTTTTAGTATTCTATATAGAAACTATTGGAATATATTTGTTCCTAAGATATAATTTTCTATAAATCTGACATCATCGATGAGAAACAGAAAATAGAAAATATCTCTTGAAGTGGAAAAAATTGAAATGAATGAAAATAATTAATATTCTCAATGTCTTTCATTATTAGAAATATATCTTTAAGATCTCATTAGCCGAGAAGAACCTTTCTGATCATGGCACCGCTCACGAGCTCGTCGCTACTGTCACGTGGCTCGATGCATTTGCTGCTACATAAATATTGCAACAGCGGTAAACGATACTTGCCACAGAAGTCGACAAACTTAATGTGCTCCACGCAGTTATTAAAGAAAACACCTGCACAGAAAGACAAAAGCTGGCCTTGATATGAGATTTGATTAAGAAGAACACTTTGAGAGTGCTTTATTCGATTGCTGCTGCACATTCTTTAGAAATTTTAATGTGATGTAGAAAGTGTAATCTGTTCCTCAAGCTTACCTTCTCGAGAGTACTCAATTAATTAAAAACGATTCACTTATAAACTTTCCTCAAAGTAAATAATTTATTTAATCACTTACTATAGTGATTGAATTTAGTTGTAACTTTCAATATTCGATTTCGTGTTAACGTCTATTGATCCTCCGTGTATCTTAACACGAGAAGAATAAGAGGGAGTAATAAGCGTCAACAAAAATCGATTTAAAGATCGTAAATTAAATCTGATTGCTAATTTATTACGATTATATTTATTTCGATTATAATAATTATTGCGAAACACTGACCTTTGCATTTAGGATTAACACAACGGTGGGCTCTATTGAGGTATTCCACTAAATTGTGCGGTATACTCTCGTTGTCATAGCGAATATCGCTGCTCTTGATGATGCGGGCCGCTAGCTCCAGCAATGATGGCGGATTGTGTGTCATATCCGAAACAAATCTCACCACCAATGGATTGTCTCGTAAGGACAACTGCGAAAAAACGAACGAGATGTATTCCGCAGAAAAAAAATTATTTGATTCAACATAAATCGGTATTAAACTTATAATACTGCGCAAAATTTCCATGGCAAATTTAATTCAGTTACATTTGTAACTGAAAAGATTAGAGAGAGCAATAAAGAAACCATGATTTGAAAATGATTATAAAGAAATCTTTTGATCTTTTGTTATAATAAAAGCCAGTGATGTACACATTTTCTTTGGTGTAGTAGCAAAAATATATTTCAACGTTTTATTGAAAAATTTATATTTTGCATTTTAATAACTTGACTTTGATAAAACTGTGTTTACTGTCCAATAAATCTGCTATAATATTAAATTTTATTAGTTATAATCATATTATATACCCATATATGTGTGCGTGTGCGCGCGCACGCGCGCGTGTGTGTGTATGTGTGTAATATGTACGTACATGATATAAAATATATGATAATTAAATTATTCGTAACTAACCTCTGTCAAGCATTTTAATGTTATTATCTCGGTAGGTAATGTCCGTAATCTGTTCTTATGAAGCGCTAAAGTCTTCAGATTTGTTAAATTAGCTATCGAGCTTGGCAAGCTCTCTAACATATTGTCGCAAAGTACGAGAGCTTGTAGGGCCTTTAGTTGACCAAGGGTGGACGGTACTTCTGTCAACCTGTTGTCTCCCATCGACAAAATTCGCAACCTTTGACAAATCATAATATTTGATAAAATATTTTTTACAAAAACGACAAATTGTTCAATTTTCATATATAAAACAATGTGCATTTATCACTCGCAAACAAATACAATTATTGACAGTATAAAATGATTATTATATATTATACAATTTGCATTTATGATTACAAATTTTCAATCGACAAATGTGTTTAAATTGATAGTATAAAATGATTATTATACATTAGATTATTCATGTTTATTATTACAAATTATTTATTATTACAAATTTTGCGGTTACTGCGGTTACACGAGCATTAAAATAACATTGCGCCGTTTATTTTAACATTGAAACAGCAATTAAAACTGATTGTACAGCTGGAGCTCCATAAGGTAACTTAAAAAGAAAACGGAGAAGTCGAAATACAATGAATTCAATTCCTTTATCCCTCTTTATGTACGCAAATGATTTTACAATATTTAATAACAATCCATCCGGAAACCCTCTCGGTTAACAATAGGATATGAATGTAGACTATTTATGTAGAAATCTTCTCGGCACATCTTGATATCGCAATTATAACTTGTTTAGTCGGCAATTACTGTTACACAGTGACTTTTTCAAACTAAAATTCTTTACATTACAATTAAAATGTTCGATTATATAGTTCTCGAGTTTTTTTATGTTCTCCATAATACGTTTATATTTGTCAATTATTTGCTAACAATTAAATTAACGAATTTGAGAATATCTAAACTTTTAATTATTATTAAAATTCATTAAAACATAATTACCCCTGCAGCTTCCAGATGTCCTTGGTAATCTCACTGATGCGATTTCCACCCAGGTAAAGATACCTTAAGCCAGGTAAGTCGAGGACTTGATTAGGAAATTCCGTAAGTCTATTACCACTTAAATTGAGTTCCCTCAAATTACTGAGATTTTCAAAATCTTTCGCCAGCCCATCATTGGCTAGATTGTTGTGTTTTGCAATTAAGCATGTCAAAGGGCAATCCGCCCAAAAATCCGGTAATCTGGTGAGGCCACAATTCGAGATGTCGAGGGAATTCAGGCTGGTGAATCTATTGATACTAGCAGGAATAGTCATGATGAGATTCATGCTCAAAAACAAGGTGTCCACTTGCTCTGGGCTTTTAGTATTGAGTAATTGCTGATCTAACACTTCATTATCCAGTAACAAGTAGGATAGGTCCAACGTCCTTAAAGCGGAATCAGAGTCGCTGGAGTCTGATGTGTAATTCTCCATGACTAGAAATAATATTTCATACTTAATGTTCATTACTTATTCACTTATGTAACGCTTATAAAGAAAGTGTAAATATATGTATACTTATGTACATAATAAATGAAATAGAATAACTCCATTTATACATATATATATATATATATATATATATATATACAGGGTGAGGAAAAAGTATGGAAACCCTTAAATATCTCGGAAACTACGCATTTTAGAAAGAAATGTTTCAGACAAAAGTTGTAAGGTTGAAAAAGGTCTATTTACTGATCTTATCATTTTGACTTTGCATGGCGTCGCCAAGATCAGACCAAGATCATCTTGAATTTTTTAAATGGGACACCCGATATATTATTGCATATTCTTGTAGCTTATCTTGAGAACTTTTCAAAACACTATAATAAAGTATTTTTCATAAAGTACTTTTAAAGTACTTTTTGAGTTACGAAACTTGAAAGATACAATATTTTGACATAAAATACAAAATATCTTGAGAAACATTTAGTTTTCGATAATCTTATCTTGATACTTTTTGCACAGAATAATGAAATCAAGCAATTGGTAAAGAAAAATTGGTGTAAAGAAAACACATGGTTGATTTAAAAAAAAAAATGTTGCAAAGTACATACTTGTGGTGTTTAGCAACATATTTTTTTTTCAAAGTCAAAATGATAAAATCAGTAAATAGACCTTTTTCAACTTTTGTCTGAAACATTTCTTTCTAAAATGCGTAGTTTCCGAGATATTTAAGGGTTTCCATACTTTTTCCTCACCCTGTATATATATATATATATTCCTATATAAATATTCATATACATAATTTGCTTATTTTTCACCATATTTATATTTATACAATTAACTAATTATATATTGTATATATATATATATTATATTAACATATGTAATATATTATATATAGTTATATGGAATACATAAATTCATAGTATGGTATATAACTCCATTATAATAATTTATATATATATAAATTATATAATTATATATTAACATACTTATATGTATATTTATGATATTTAATTGTTATTTATATATTTTTTTCTTAGAATTTAATATATTATATAACTTTCTTAGAGAAAGTTTATATATAAAAATGACTTTTTAAAATAAAATTGCATCGTCATTATCGTAATCGCAATAACAGAGAAGCGAAAAATGTAAACAGTGGATGTATATTTTTCATTATGTGATACATGATGATGATTTTGCGTTCAACATTCTTATCATACGACGCATATCGATTAAAAAATCAACAAGTTCGAAAAAATATACTAATAAAAATATACTAATTAAGAGCGTAATTGACTATTAGCCAAGATTATTATCGTAGCGAGATCATTTTTAATCAGTTCATCAAAGAATAATTAAGAGTGACAATAGATTCTTTTATCCTTTTAATTGTTATTTGCAATCTACAAGCAGACACACATTGCACATATGTTCATCATATATGTAAATTAATTATCAGAAATCGATAAGATTCTGAAGGCAATCATCGAAACCATGTTGCTGGCTAAATCTTATGAAATGATCAAGTGTTTCATAAAAAAATAATGGAGTAAAAGATAATTCTTTCGAACCAAGTTACAGCCATTAGCGGACATTATCAATTATTATTACAAAAATTATTTAAAAATTTTATACTGATAAATTGACAAACTATGTCATTTTGATAAGGAGTTTTGAAAAACAAGATATTTATAGATGGAAAATACATAATTTTTATTTGATAGCCGCACGAATGTTGAATAAAATTCACGACCATTTCTTCAGCATAAAGAAGGTACACAGTGCACAATTCTTGCTCTGCTGTTGTGCCATAATTAAAATATTTTAGAAATTGAAAATAGGAAATGGAAACGAGCACGCGGACGTTCAAAATTCGCGGGATTGCTGCTGCGCGAATTAGCGAGTTTCACGTGACGTCACTGACTGCGAGCCGTCTGGTATGACGGGCTGCGTGGAAGAGCACACTTACTTTAATTATTTTTTTAGCTTCGCGATGAAGACAACGCCGTTGGCAGCCTCCGTTTTAGTTCGCACTTCCCCAGGGCACAGAGTGTATTATGTACGCGCGAACGAGCGGATTTTATGAGCGGCGCAGACAGAACGACGACTGACTGCAGAGACGGCGCACGATCGCGACTGCATGACATCTACTTTATCAGTACGGTCGTCTTTATCCGTTGCCTATCATCGCTACTACCACTCTCCCCGCCAGCACCGTTGCAACCAATCCTAAATATATCATTGTTAACAGTCTATTCCAGGGATCCCCAATCTTTTTTATTAAGAGGATTGAATTAAAATTTTTATAATATAACTGAGGGACTGAAGTTTTATCTTTAAAAATAAGTTTTATTGGTAATTTTACAGAATAGCTACATTAGCACAAAAATCAATAAAATTGGACTCAATCGATGTGTTTTTGCACGAAACTAAAGAATCTGGCAGAAAAAGCGTCGCTCTGCTCTGCGAATATAAGAATAAAATAATTTTTTATTTTAAACGTCGAAATTTCTTGGCCAAACAAAACTTCACGAGAGCGAGACCCCGCCCACCCTCCTGTAGATCTCCCCTCCCCTCCCCATCAACAACCTATGAACAAATCGAATTATGTTTAATAGTTATACCTTTACAAGTGCATTATACAGCGTTTCTGATAATTCGATATAATGCGCATGCGATTTGATGAGAAAAACGCACTACGTACACTTACTATAAACTAACTTATTATATGAAATTTTTTAACGAAGTGAAATTTCTTCTTTCATACACTCATATATAGGTTGCGTTTCTTTTCTTCCACTGGGAGAAGAAATAGTTTGCGTACGTGCACTATAGATTAGATCTATAGTGTATGTGACGTGAGCTATGAATTTGTATTCCCAGTTGGAAGAAAAGAAACGCAACCACAATATTGTAGGATTTCGTATTGGATTATGATTTTATAAAAGAAATGATGAACGAATCTCGTGTATACTGATAACTTCTACAACTAGCTTTATTACAAGAAATACAAACTTGCTCTGTTCTAAGCTCGCGTGTTCTAAGTCACACGTTGTTGCTTTCGCGGAATCCGGCGGGCTCTCTCCTTCGACACCGTGAAAGGCCATTTATATTGCCCATCCGAAAATACGTGGGCCAATCAGGCAATGACACCCGCAGATTCGGTGGTCCCGAAATCGCGCGCTCGCACACCACATTCCCCAACAGGACACAAGAGTCACTCGACAAACAAACATATCTCGCGCAGAACATCAACATACCCGACAAATGATTTCGAAATATATTACGTTTTCCAATTCCTACATTCGGCCATTCTGCGCTAATATCTGGCCTCAGATATTTTCGGTTTCCTCGTCGGTTGTCATCTCGTCGCTGTCGTCAATCCAGCGCTTCATATATTCTGCTGCGGTAGATGTCTCGTAAGGCCCCTCATGCTCGCCCACTTTCTCGACGATATAGCGATCATTCCGCAATTTTTTTTTAATACGATACGGACCGAAATACTTGTGCGCTAATTTCAATCCGGGCTTAGCCTGCGTCCTCTTGACAGCAACAAGATCACCGATCGTGTAAGATGTAGCCGATTTTCTGTGTCTGTTAAATCCTCGGCGGTTTTCCTGCTGCACCCGCCCAATAGCATCCTTGGCTCGGGTTCTTACTTCGTCGCGATTCTCTTTGAACATAGAAATTAATTCCTCTTCTACTAAATCACGGATAGAAACATCGTCCCTCATTCTGATATCTGTCCCAAATAATAAATTAAAAGGCGTCGTTCCAATACTTCTATGTTGCGTCGTATTCAGATACTTCTGTGCCATACTTAAGTACTTGTACCATTCTTCCGGTCGAGGAGCGGACAACTTCGTCAGCAACGGAATTAACGTTCGGTTGACCCGCTCGACCTGTCCATTAGCCCTTGGCATTCCCGTTGTTATACGGACATGTTGCACTCCCTCTGCCTCGCAATATTCCCGAAAATCGTTGGACGTGAATGCCGAACCGCGATCCGATATGATCCTCCTCGGATTTCCAAAAATATCCGATTGTCTCACCAAGCATGCCAAAACCTCCGCCGTATTTGCCGTCTTAACCGCGTAAAGCCAGACAAACTTAGTGAATGCGTCCACTACAACCAATATATACCGATATTGCTTGCGCGTCGAAGGGAGCGGTCCCAAGTGATCGAGATGGAAAGTATCCAAGGGAACATCACCCTTTTCGATGGGATGCAACAGTCCCTCCTTCCTACCCTGCTTCTTCTCAGTCAGAATACAAGACACGCAACCCCGAACCACTCTCTCGACTTTAGCTTTCAGATCCGGTATCCAGTACTCCTTCGCGACTATACACTCGGTTTTGCCTGCCGACATATGACCTCTCTCATGTACATACCTAATAATCGGCGCCTGCATCGATCGAGGAATCACCATTCGCTCTTCGCCATTCGTCAGCTTAAATAAAATTCCCGCTCGCATTGCAAAGCCATCGGCTTTGTTCGCCGCCGTCAACTCGATTATTTCTCGCAAACAAGCGTCTTCACTCTGCGCTTTTCGAATTCGCGAGATTATACTATCTTCGCGCTCACTTAACATGCACACGGGTAGCGGACTCCTACTCAGCGCGTCTACGTGCATCATGGCTTTCCCAGGACGATGCTCGATAACATAATTGAACTCTTCTAACTGTAGAGCCCATCTCGCAACACGCACACACAAATCTTTTTTACTCATGGTCAGACTGAACGCCCTACAATCCGTTATTATCTTAAAAGAAATACCTATCAAATATACACGAAACTTTTTTAAGGCTTTTATAACCGCAAGTACCTCGAGCTCGTAACTGCTATACTTTTCCTCTGCAGAAGTTGTACGTCCGCTCGCATAATACACAGGACGCAACATGTGATCATTGTCATATTGTAATAAAATAGCGCCATAGCCATATTTCGACGCATCGGTATGAAGTTCAGTGGTCGCATTTATTGTATATATCTTAAGAACAGGTTTACTCACTAAAGCAGCTTTCAACTCGCTAAACACATTTCTCTCTTTCTCCTCGAAACAAAACTTAACATCCTTTCTCAATAAGTTCGTCAAGGGCCGCGCAATTAATGAATAACCGCGAATAAATTTTCTAAAATAACCGGACAAACCTAAAAAACTTTGTACTTGTTTTACATTCTTCGGCTCGGGAAATCTCGTAACCGCGTCTGTTTTCGCTGCCGACGGCCGTATATTACCAGATTCTATCTCGTGCCCTAGAAACTCTACTTTTGTTCTTAAAAATTGGCACTTATTCCAATTGATCATCAATCCGCATTCACTTGCCCTAACAAATATTCGCTCGCATTTTCCTAGGCCTTCTTCGTAATTTTTTGATGGCACAATCAAATCATCCATGTAAGTTAACACTGTCCCGTCGTTAATAAAATCTCGAAAAGTCGCGTTCACAAATCTTTGGAACACTGCCGGCGAATTACACAAACCGAACGGCATCTTCAGAAACTCATATTGTCCGTCTGGCGTAATAAATGCCGTGTATTTCCGACTATCCTCGTCCACCTCAACGTGAAAAAATCCGTTTTCAAGATCTAACGTGGTAAAGACTTTCGCGCTTTGCAGCCGATCCAGCTGATCGTCAATCAGTGGGAGGGGATAGCGGTCTCTCACAATTTTCTGATTCAAACGCCGATAATCAACGCATAACCGATACGCGCCGTTCTTTTTTTTCACTAAGACCACGGGACTCGAATATTCTGACAACGAAGGTCGCACAACACCGTCGCCTATCCATTCTTCTATCTGTTTCTTTATTATCTGCTTCTCCTGTTCAGAACATCTCCGCGCTCTCTGATATACGGGCTCATCGTCTTTAAGAATTAGTCTCATTTTTACATCCACATTGCGCATTTTATTTGGCGCATAATTGTGAATCATACTTTCTAACGCATTTTTGTAATTATCGTCAAGATGTGCAACATCTAATTTATTTGTTTCATACACGTGATCAATTTGAAATATTTCCGGTAATTCAGACAATTTCGGATCCGGACTCGGTCTTAAAATTAACATTTCACCCCTTTTTATCGTGATCTCTACGGTTCTCAGAAAATCATTTCCAATAATAAAATCATACCGCATAAGCCCGTCGGAAACTACACGAATTCTCATAGAATATACGTCATTATCAATACCAACGTCGACTTCGAACTCGCCCAATGTCTCGTTTTTATCCGAACCTATGCCCCGAAAATAGATTCTATTTTTTACCAACGGAACGTTCAGTCTACCATGGCAATCAGCACGCATCAAACACATATCGCTCCCGGTATCTATCATCGCAAGAACTTTACAATCATTAATATGCACGTCTTTATAATATTTTTTATCGCAAGCTTCGCTTATCGCACAGCTGTCTCTAGCGCTCACCTTCCCCGCGCACTTTGCCGCCACGTGCCCGCGCTCACCGCATCGGAAACACTTCACGCCGCTCTCCCTCGTCGGACAGTTTGCACCAATGTGATTCAGCCCTCCGCAGTTATAGCATCGCCTCAGGTTTTGCTCTCCTCCATCGCCTCCTCGCGCCCTCGATCCTCCGCGACACCTCGCGTCGCCGCTTGACCGTCCCGTCGGAGCGCCGACACCGTCTCTCGGTCTCCCCTCACCAGGCCGTAGGGCCACCTTCTCGAACGCTCGCAACAGAGATGCCGTCGTCGTGTATCCCTGAATCCGCGCTTGATTCTGCAGATTCAGATCCGCTATTCCATCGATAATATAATCGACGAGATCGCTCTCCTCAACAGGCACCTTATTCGCCAGGATAATTTTGTCGTGCATGTACGTGCCGAAGGCCTCGCCCTTTCTCCACATGCGCCCCTCAAATTCTCTCCTTCGCGCTACTCTATTTGGACGGTGATCAAACATGTTCTTCATTGCCAATAAGAGATCGTTTGTCGACATCTCGATATGCTCAGGTCTCGAGCGGAACCACTCAGCCGCCCTTCCTTTGAGTCGTGAGCCTATTAATATCTTCGTCATTTCGTCTTGCAGTTTGTAAGTAGTCACGAGTAGACGCACCTGCCTCTCCCACACCTCCCAGGAATCATTCGTCCCGTCAAAATGTGCCAATAACTCTGCAACAGCCGTTATGCCGACCCGCGCCGTCATCCCCATCATCTCCGTCGGATCCGTCACCTGCCCGGCCCTCATGCGCTCCGTCTCAACCTCTCTCCCTCCTCGCCTCTCCCGAAGAAGTTCTGCCTCCCGCCGCGCCACCGCAAGCTCACGCTCCAAAAGCCCTCTCTCTCTCCGGAGCATCTCTATCTCTCGCTGTGCTCCCTCCATCTCGCTTACGCCGGCTGTCTCCAATGCATCCTGCTCTTCATTGTGCGTTAGATCATTTTGCACATCGTCTGACTCATGAAGCCAATTGCCCGTCGGATCCGCCTCCATCAGACGATTTATTAATTCGTTTTTTGTTCCTGCCGTACTCACTCCCATAGCCTTTAGTTTTTCTTTAAGCGACAAGACCGTAAAATCGGCAGGGTTCTTCGTAGGACTCATAGCGTCTCCCGTTACCTTACCGCCTACTCTGCGTCTCACTCTGTCACAGCGTTTCCGCACTCACGGCCAGCGCTATCGCGCTCAGCGTCACCGTACTCCCGGCCAACGTTATCGCGCTCAGAATTACTGCAACTCGTCTACGTCTATCTCAGTTCAAATCCCGGCTGAGCCCCCAAATTTGTAGGATTTCGTATTGGATTATGATTTTATAAAAGAAATGATGAACGAATCTCGTGTATACTGATAACTTCTACAACTAGCTTTATTACAAGAAATACAAACTTGCTCTGTTCTAAGCTCGCGTGTTCTAAGTCACACGTTGTTGCTTTCGCGGAATCCGGCGGGCTCTCTCCTTCGACACCGTGAAAGGCCATTTATATTGCCCATCCGAAAATACGTGGGCCAATCAGGCAATGACACCCGCAGATTCGGTGGTCCCGAAATCGCGCGCTCGCACACCACATTCCCCAACAGGACACAAGAGTCACTCGACAAACAAACATATCTCGCGCAGAACATCAACATACCCGACAAATGATTTCGAAATATATTACGTTTTCCAATTCCTACAATATGTGTTAAATATTTTAGGACAATAACACCCAAAATTTTTTTATATTGTTTGAAAATAAAAAGATAAATATTCTATTAAGTATAATTCATAATAAAATCATGTGTATTCAATCACGTAAAATTTAAATTATATGCTTGTTACACGTTATATCGATTTATTCTTTCTAGATAATTTCAAATTTTAATCGAAGAAAGTAAACTGAGCTAATAAACCAAACTGGTTGTTATTGCTAAATATATTGTTATCGAAATAAATGTCACTAATAGTATCATTAATATCACGATAGTATGTTTCAGCTCATAATAAATTAAGTCATTTTTAATGCACAGACATTTAAGAACAATCGAAATAATTCGAAATATAAGTCGTGATTAGTTTTACAAATACGAACGTAATTTGAGATATACATGTAATGTTTGTAACAATTTTGACAATGATAATCATATTTATCTAAAAAGCTAAGTTATTTCCTACAAGATACATATATAAAAATTCTCTTCAGTTTTAATCTGTTGAGCCTTAAATGACTTTATTGCTTAAAATTTTACATGAATTATATAATCTGAAATATTATTTAATGTAAAATTTGGAATGGTATTTGGAATGGTAATTGTGCATTTGTAATCCTAAAGCCTGTATCAGACTACGAAAATCGACCCAACTGCCGACCACGACTGCCGACACATATCTGGCCAATCACTGTGTCGGCCTTTGTAGTCGGTAGTCTGATTCGGACTTAAGAGAAAACAATAAACTCACGCTTTCTCTCTCTGTGTGTTTTGCATAAGATACAGTAACGTATTTCCGGACATTTTAAGAGAGAGATACTTCGAATACAGCCGAGTTTGTATTGCCAATTCATATTTGTACGGTACAATGAGATTTTAAGCTTTAAGTCGAGAGTAACCAATCACAGCCGATTAGTCATCTCACACCTTGACTGTGATTGGTCAATTTTGGTTTAAAACTTAGGTCCTACGTCTAAAAATCTCATTGTGGACACCGCTTAAAGGTACAATGTGATGTCTAAAGAGGTTAGGGGATATTAATTCATTCTTATAATGTAAATTCTATTAAAAAGGGAACGAAGAGAAAAAGGAGAAAGAATAGTTCTCGATTGACTTATACACGGACAAATTGTACAGTTTATTATATCTATAATTATATTGTAAAATTTCTCTCATATGCGGTAAGATTAATAATTCTTGATCTCTTGTGTGATGAAATAAAGTGTTATTTTTGATAAATTGTTAATACTGTTTATATTTTTGATTATTATTTTTAATAAATTGCTAATACTATTTATATACCATAAAATAAAGTTATAGAAAAATAAATATTGTTATGTAAATTAAATAGCAAAATTATATTGAAATTAAAATATATTTTTTGTAGATATATTTATTAAATACTAATATATGTGTACACATAATTTATAAAGGATATTAATAAAATATAGTTATTATAGTTATTAATATGAGTGACATATATTAATATTAGTAACAATTATCAACAAAAAAGCATTTACATTTATATACTTTATTTATATATCTCTAGATTTCTGGAAAATAATTTTATTATTTTCATAATTTTGTTCTTGAACAAAATTTAATATTTTGAATTATTTTAAAAATATTTTTTTATAATATATATTATAAAAAATGTATGACAAATTTTAACAAAATAAAACTAAAACTTAAGTTCTTACATAAATATGAAATAATGATAAATTTAACTTTCAGGTGTAGAATAAATGACGCTATTTTATAAACTATATCAACCATTATGGTCCCGTTCTTACAAGTTTCACAAGAATATATATATTTTATCCAAGCAATTCCATACTATTAAGAAAGTTATTCCTCTGGATGTCCTTATCGCGGAAAATACAGATATATATGAGAAGATCACAGGAAATTTATCAGTTATAGAATGGAAAAACATACGAGAGAAAGTTCTTCAGAAAAATCAACAAATCACACCAGTCACGGTAGACTCCACAATCATAAATATGTGTCTTAAAGATTTCAAGGTGGATAATGCTATTGCATACTTCAAATTCTTAAGAGAAAATAATTATCCCTTGAATATGGCAGTGATTGGAAAGTATCTCGGATTGTATGTTTTGAAACGTAATTCGTTGACTGATGCAGATAAAATAGAAATTGTAGAAACTTATAATATTTTAAGACAGAAGTATCCGCTTTTGGATCCCCTTACAGCTGAACAATGCATAACAAGCTTGTGTTTGACAGATGAATGGGAGAAAACTTATGAAATAATAGAAATGGTGAAGATTATTTCTGCTCCAGGCACTGTAATATATTCTGCATTAGCTAGTGCAGCATTTAGAAATGGAAAATCTGACGTTGCATGGAAAGCATTATCAGACTTGACGCTGCGCAAGCTGATTCCACAAAATATTGTATATACATCGCATTTACAATATTGTCAGTTGGACAATACAAAAGTTTTCAATAGTAGAATGGAAAAGATGTTTAATTTCTGGGTTGAACATAATATAATACCATATGATAAAATTATAAGTTTATATGCTGATACAGCTAACAAGTATGGCTGGTCTACAAAGCTCCTAACGATCTCCAAAAAAATGTTTGTTTCTTCATTATTTTAAGTCATGATTCAGTTTAATCTAATTAGTAATTTTAGTTTAAATAATATTTAAAAGAATTTAATTAAAGAATATAATTAAAAATGGAAGTTTTTATATTAATATATAATTACGGCTACATTTTTAAAAATAATGTTTAAAAAAAACGTAAATTAAAAAATTTATTAAGAAGATTAAGATTTTTTAAAGAGAAAATAGATTAGTATTTTTTATTATAGAATAAAATTAGTAGTTTGAGTTAATAGAAGTTTAATAGTAGTATATTTATTTAGTTTAATAGTAGCATATTTATTTTGTTTTAGGGGAAATTGTAAACATTGTGGTTATTCTTTGTCTAAAATAACATTTAATGAAAAAGAATTTCGAGAACTGGCAAAATCTATGATGGACAAAGTGATCATAGGATCGGATATCTATCGTAAGACTAATCCAGAAGAATTGTTGAAGTTCAAAAAATTTGTTGAAGATACTAAACCTTATGATGTAGTAATTGATGGGCTTAATCTAACTTATGCTCAGAACAAATCTGCTAAAATACCTAAGTTACTATGGGTAATACATATTGCTTTTAACAAAATAAAATATATTAATATATTGAAAAAATATATTAGTACACATTATAAGTTCGCATATTATGTGCAGAAATATGACATTTCATCAATTACAAAATGACTTTTATTATTTTACTATTATTAAATGTATATTATATGTATTTATATGTGTGTATGTGTGCGCGTGCTTGTATGTATGTATATATATATATGATTTTTTCATATTGCAGTTACTCAATGTAGTTGAGTATTTCACCAAACACAGGAAAAAAGTGCTCATATTGACACGGAAACATCAAAAAAAGCTACCTGTTTTTAAGCATATAGAACGACATGCACTTGTTTTCTTAATAGATGATTTGTAAGTATTGTATCTATCCAGATACTATTTCTGAAATGACAAAATTACACACACACACACACACACACACAATACTACCACACACACACACACACACACACAAGCCACACACACACACACATATATATATAAGGATACACACACAGTAAAACAATTATAAAATAATATATTAAATAAAACTTTATGTGTACATTAAACTTAAATTTTAGATCTGCTGATGATCCTTACATACTCTACGCAACCATGGAAAGCGGGATGAATACAATGTTTGTCTCGCTGGATTTGATGCGACAACATAAGCACTCTTTGGACGATGAACATTTACAACAAATATTTAAGAAATGGCAGTATTCACATCAGTACTTCATCAAGTTAAGCAAAACCGGTATTCGCATCCAAGAGCCTTGTGCTTACATGCCGTTTGTGCAGAAGAATAATGACTGTTGGCATGTGCCATATGTCAATGATGATTTTATTAATACAGAATCACACGAATCATATAAATTCCCGAATAAGTGGTACTGTTTGAAACACAATAAGGAAAAATAAATAATATTCAAACATAAATTTCTTTATTAAGTATCACTCTGTATGTTAGATGTGATTTAAAGATTAAAACTCTTATTAATGTTCGGTCCTTTATCGAGAAACGATATCTTTTACATAATATTTTTTATATAATTTTATAGTAAATTATATTGATTGTACCGTGTCAGTCAAAATTTTAAAGACTAAATCTCAGTTTAACTTATACTTTATCTTTTTCTAATTTTTAGAACTAGAAAAAGATAAAGCATAAGTTAAACCGAGATTAGAGTTAATCTATATTGGTGGAAATGATTTAATTAATTAAAAGTAGCAGTGTTTTTAATTCGTAATGATTTAACATATCCGGAATTCAAATGTATCTGTACTTATAAATATCATTTATTTCTGTTGTGCTAACACTCAGAGGAGCGCTCATTGTAATAACGAGACACTAATAACATCACAATTATTATTTATAAGCTTATATCTTATCAAGAATAGTGAAAAAAGATAACTGTTACAATAAGCTTCTTTTTTTTTTGCGAAAAGATGAAACCTTCAAAATAGTTTTGCACAAAATTTCTGAATTAAGTTTAAGAAATGCATTATCTTTTTTCATTATATATTTTCGTCATCGTCAAGAAATCTAACAAATTCTTATGCAAATACAACAAAAATTAACTTTCTTATCCCCTATTTTTATCATAATATCCGAGGCAAACAATTTCAATTGTTGCGAACTGAAAATAGCGCATAAGTGTCTACAATTTGTTCTTTGTAAATGTCTTTTCCATCTTATCTCCTCTTCCAAACACAAATCTATTTCATTTTAAATGCGGACGAGTAATACAAATACAAGGAGCGGATTTTAAAACGGACAAGAGATTTACAAGGAAAAATTAGTACGCCGAGGGGACAAATCGTCTCATGAGAATCAGCCCGTTCACCCGCGAGTCGCAGTGGAGTCGCTGCAGTCGCGATTTTACGATCAGCCGTGAGGTTTTGTCGCGCGACGATTTCGCACCACGATTTATCGCTTCCTAGCGAGGACTATTTCGACTTTTCGCGCTGCGCTCCCGCATTCACGCGTCTCTGCAACCAGCTGATCGCGGCTGATTCTCGCTCCAGGCTCGTTCTTGCGGGACATGTGATGCTGCGCACCGTGGTCGGTGCCCGAGCCTCGCCATCTTTGTCTGTCACTGCCGTCGTTACTGTCGCCGCCGCGACAACGGTCTCGGAGAACGTGGTTCCGATGCTCGTCGATCGTCGTGGGATTCCCGTCGCGTGAGAACCGACAGTGAGTCTCATCTTCAGAAAGATCGCGACGCCGATATTGATTCCGCGTGGAGGATAACCACGGTTCGTTTTCACGGCATTTTCCCCGGCGTGTGTCGGTTGGGTTGATATCGAGAGAAATAGAAGGAAACTGGTCCCTTTCTCCTTCGGCACGGAATCTTTCGGAGGAATCCTTTTCAAGAACATTTCCAGGACGTCCCAAGGACCTCTTCGGGGCATCCCGGCAGTATTCCTGATCTGCCGGTGGGATGCTACATTGAAGTGAGCGGTGGCAACCTTGTTTGGACCATTCGCAAGAGTAAGTATGGATTGTATCACGCAGAAGTGTTTAATCAGCCGGTACGGGACGCTGACGGATAATAGAAGACACGATTTGATTATGCTCCATGAATCGTTTGAAACGGCGATTAAAAAGATATTATATAACATGGAATTGTGTCTGTATTGCTAGATAAATAAATATATATCGTCAGGTGCAATTTTTTACATGTCATTGGTAAGGGAAAAATGAGCCGAATGTTGATAAGAGTGCGTCTCTGCGTGTCTCGGAAATGAGAAAAGGAATTGTACACCAATTGTCCTAGAAGAGGATTTTATCACTTACTGTATCTCAAGGTATGGGAAAATGAAACTGTATTTATTGATGTTAGATTTATTTTTGTAGTCTGGAGATTTTTAGTATATTGTAGTCTAGAGATTTTTCAATTCCAGAAAATTGTGTCTTTTGATGAATAGTTTAACAGTTCCTCTATAATGCTAATTAATTCTGACTGGCATTATATTCGAATATGTAGAAGTTTATCTTGGCAATCTGCAGGTATAAAAATGAATCGGTTTAATTAATTTCTGCCGACAGCAATAGTCGCGGAAGCATAACAGAGGATTAACGACCATGACGTTGGCAATCATTGTTTTTTTTTTAGCACACTTAAAGCAATTTATAAGTTGCAGAACGAAATCTGTGATAAACTTCAATAAATTAAGAAATTGATAATTAATTAGTCACTAATTTGTCTCTTTGAAAAATTAATGAAACATGTATATAAGGGTAAATAAATAAGGGTAAATAAATAAGAAGATAAATGAATGTTGGCGCGTTTAATTCTTCTGAACAATAGATACAAAATAAAAAAATTTCTTTGTGTATAAGGTATAACAAAATTAATAATATTTACTTCTTTTTAATTTATCCCACTTTTCTTAAAATTTTTATCAAAAATATCTTAAAAGCTTTAAGAAATCTGAATATATATAATAAGGATTTAATATAAGGATATAAGCATTTAATTGTACATATATATTTGTAGCCTTTCTCATTAATATATATTCCTTTATATTAGTTTGATGTAATAATGAAAATATTAATTCTTGTTTCTATATACATAATTATTATTTCTACACTGAGAAAAAAGTGTTGAATCAAGAAAATATTAAAGAATATTTTTATTTTATTTAATTGTATGCAATAGTCACGGTCTGTCAAGTAAATATTTGTTAATTCACACAAAAAGACTTAATTAAAAAAATATGTGTTTTGATGTGGCTAACTAAGAAACAGATATAGGTACATATTTGAATTAAGAAATACTGCCAGTTAAACATATTTAGTTATATCAAAAAAATTTTTTTTCTATACATTTTATTTTGCTATTACATTAATAATTAATTCTATAAAAATTGATTAAAATTAATTGACATTAGATATCACATACAAATTAACAGTAAAATAGTTAATTAGTAGATGTATTAAGTTTTTTAAATTTATAATATATTTATTTTTTAATACTATTAAAAATAAATATGAATATTTTTATTGGAGAATATTTTATTTGTCTGATAATTCGAAATTTTATTGATTAATATTGTATTTGTAATGTAATAAATATTAATAATAAGTATGTCTTTCCTAAATCAAAATTTATCAATTTGTTATATTTGTTGAGCAATATGAAATTAAATGTCAAACAATTTCACTACGTTATATTACACTAATTATTTAATTTTTTTTTAAAGCTTGAACTTTGTTAGCAGATAATTATCTGTGATTTATGAATATATTATTTATTGATTGAATATATATATATAAATATATATATATATATATATATATATATTTATTAAAAATTGAATAGTATTTGGGAAAGTAGCTTTGTATGATCATCGTGAAGTTATTCCATCATAATTCTAAAATCCTTTCTCGTCGGTTCCAAGTGAAATCGGATAATAGGACTTTTCCTTTCTCCTCATTATTATAGTTGTTCTGCTGTTATTTATTGTATTTTAATTTTCAACTAGTAT
>CABEGB010000534.1:0-27115 GCA_901521435.1 Crematogaster levior | reverse complement strand
CCTCGGCGAATACGCCCGCGGAGGGCTTCCAAAAAGAGGCGCTTCCGTTCGTCAGCCACGGCGCCGCCATTTTGATTATATCCAAGTGAAAAAAAATTTTTTTATACACTTTAAGACATATACTAACATGTGTAAAAAACAAAATTAAAAAATATCGCTACACCTTCTCGCAATAAATTGTCAAAATTAGCCTTTATTTTCTTGACATAAAAAGGTATATTACCCCTTAAAACCGAATATCAGCCGCTAAAAAAAATTGCTTCGTAATTAGGTCCATCTAGTCTAAACTTATGCAAAGTTTCAGATTTTTTTGAATTTTACACTTGCCGAACTTCCCTTGTCAGTCACCTCACTTACAGCAGAGGGCATCTGCCACAGCACACACACACACACACACACACACAGTGTTTCTTCCGTAGGGCGCCTGGACGCGGCGGGAGACACATCAGAGCAGGCTTATTCAGAGCTCCTGTCGGAGTTCGCTGACATCGCAGCTCCGAGCAGGGCGTCGGTCTGCGTGAACATCGCGGCGGTTCACCACCACATCCTCACGAGCGGTCCGCCGGTCTTTGAGCGGCCGCGCAGACTGGCCGGTGAAAGGCTGGCAGCGGCAAAGAAGGAGTTTGACACCCTCATGGATAGGGGCATCATCCGCCCTTCGGCCAGCCAGTAAGCAAGTCTTCTGCATCTCGTGCGCAAAAAGACATTGGCGCGCCACTGGCGACTATAGGCGCTGAATGCGTGTACAGTGCCGGACAGATATCCTCTGCCGATCATAGAAGATCTGTTGCAAGACTGCTAGGGCAATACGGTATTTTCAGCAATCGACCTCCAACGGGCTTACTACCAGGTACCGGTGGCCCAGGAGAACATAGAGAAGACGGCAGTGACGACGCCGTTCGGACTCTTCGAGTTCGTCGGCCTGCGAAACTCCTCGCAGACCTTCCAGCGAGTGATGCATTCTCTTCTTCGTGGGCTGCCTTTCGTCAAGAGCTACCTCGATGACCTGCTGATTCTATCTAAATCGCACGAGGAACACCTCCGTCACCTGAGGCAAGTCTTCGGAGTCCTCTGCAGCGCCAAACTCTCAGTAAATCTCGAGAAGTGCCACTTCGGCAAAGAACGCGTAGATTTCCTCAGCTTTACAATCTCCAGGGACGGCTACGAACCACCAGCCGCAAAGATCCAGGCCATCCAATAGTTTCCCAAGCCGGAGACGCCAACGCAGCTTAGAAGATTCTTGGGAATGCTAAACTTTTACAGACGCTGCATTCCCGGCGCCGCGCAGCAACAAGCTCCACTGCACGAACTGCTCAAGAGTTTGCCGAAAGGGGGCAAGGCAAGACTCAATTGGTCCGCGGAGGCCGACCAAGCGTTCCTCATGCAGGCAGAGTATCGCCCACGCTTGCAAGCCAGTCTTCCTCGACCACACAGCCTCGCTGGCGCTGACCACGGACGCGTCCAACTCGGCAATCGGCGCGGCGCTTGAGCAAAAGATCGAGGGCACCTGGAGGCCGATCGGTTTTTTTTCCAGGAAATTGAGTGACACAGAGGCCAGGTATACAGCGCATACGACTGCGAGCTCTTAGTCATCTTCGCGGCGGTGAAATTCTTCCAGAGGTTTCTGGAAGGACGTGAATTTGTCATCCGAACGGATCATCGGCCGCTCACCTTTGCGTCGGCGCAGCGCTCAGACAAAGCTTCTCCCATGCAGCAGTGGCAATTGGACTTTATCCTTCAAATCAAAATCACGCACGTGAAGGGGGAAGAAAATATAGTTGCCGACACCTTGTCGCGGACTTGCTCAATCGAAATGCCAACCCTGCTCGACGCACCTACCATCGAGCGAGCGCAAGACGAGGAACTAGCGCACTTCCTCGAGAACTCGGCATTAGCGCTGCAGCGGCTGAACATCGGTGAGGCGCAAATCTTCTGTGACACCTCCACGGGGGTGGTGCGGCCATACATCCCGGAGCCACTTCGCAGGACAGCCTTCAACGTCGTCCACGAGCCGGCGCACCCAGGCACCAAGGCAACGACGAAGACTCTAGCCGCCAAATTCTGCTGGCCCGGCGTTAAAAAAGACGCGTCTCGTTGGGCGCGTGCATGTGAGCACTGCCAACGAGCCAAGGTGCACAGACACAACCGTACCGCGTTCGAAGAATTCGGTGGCCCAGACAATCGTTTTGAACATGTCCATGTTGATATCATCAAGCTTCCGCTCGCCAGAAACTTCCAATACTGCCTAACTATCATTGACCACTTTTTCAGTTGGCCGGTCGCGATCCCTCTGAGAGACATGCAGGCGGACACGGTAGCGGAGAGTTTTTTCAGTAACTGAGTCTGCCACTATGGAACGCCGCTGACCATCACGTCCGACCAAGGCACGCAATTCGAGTCGGCTCTTTTCAACGCGCTCGCGCGGACCGTAGGGGCTAAGCGGATCCACACCACGCCACACCACCCGCAGTCCAACGGCATGGTCGAACGCCTGCACCGGACTCTCAAGACGGCCCTGATGTGCAGCCCACAGATGCTGTGGCCGGATCTTCTGCCGACGGTCCTCTTGGGTCTCCGCACAGCTTTCAAGGAGGACCTCCAGGCCTCCCCGGCGGAAATGCTATACGGCATTACGCTGCGCGTTCCGGGAGAATTTTTTGTGTTGCAGAGCGCTCAAGCAGATTCGCAGGCCTTCCTGGAGAGGTACCAGCGCCTCATCCGAGAGGTCAAGCCGGTGCCAGCCGCCCACCACGTCAACCGGCGCCCGTTCCTGCTCAGCGACCTGCGTTCCTGCTCCCACGTCTTCTGGCGGGTAGACACTGTCAAGAGGCTTCTCGAGCCCCCATACACCGGCCCGCACCAGGTCATCAAGCGCCTAAGCGACAAGGCCTTTGTCGTCAGGATTGGCGGGAGGGAGAAAGTAGTCTCCACGGACAGCCTGAAGCCTGCATGAATACGTATATTATGAATACGTATATGTTATGAAGATCTAATAAGCGTAATGAGTAGAGTGAATGACTTGTAATCCAGCTCGACAAGGGTTCGAATCCCGACTGCCATCCATAGAAATTTTAAATATGTTAATTTAATATAATTATACATGTGCGTGTGTTAAATAGTAAAATTCTTAGGAATTATCACAAATATCTTGTAAAAAAAATGCAATAATTTAAAAAAGTCAATACAATTTTTTTTCGTATACTTTTTATCTAGTCTAGTAGCTAGATCAGTGTTGACCGGCGGGGCGGATTTTTGGTGCATGCGCGTCAATTAGGTTAGTATCATAGCAACGTACCTACTGTTAGGAAATTGGCGGGAGCAATAGACGGGAGAAGTTTTGGCGCGTTCGTGGCTCGTGGCTCGTGATGTGTAGTGTCTTGTACGTATATGTGTATTTGTATATGTGTTTTATGTCTATGTGTGTAAAAAAATTTAAAGAAAAATATGTGTCTATCTTATATTTTCCTTCAAATTTTTGAAGAATTTTTCGCGGGCGATAAGTGGCACATCTTTCTTCCTATGTTAGGTACGCCATTGACGCTGCATTTGTCGCGCATGCGCCAAAAATCCGCCCCGCCAGCCAACATTGAGCTAGATAGCTTTTCTAAGTTCGCCACAAGACAATAATGTTTGTCCAGTAGCTAGGATTTTAAACGTTACATTACTCGTTAAGGCTAGATAAAACACAAATTGGCTAGTTAATGGCTGGGTAGTGACGAGTTCAAATTTCCACTCGGGTATATAATACTGGCTAGATAATTACTAGACAGCCATTAAAGAAATAGTTCGAGAATGACATAACCTCACTTTCCAAATTTTTGAATAATAATGGTTAGACAATAGCTAATTTTTTAAAGTTTCCCAAGCGCCATTTATTCCAACATTTACAGTACAGAGGCTAGAAAAGTACTGGATAGCTAAAAAGTAACGTAAATTATAGTTCATACTGAGCTAGTCAATGGCTAGATATCATATCTAGCTTGCATGATCTAGCCACTAGCTGCAAAGTAACTTTGGCTAGACAAATTTCCACTCGGGTAATCATACCCAATAGCAAGTATATATCAAACCTATACACAAAACATTATCTTCTACCCCAATACAATTTTTAATGCAAATAATAACTTACATATTATAAAATCTTGTATCTTCCTTTATCTTCACTGGTCCTTTACTACAGAATGCTACTGTGCGAATGAGATAATGCGCCAAACAGATGACGAGACAGCTACGTGATACGTGTGTCCATTATATCTGAACTTTTTGCACTCTATTGCACTAGTTCTCTTGTCTTCTTTCATCCACAAATCACGCTATATTAAACCTACCGCACACAGTGCTTGTTTTCTTGCTGAACTCCACTAATATTCTATGAATGCAGCAATCAGAACGAATTTATTTCATAAAATCTGCGGTTGGTTTTACTGTTCGTATACTTATGATATTCGAAAAATGTACGGAATATTACGGATGAGCTCAGTATATTTCAGGAATATGCTATTCCATATATTGTCAGATAATTGGATGCAGTAGATCCTATAGATATATGATTCGTGATATACTGTGAGTGATATTCTGCGAATATCACCAGTATATTATACGTCCTGTAATGAATTCAGTATATTCGAATGATATCATGTGCTGTCTGGGCGGTAGCATTCTAGGGGAGGATCAGTGAAGATAAAGGGAGATACTAGATTTTATAATATGTAAGTTATTATTTGCATTAGAAATTGTATTGGAGTAGAAGATAATGCTTATGAATAATCCTATTACATTTAAGCGTTTGTTTATAGTCGATTCATCAACCTTTAATGAGTTTGACAATTCCTTAAACGTTTGATGTGGATCTTCGTTCAGTAATGTTTTCAACTTTTTATTTTTATTCTTTAAATCATTGGACCATTTTTTACAACTTTTTTCGGAACATTATCACCATAAGTTCCACAAGCGAACGATAACTTTTAGCTGCACTTTTCTTTAAAATGAAATAATGGAGTAAGACCTCCCGCAAATGCTATTTTGTTGTACAAAATTTGATATTTTTAATGCAGTAGAAAAATTCATTGTTTACACTGCAATCAAATGGCAATACTGAATATTAAAGCATGATTGTAGTACTTCTATAAGGATGTATTACCATTTTAAACTACATGCACACAGTACTGCTAACATCATTTATTAGTAAACGGCGGAAACTTATTCAAGTAGCTAATAAAGAAAATTAGGTTATTTGTCATAGCGAGATATAATACTTATTTGTTAGGATCTTGAATAAGTTCTCGCTGTTTTCCAACAGATGGTGTTACCAGAACTGCGTGCGTGTAGTTTACGATGGTAACGCATCTATAGGGAAGTACTATAAGCAAGCTTGAAATTCAGTGTATGTCATTGCGCCAAAATGTAAACAACTTTTTTTTTCATAGTGTTAAACATGTCGAGTTTCGTGTCAAAAAAACAGTATTTGCGGGAAATTTTATTGCACTACTTTATTAAAAAAAAATCTGCAACTGAAGCACACAGAATTCTTGTTGAGACTTACAGCGACCATGCTCTATCGGAAACAATATGCAGAGATTGGTTTAGACGCTTCAAAAATAATGATTTTGATGTTGAAGATAAAGAACGCTCTGGCGCACCGAAAAAGTTTGAAGACGAAGAATTGGAGGCATTACTTCATGAAGACTCATGTCAGACGCTAGATGAACTTGCAGAATCATTAGGAGTTGATCACACAACAGTTTCGAAACGTTTGAAAGTATTAGGAATGATTCAAAAGCAAGGACATTGGGTGCCGTACGAGTTGAAGCCGAGAGAAGGCGAGAGAAGTCGAACGGCGTCTTTTCACGTGTGAACAGCTGCTTCAACGGCAGAAAAGGAAAGGTTTTTTGCATTGTATCGTGACGATGAAAATTGGATACATTACGATAACCCTAATTGTCAGCCAGGCCATGTGCCATCGATCGGAACAAGTGATAATCAGAAGGGGCAATGTCTGGTGAATACGGCGGGTGGGGTAGGACTTCCCATTTAAGCGTCTCCACGTAGGTTTTACCGGTAGGTTTTGCAACATGTGGCCGAGCGTTGTCATGTTGCAAAATCACTTTGTCTCTCGTGTCTCTGCTCGTATATCGGTCGTTTTTCCTTCAATGCTCAAACGCATCAATTGTAGTCGATAGCGATCTCCCGTGATTTTCTACGCTTAGGGTTATCGTAATGTATCCAATTTTCATCGTCACGATGCAAAAAACCTTTCCTTTTCTGCCGTTGAAGCAGCTGTTCACACGTGAAAAGACGCCGTTCGACATCTCTCGGCTTCAACTCGTACGGCACCCAATGTTCTTGCAATTTCTGAATCATTCCCATGGCTTTGAGGCGTTTTGAAATGGCTTGTTGAGTCACTCCCAATGATCGTGCCAATTCTTCTTGATTTTGAAACGAGTTTTGATCAAGTAATGCCTCCAATTCTGCATCTTCGAAAACCTTCTCTCTTCCACCGCTATGCCGGTCTTCGACGTCAAAATCACCGTTCTTGAAACGTTGAAACCACTCATGACACGTTCTTTCACTAATAGCGGCCTCATAAGTATTTGAGAGCATTCGATGAGCCTCAGCTGCAGATTTCTTCATATTGAAGTAGAAAATTAAAATCTCCCGCAAATGACGAGAATTTGGCTCGTAAACTGACATTTTCAATCGAGAATAACTTTATGATGCAGACACAAATCGACTAATGTTTCTATGGGGTTATGTTGACAGATGCCCAAGTTTATTGTATAACATCTATGATCTATTTATTTCGACCACCACTTACCGCTAAAGCCATCTATAGGAAAATGGCGGAAGCAAAGTTGTACACCTAATACTTACTTATTTTAACTTGTTTATTAGATATATAAATATAATATTTTATTTTAATTTTCGACAAAATTAACAAATTATAAACAAGAACTTTGCTGTTGAAATTTTTTTCAATTAAAGCTGCGTTCCGAAATTCACTGCCAGTATTGAAAATCTATAGTTTGTGTTATGTATACTATAGAATTCCAGTACTTGCAATGCATTTCGGAATACAGCCTAAGTATAAAATTCATGTAAGAAACGAATCAAAATAGTATCGAATTGATATCAAAATAATGAAATATCGATATTTTACTAAAAAACATAAAATTTGTTTATTTAAGATCTTGATGATGAATACGTATCACAAATAATATTTATCTTTAAAAAATGTCATAAAATATACACTTCGAAATGAACTTTAAATTTCGATCATTATTTCGATGATCAAAATATCGATGATTTCGACGTAGATTTGATGTTGATTCGATGGGTCATTTCTCGCTGGGTTGTTACTAACATTCAGTTTTTTTTCTAAGATTTCTTTATTTTTGTTTTCAAAGTTATCTATTTTGTGTATATTGTGATTAGAATTTTATGTTATTATACAAAATACAAATAGCATATTAATTCTCTGGTATTTGTAGATGAAAGTTTTATTTTTTGTACTGCAATAAGAAAATAAATAAAAACGGTAATTATTTAGAATAGGGGACTACTCCCTGATGACCTTGACCTTGACATATGTTGTCAAGGTCATCCTGCTGAGTGACCTTCGGAAGGTTTTAGCCCTCGGTCACTACTCGTTAAAAAGTTATAAACAAAAAAAGTTTGAAAAATCATGGCCACATGCGCATGCATCTATGTTTTACGCGTTTTCACTCTTACACCATATTTCAAATTTCGCACTTTTTGAGAAAAGATTGATTACAGAGCATGCGCATGTGGCCACATTTTTCAAACTTTTTTTGTTTATAACTTTTTAACGAGTAGTGACCGAGGGCTAAAACCTTCCGAAGGTCACTCAGGAGGATGACCTTGACAACATATGTCAAGGTTAAGGTCATCGGGGAGGTGGTCCCCTATTCTAAATAATTACCATAAAAACAATAGAGAAGCTTGTATATTTTATTTTATTACATTCTAAAATTATAAAAAATAATGTGATTATACTGTTCAGTAATTGTTACATTAAAAACAATTAACATAATAAATACTTTAATATAGATTACATATACAGGGTGGCCCACATAACTCTTAACAGCTGAATATTTCGGAAACCAAACCCGTGAGAGAAAAATTTTTTAAACAAAAGTTGTTTGGTTTCGAGGGGGCCATAAGATGGTACCATTGGTTTGACCTTGAAGAATTATTTGAAAGTCACATAAAAATTACCTCAATTTTTTTAAATGGCATTCCCTATTTTTTATTACATATTCTTGTAGCTTATCTCGAGAGCTTTCCAAAACATTATAATAAAGTATTTTTTTATTAAGTATTTTCCGAGTTATAAGGGTTGAAATAATTTCTTAATTTTACATAAACTATAAAATATCTCGTAAAATATTCACCTTTTGATGACCTTACCTCAATACTTTTATGCACAGAATGATGAGAGGAATCAATTGGTGTAAAGAAAACACATAGTTGTTTTTAATAAAAAATATGCAATTTGTAACTAACAATTACATACTTTTTGTTAACAACAACTATGTGTTTTCTTTACACCAATTGATTCCTCTCATCATTCTGTGCATAAAAGTATTGAGGTAAGGTCATCAAAAGGTGAATATTTTACGAGATATTTTATAGTTTATGTAAAATTAAGAAATTATTTCAACCCTTATAACTCGGAAAATACTTAATAAAAAAATACTTTATTATAGTGTTTTGGAAAGCTCTCGAGATAAGCTACAAGAATATGTAATAAAAAATAGGGAATGCCATTTAAAAAAATTGAGGTAATTTTTATGTGACTTTCAAATAATTCTTCAAGGTCAAACCAATGGTACCATCTTATGGCCCCCTTGAAACCAAACAACTTTTGTTTAAAAAATTTTTCTCTCACGGGTTTGGTTTCCGAAATATTCAGCTGTTAAGAGTTATGTGGGCCACCCTGTATATATTATCTGAACTTTCTATTATCAATAAAAGTACTGTAACAAATGGCTTATAAATGTCCTTATTGACTATAAATTACTTTTAGAAATACTTTTATTGATAAAAGAGAGTTCAGTATATGTACAGTCATGATCAAAAAGGTTGTCTAGTTTTTTTTGTGAGTTTAAGAACATATCTGTGTTGTCCAATGGGAGAATTTTTCTTCAAATAAAAGTATTCTTTCATTGAATAAGACAGATAGGTTACTAAACTTACAAAAAAAAACCAGACAACGTTTTCGATCACGAGTGTACCTAAATACACTCACCCGCAAAAAAAAACGGGCCACTAAATTTTAACAAAATTTTTTAACATCTTTCAATGGCGACAACTCATCGAAAAATCATCGTATTCAGATGAAAAAAAACTTAAATTAAAGCTTGAACATTTCTCTTGAAATTCAAACAAACAAAAATTGAATTACAACAAAATTTACAAAATGGCAGACATTGAACGTAGACATGGGAAAATGGGGGAAAAAAATTTTTTTTTAAACTATTGCATGGCTCAGAAGAGTTGACTGATTGATATCAAAACGTATGCGTTTTAAAGCTTATTCATTTCCAAACAAATCCATATTTTAAAAATTTTTCTACGACCTTTTTTGAAAAAGTTATAGTGTTTTGAACAAAATGTTACAAAATAAATAACCTTTTTGTAAAATGAAACTTTTCTACGGAGTGAACATCTCTCATCGAGCGTATCTCATCAATGTTCACTCCGTAGAAAAGTTCAGGGAATCTGTATTGTTTTTATCTGTTTGTTTTTTCATTTTTTGTTTTCTGCTTTGTTTTCATTGTTTTTTGTTTTTTTTGTTTTCTGTTTCGTTTTCACGCGCGCGCGCGCGCACACACACACACACAATACAATACCACACACACACACACACACACACACACACACACACACAGCAGAGAGGGTTTGGAGTCATAAATGCATATGTACACGCACGCAATTGCAGATTTTACAAAAAGTGTTATTCATTTTGTAACACTTTGTTCAAAACGCGCTGCTAATTTTTAAAATAGCATATTTTATAGCAGCGCTAAGTCTTTTAATTAAATTTTTTTATTTTTATATTAATTTTTAATTTTTATATACATTTTTATATTTTTCCATTAATTTTTAATTTTTAATTTTTTGTAAATAATTTTTAATTTTATATTTTTACATTATTTGTTTTTCTTTTTTAAATTAAACTTTCAAACTATACTATACTATACTATACTTTTTTTATATATTTTATTTCAAAAAGTTTTATTAAGTTGGGGCAACGTTGTAATACCATAATTTTTTTAAAATTAAAACAATTATGTATAATTTTTTGTAAAAATATTAAATTTTTATTTTCAAATAGCATAATTTCTCGATATCAGTATTTTAGTAGAATATAATTTAAAAAATTAAAATTATTTTTTATATTATTTTGTATCATTTTTTATTAAAATATTTTTTTAAATTTTTATTTTTACTTAGCACAATTTGTTGATATCATTATTTTTGTAGAATGTATAATTAAATAAATTATAGTTTTTTTATGGTTTAAAATAAACCATTTTGTTTAGATTAAAATAACTTATGTGTGTAGATTAAAATTACACTATTTTGGAAATAGGTTTTTAAATAGTTTTTTTAGAGTTAATAATACTATACTATTTTGCAAAGATACTTTTTGACGTGGACTTAGCACCTTTTTTTTACCTTTTTTTAAAAAGGTAATTTTTTTAAAGATATCACTCTTTTTTGTACACAATTATTAAATAATGAAATATTAATCATAATTTATTTAGATATTACATAAATGATGATAATTCTAGAACAACTGAGCTTTCGAAAAAAAATCCATTAAAATTGTTGTGAAAGTTATGATAATATTAATTTCGGTGTAATATTGATTGTTAGATGTTAGATTGGGTCTTGTAAATGGTACAATTGTTAAAGTAATTTCAAAAAGTGATTTCAATTGTACAAGATATTTCAATTGTACAAGATAATAATAATTACATAGTAGATAGAAATATTACGTGAATATACTTTTAATGAAGACTTTTTTAACTGTTTTAATTTATGACGTTTATATACATAGAACTTATTATTTACTAACCACTTTCTACAAAAAAAGTAAATAAACATCTTTAGCTCCTCTAGGCCACTGCCTTTTTTTGACTTGAGCATCATTAGTTTCGATTCAAAAATTAAATGTTCCTTCTCTACATATACTTATATAATGACCTACATTGATATTTGAACCATGGTAAAATATAGCATTCATCACTTTATATAACTTTCCATCTATTAATACTTTCGTTGTTGGAATAGCACTCAAATTAAAGTCGTGTGTCGTTTTTATTAATTGATTATCTTGTGATGAAAATATTAAACGAATAACAATTATCTCTTTTGTCAATATTATTTCATTTTTGAACATTATATCGTTTTCAGTATAATATTCACACGATTCATTATGCGACTGACACCAATGTGAAAATGTATTTAATAAATCATTAAGATTATAACTTTTCTTCTTCAAGTTATTAATAGGAATAGAAATAATAATATTATTATCAACAATAGTTTTTGTATTATCACAAGTTTTAAATCGTCTAATAGAAGTTATTTGATGCCTCACTTTTTATACATTCATATTTTTCACAAAGAGCTATAAAAAAATCAGATGCATTTTGTTTTACAGGACTTGAAAAATATTCTCCTAAACATTGTCGTATTGCATATGTATTTAAATTACATACCCCATTTTCATATCGATGCATTAACGTACGTAAAACACCTGATTCATCACAATTGGACAATTGCTGTCTAATGGCACTTAAATTCAATAAACATTGTAATACTGAATTCGCATAGCATGAAACCTTGTCCATATTTTGAAAACCGCGCATGACCCAAGCAGTATTGTGTCGAACATTTTGATCTAAACTTGATTTTTGAATAGAAGCAACTACTTTTGATAACGCCCATACAACATCTTTCACTTTATAATGCCGTTCCTTTTACATAGTAATCATTTCTGCTTTTGATTTGTATATCTGTTTTAGACAATTATATTCAATAATTTTGAATAGTATCTCTTGTAAAATGTTACATATTTGGATTTTACAGGAAAAGACAAGCAAATTTTATTTAAAATTTTTTTCAGAAATGCTTCTATCACAAGTTATAAACGTTTAAATTTTAAAATAAAAGGTATTCAAATTAATAAAGTCATAAATCAAATGAAAGACTTCATCATTTCTTTTTCTTTCAATTTATTAAATATTCAAACTGTTGTCCAGACAATGATAGAAGACTTAAAAGAAAGAATACATGATACTTGCGCTAGCGTAACCCATATTTAGAATTAGACAAAATTTTGTAGAAAAAATTAATAAATGTATAGATGTGAATGGACAACAGTTTGAATATTTAATATCGAAACTCACATATTTTGTACGCAACCTCCAAACTTCATTAGAATTAATAAATAAATTAATGCTAATTTTTCATGTGAGACAATTCGTGTTCGGACGGCATCTTGTATGTGACTCTTACAATGCGCAATGTTAAAAACCAAAGTTAAAAACAATAAATAATAACAGTGTATATGATAATAATAATAATAACAGTATATTATGACGTCAAGTGTAAAAAAATTATGACGTCAAAGTGGTAAAAAAGAAGAGCATTGTAGTTATGTCGAATAATAAAATTAATCATGATACTATTAATTTACAGAGTGATACTGAGGCACTCACTGCGATATATGACAAAGTGATTGACGCCGTTTAATTCTTACTCCAAATGTTTGTTATGACCTGACTTTTTCCAAAAATCAGTTATTGCAGCATTATTATTAGTTTCGACACCGCCAACGGTTGCGAAACTAATAACTCAATCTAAAATTATTAAATCAGGTCATAACCAAAAATTACAACAGAGTCACCAGGAAATTCAACTGCTGATCCGAACCTTAGTCAGCAGTTGCACCACAGAACCACCAGGAAATGCAACTGCTGATCCGAATCTCAGTCAGCAGTTGCACAACAGAAACGAGGGCACCGATGCCCTTTTAACGCGATGCGCCGAACGCATCGCGGGCAGTAATTAATAATAATTCGGGCAGTAACCATTGAGTAGCGACGTGCGGGCAGTACTCAATGAATAATTAGAGAACAGTAATCATTGAGTAGTAACGTGCGGTCAGTATTTATTAAGCAGCAACGCCAAGCAAATCTGTGCGAAACAGTCTTTCTAAATTAGTGTAACGCGCGATCTTACTGTGTAACATAAAGTGTGTGAATAAAACAGTTAAAATCAAGGAGAGTGTTTCTTTATTTAATCAACGACATCACCACCAAAAGTGGTACCAGTGCCTTTCTCAGCCGAGCAGCGTCGACGGACGACGGACCGAAATCAATTTCCTTTCTCCTAGTAACCCCAGGACACTGCTCTCCGAACCGGGGCTCCGGTAGCCCAACGTTGTACATAGTCGCGTCCGTTCCGTAGTCTGTAAGTCCGGGGTTCTGTTAGCCCACCGTTGTACATAGCCGCGTAGACATAAGTCCGTTCCGTAGTCTGTAAGCCCGGGGCTCCGCTAGCCCACCGCTGTAAATACCCGCGTCCGCTCCGTAGTCAGTAAGAATCACCGACCGATATCTAGATACTTCGCACGCGCCGCTATTGCACACGCACACACACACCTTTTAACACACGTACACTCACCCTCGCCCCGATTGTACAGGCCTCAGTGTCTCCCGCCACACACCCAGCGAGTCACGCTCACACACACCCACACACACACACATACACATGTACACTCATCTGTAAATATTCATCCACACCATCCACAATAAAGATCAGTGACAAAACAAACAAGAGTCTCACTACTTCGACCCTGACCCCGGCGAGTTAAATCCGAGCAAGCGAGGCTAAGCGTACCGTTACAATTTTCTTTATATTTTTATTTTTTGTATTTAATTTAATTTAATTTTATTATTCGACATAGCTAAATCAAATGAAAGACTTCATCATTTCTTTCCCTTTTAATTTATTAAATATTTAAACTGTTAAATAGTAACTATAGTAACTAACTAATAACTTAACTTTCGTTTATCGCCGTCACTTACTATCGATCGATTATATTTTTCACTACCGTCGCCGCTAATAACCTAACTTTCGTTTATCGATGTCACTTACTGTCGATCGATCACATTACGTTATTGTAAACGTGTCCAATAAACGACGTCCTGTAGCACATTTCTTCACCCCTCACTGCTGCTCCCCTTGCCAACACTTTAGCACATTTCTTCGCCCATCATCGCAGCCCCTTTTGCCAACACTTCCAGAGCATCGCTAACGCGATCTTATGTCGAATGCCGCAATCGTACGTTTGAACGGTCGACGAGGACGACGACGTTTCTTAATTAATATTTTTCACATTTTGACTTTGCGTCGTAATAGCTCGATTTATAGAGCATGTAGCCCAAAAATAAGAACACTTTTATTATATAATTCGACCCCGCTCTATCGATTAAGATTACTTAGAACTCAATCCGTTGAGCGGATATATGAAAACTAGAAATATTGAGTGCTCTCAACTGTCCGACTCGCGTAGAGACACGGGGAGCGTCTTGTTGCTTGTGCGGACTTAGCACAAGACACTACCGTGTCTCTTGATACAAGATATAAAATAGTACAAGATGAATATATCGTTGCAGTAATGCAATAATAATAAATAAAACAACCTATTTTGTTATATTATTAATATACTAGAAAATATGTTAAGAATATACTCTCTATAATATAATTATATATATGTAAATAATAATAAATTTATGTACCTATCAAAAGTAATCATAAATTTCTTTTGTCTTAAAAAATTATCAGATTACGTATTTCATCAATCATCTTAAAATATTTGCAAGTTTGTTACACATACTTGTTATTTCATGCTAATCATCACAATAGTAACATTCTTATTATTCTTATCTTTTAGATCCACACGATCTTTAAAAAGGTTATCGAAAAAGCCACTTCGATATAAAACTATTTCGAGCGAAGAGGAAGTAAGGGCTAAAAAAACTAAGCGTAATAATGAAAAAAAAGAACAAAGTTTCATCTGTTATGCAGAATATCCGTACTACTTATGAAAATGTCTCAAATAATACTGAAAAAAACATAGTATGCAATTTTCCATAAAATATGCACCGAAAAACTGTTAGTAACTTTCATTTATTTAATGCGAATAATACAAGTACTCCATCACGAGAATTTAGCATTAATAAAAATAGTTCTCAATGTGTAACCCGACAAGAATAAAACATTAACAACAGAAAACATTACACAGCCAGCCATTCAGCTATATAATGTTTAAACTTTAGAAAATTATGAAAGACAACTTTTAAATAATGTACCACGTCGTCAGTAATCTTTTCAAAATATTTTCTTCAACAATGCGAATAATATAAATACTCCATTACAAGAATCCAGCATTAATAATACTAGTTCTTAAAGTGTAATCCTACATGAATCACACATTACAACAGAAAACGTTACACAGCCATTCAGCTATGTAATGTTCAAAATGTTCCAAATGATAATAGACAACTCTTAAGCAATTTACAACCACGTCATCAGCAATCTTTTCAATATTACATTCAACAATCCATTAGAAGAGTCAAATCATACACAAGAATTAGAAAAGTATAGTACCAGTTGAAGCACTTCAAGAGGAAAACAATGCATCATTACTAAGATAAGGAAATGATATACAAATTAAAATACTTCACGACTTACAGCAAAAATACAGTACGTTATATATTTTCTTACTGTTAACAATAAGTAAATAATAATTCTGATTTAAATGATATATATTTATTTTTTCTGAAAGTTTTTAATAAATAGTTTATGAAAATTTTCAAAAGTTACAAGTTTCTTTTGAGAAAAGATTTATATCTTGATTTTTAAATTTGACATGATATATTACTAATTATATATTATTAATTTAAGAGGAATAAGTAAGCGATTGGATTCGATAGAACAAAAAATTGATGGCAATAATGCAATGCCCATCATTAATGTAATGCCCATGAAACCACAAATCCTCCCTTTTTTAATATAGATTTAATATAGAATACGAATGTTTATAAAGGAGCGATCTTTGAAATATTAATTCGACTTACAATGAAGTTGTAAGTCGAATTAATATTTTTAACATACACACGCACGCACACGCACACGTACGCACGCATATATATGTATGTATGTACTCGTCATTAATTTGTTCCAGGTCCTTAGCGAGTCGATATAGGATATGTAACATATTCTATATCAATTATAGGGACCTGAAACCTGAAACTAATTAATGACGTAGTGTGTACTTATGTTTTATTTATTTCTTTTTATGTTTATTTTCTTAAGTCACCGTTCTATCATCACATTAAAAGTGACTTTTATTACAAATTGAAGCATTTGCGAAATCATTGTTTTATAATTATAAAAAAATGTATTGTATATATATATATATATATATATATATGTAACTAGCTTAGCTTTTTATTTTTGTAATAATCATTTGTTTTTATAAGTAAACTTTAAATTCTTAAACTGCATGACGTTAAAAGACAGCATGCATCGATGTGTGAAAGAAGCTATAAGTAACGATACAAGTAGCCGAGCAACTGACATGGTGGGGAGTTAACAATGTTAAATTCCCATTCTATAATACAGTTTTATTAGTCAAGCGATTTACTGTATGTATACATATATGTATATTTGTTACTCTGCTGTCATTATTATACAATATTGATTGTGATACTAAAAATTATCTATTATTTTTTAGAAGCCGTAGAATCAAATTGATCTGTTCGTCAGAATTGATGTGGAATTGAATCTATACATCGTGGTTTCGCTTAAACATTCAAAATATCTGCTTTATTTTATTTAACGTATACACTGTAGAGTTCTTAATCTGGGCAGCGATCATGTCAGGAGACGCGGTAGCGTCTCCAGCCATGTTCAAATTTTGGACGCTACAAGTCTCTTATCCAGAACTATTAAAGTCGATTTTTTGGGGGTACAGAACTATTAAAATATAAAAAATTTTGAAATGCATGTAGCATATTCTGAAAGGTGGCATCGCCACGAGTAAGTTAAGCCAAAAAAATCGGTCAAGCCGTTCTGGATATACAAACGGTCAAAAAGTGATGATTTTTCATGAAAAATTTTTGTTCTCTGTCCGCAGTCATGTATGTACTTCTCTTCTCTCTTACCTTTCACTCACACCTCCCCCAACTTCCACTCACCCTCCCCTCCCCTCATTTCCCTTTCTCACCACGCCCCCTTCCTCCCCTCCCCTCCCCCTCTCTATTTTTTCATTTTTTTCGCTTTTCTTACACTTTTTCATCATCTTTCACCCCCTCTCACTCTCTCACACCCTTTCTGGTGTATTTACCATTTATTAAAAATTTTTAAAAACCACCCCTTGAGGGTGAAATTTAATATCTCAAAAACAGTACATTGAAAAAATACGGTACTTGTGTCGTTAATTAACATTTCTTATGGGGTTAATTTACTGCTCAATAAAAATTTTCAAAAACCACCCCTTGGGGGTAAAATTTAATATCTCGGAAACGGTGCATTGTAAAAATATGAGACATGTGCCGTTAATTAAGGTTTCTTATGGGGTCAATTTACCATTTATTAAAAATTTTCAAAAACCACCCCTTGGGTGTGAAATTTAAGATTTCGGAAACGGTGCATCGCAAAAATATGGAGCCTGTGTTATTAATTAAGGTTTTTTATGGGGTTAATTTACCATTTATTAAAAATTTTCAAAAATTATCCCTTGAGGGTGAAATGTAATGTCTTGAAAACGGTGCATCGCAAAAATATGAGACATGTGCCGTTAATTAAGGTTTCTTATGGGGTCAATTTACCATTTATTAGAAATTTTCAAAAACCACTCCTTAGGAGTGAAATTTAATATCTCAAAAACGGTACAGCGCAAAAATACGGGACCTGTGTCGTTAATTAACATTTCTTATGGGGTTAATTTACTGTTTAATAAAAATTTTCAAAAACCACCCCTTGGGGGTAAAATTTAATATTTTGGAAACGGTGCATTGCAAAAATATGAGACATGTGCCGTTAATTAAGGTTTCTTATGGGGTCAATTTACCATTTATTAAAAATTTTCAAAAACCACCTCTTGGGCGTGAAATTTAATGTCTCGGAAACGGTGCATCGCAAAAATACGGGATCTGTTTCGTTAATTAAAGTTTCTGGAGTTAATTTACCATTTATTAAAAATTTTCAAATACACTAGTGTAATAATAAAATTTAATTGAATTTACCGCTTAATCTCTCGTTCTAATGTAAATATTTAATAAAATATTCCATTTACTTACTATTTGTATAATAATTTATATAATAATAAAATTTATGTTAATTGAATTTATCGCTTAATCTTTCGTTCTAATGTAGATATTTAATAAAATATTCAATTTACTTACTAAGTAAAATTTATAACATTGTCCTTTAACTTCAAAAAATTCTAAGTTTTTAAATAAACCTAATAAATAAAATTGAAAGTGATAATAAATATTTTCTCAATTTTTGATCTCTTTATACTAAACGATAAGAAATTAATCTTAAACCATCTCATCCAAATAAAATTCTAAATAAATTAGGTTTAATGATTATTAATATTATAGATATAATCTTCAATATATAATCTTAAATAAAATATTAATATAAATACTAAAACTGTTAAAAATATATAATACCATGAATATTGATATTTCATTAAGTATTTTTCATTTCATTAAGTTCAGTATTTCATTAAGTTATTTCATTAAGTATTTTATTAAGTTTTTCATTAAATATTTTCCGAATTATAAAGCTCCAAATTTGCAGTACTTTGATATAAAATACAAAATATTTCGTAAAATATTTAGTTTTCGGTAGGTCTTACCCTAATACTTTTATGCACAAAATAATAAGACAAAACTATTGGTGCAAAGAATATAGTTATCCTTAAAGAAAAATACGCAATTGCATATTGCAAATAGCATAACTTTTTTAAAACTTTGCGTTTTTTTTTGCACCAATTGATTCATATATCTGTACTTTAAAAAGTAGGTGATATCTCAAAAAATCATAAATGAAAAGGTCAAGCCATGTTCAAAAATAGACCCTCAAGAATTTGAATTTTTACAAATTTAAATGATTATCTAATAATATATCACCATGAAAAGTAACTGATATATTATACAAGGTGCCAGTTCAAAGTGAACATACATAAAGTGTATATTATCTAAATAAATTAATAAAATAAATAATATAATAAATTTAATAATATATTACCACGAAAAATAACTGATATGTTATTCAAGGTGCAAATTCAAAATGAACATACATACATAAGGTGTATATAAGTAAAATTGATTAAAATTTGACTCTAAGTGAAAGTACATAAGTGATATGTTATTCTTAGTGCACAAAATATAAAAGTCGTTTATTGAAGTTTGATTTGAAATTTATACAAGCCTGGACAATGAAAAATAGTTGTTTTTGTAATTCCAGAATACTAATTTGTTAATGACTCGGAAAAAGAACATGGCGGCCTGCTCTCAAAAAACTTTCGATAGATGGAATAAATAATTAAAATGAAAGAGTTATGAAAATGGTTTAGATTAAAAATCTTCAATCTTTCTGTAGTAAAATTTCGAATTTTCGTATCAATTTCCGATTTTGAATTTGTTATATCGTATTTTCAGCGAGTAATTTATTGATCAAAAAGTGTTGTCTTATTGCTTGAAACGGGTAAATATTAAATAAACTCAAAATTCATAAATAAAAAAGTTGTAATGTCAAGTACAAAGAAGCTATACGTTTAAAAAGATTAGTGATTATCTGATGTAACATACAACTATAAAAAATCAGATAATAATTATTCAAGATTCCAATTATACAAAAAAGATTTCAATTATACAAGTGCAAAATAAATATCGTTAAAATATAGATACAAAATTTATCACAATTTGACTCTGAAAAGTAAGTGACATGTTTCTTAAAGTGCATGTATAAAATGTAAGTTTTTTGATAATGATTAATTTAAATATTTGCATTATCTCTCTCTCTCTCTCTCTGGGCAGGGTGACATATGTGATTGATATTTAACAGTACTACTAACTTATTGAATAGTCAGAGGCAAGTTGTGTCGGATGAATCGGAATGTAAGTATTATTATTCCTAAGTGGATACTGAGAAACGCATCGAAGTTTTTTAAGAACAGGCCGCCATGTTCTTTTTCCGAGTCATTAACAAATTAGTACTCTGGAATTACAAAACAACTATTTTTCATTGTCCAGGCTTGTATAAATTTCAAATCAAACTTCAATAAACGACTTTTATATTTTGTGCACTAATTGTAAGAATAACATATCACTTATGTACTTTCACTTAGAGTCAAATTTTAATCAATTTTACTTATATACACCTTATGTATGTATGTTCATTTTGAATTTGCACCTTGAATAACATATCAGTTATTTTCGTGGTAATATGTTATTAAATTTATTATATTATTTATCTTATTAATTTATTTAGATATATACACTTTATGTATGTTCACTTTGAACTGGCACCTTGTATAATATATCAGTTACTTTTCATGGTGATATATTATTAGATAATCATTTAAATTTGTAAAAATTCAAATTCTTGAAGGTCTATTTTGGAACATGGCTTGACCTTTTCATTTATGATTTTTTGAAATAACTTTTTCCTTAGAGCGGAAAGATGAAAAGTGAAAAGTTTCACGTGAACTCTATGTTCATTTATGATTTCGCGCGATCATGTAACTCTTCCAACTGTGGAAATGTGAAATTTTTCATGTGAACTTTTCGCCATAAAACTTGATGGCGAAAAGATGAAAATCTAGGGAATTAATAAATAGACTTCGAAATTTTTATAAAGGTGTGTACATGGATAACAGTCTTCTTATTACTCAATGTATAATTATAGTACAAATTTTAATAATATTTAATAATTATGGTTGCAGTATAGTGGGTTATACAAATGATTAACGAAGAAGAAAAAAATTACACATGCATTCGACTTTCGGTTTCTATTTATTCTATCCGTCACCAATTCGGGATTGCATTTTGAATAATTTAACAGCGTTTCCTTTTGCTTCATTGTCACATTCATTTATTAATCTGTTAAATTATAGGTTAAGTTAGAGATTATACTACTTTTACGTTGTATGCAGTTCACTTTCCGCGCATTCAAACCACATATGTGATCGCTATGCATAATAAGTTTCACGTGAAGTCTAGATAAGCGAAGAATGAAAAGTGAAAAATGAAAAATGAAATGAAAAATGAAGAGTGAAAAGTTTCACATAAAATTACATGATCGATACCCTGAGCCGTGCTCTCTGAAGAATGATGATAGCGTCGTGTATCACATCGACGACTGTGATCTTCAATTCTTTGAAACGCTCCTATTGGCGTATTTTAGATCTGGGCAAAGATCATGTAACTTTTTCCCTAGGGCGGAAACATGAAAAGTGAAAAGTTTCACGTGAACTCTATGATCATCTATGATTTCACGCGATCATGTAACTCTCCCAACTGTGGAAATGTGAAAGGACCCCGCCATAATCTTATGGAAATTGGGTTTCGGCGGAATTGTCTGAAATTTTAGTATGTTGTAGCTTTCGACATCCTGAACAAATGTCTCCACAGGCACAACCCCCAGAAATCAACCCTTCGCCCGCTATCAATCGGTGCCCATACAGCACAGACTCTTGCAGCAACATTGCTGCAACATTTCAACATTGTAATTGCAAATGCAATGTTGCAGAGATATCACACAGTATTGTTAAACTTGCAATTGCAGTGCAATGTTGCAGAGATATTGCAAAAATTGCGTGATGTAATGTTTAATTTTATTATTTTTAGCATACTTTGCGTATTATATTTCGTTCATCCAAAGATATAAAAGAATTTTTTTGTTTGTGTTATACGATATTGTTTATCGATTTCTGTACACGTTTATAATTTTATTATTATACATAAATTATAATAAATAAATATATATGTATTATATAATTCAGACTCTTATTATATTTATTATATAATATTTGTACTTTATACAGTATACATATATAGACGATCAGTGTTATAACTTTCAATAATAAAATTATACCATTCTCAAACTATGGAATGATTTAATTTTTTATGTTATTAAAACTATTATGCTCCGATATGTGTGTGTATACATATATATATAATACATATACAGGGTGTGATATATAATACATACATAAGGTGTATACAGGGTGTTTGATAATTCGAACGTCAACCGTAAAATGCAAGTAGAGTAGGTTAAACTGAGTAGAAAAGTCCTGTATCATTTTGCGATTTTCGTAATAATTAATGAGATATTAATTAAAGAAGATCGACCAATACGCGCGAATCTAAGCGCGCGGCGAGAAGAGACAACCCACGATTATTGTGTAGCGTTTGAGTACGCGGGGAGAAGGAACAGCCTACCGTTATTGTCTAGCATTTTAGCGCGCGGGGAGAAGGGATAGCCACAACCATTGTTACGCGATTGTTTAGGCGCGTGACAAAGCGTTGCGAGAAGCGCGTAATACTAGAATACCGCGGCGACGCGCCCCGAATTGTTCTCTCGCATTGTTTTGCATCTCTCTCTCTCTTTCTCTCCTCTCGGTAGGCTGTTCCTTCTCCCCGCGCACTCAAACGCTACACAATAATCGTGGGTTGTCTCTTCTCGCCGCGCGCTTAGATTCGCGCGTATTGGTCGATCTTCTTTAATTAATATCTCATTAATTATTACGAAAATTGCAAAATGATACAGGACTTTTTTACTCAGTTTAACCTACTCTACTTGCATTTTACGGTTGACGTTCGAATTATCAAACACCCTGTATATACATACACATATTGGCATGATAGTCTTAAAACATATGAAATTAAACCATTCTATAGTTTTAGAATGATATAATTATGTATACAAAATATTATTGCATACACATTGTATTGCAATGTTGCTGCACTATTACATTGCAATATTTCTAAAAGCGGACATTTTATTGTTGCTGCAATGCTGCAGCAACGTTGCTGCAATATTTCGCAATGTTTCTGCAATGTTGCAATCTTGCAAAAATATTGCTGCAATGTTGCTGCAATGTTGCTGTGCTGTATGGGTGAAAGTCAATAAATGACCTAACAGCAGTATCTGTGATTGCTCCGAAATAATTCCCGCTCTTAGCCTAACCCGGAACCAACGACGTGGACGTGGCGGTAAACTGGCTCCTTTTGTGTGGCGTGTGTGTGTGTGTGCACCTTAAAAATAAGGACCCCGTGGTTCGTCATTTCCACAGTATTTAACGACTCCAAACCTTTCTTTTTTACGGTGTGTGTGTGTGTGTGTTTGTGTGTGTGAGAGCCCTTAACTTATGTTCTATTCGCAGCATCTTCAATACTTCGATAAAACAAACATACACCGCTTCATTAGCATACTTGATCAACAGCAGTCTTGATCAATAAAGATAGATTTTTTGTAATCAGAATGAGTTGATGAATTGGAAAATAATTGATTCTAAAAATATGAAAATCTTTTCTTAACTAGTAATTAGAAAATAACATATGAAGCCGAAAATAACCGACAACAAAACTGGCATTATCTTGATAATGTTTATTTTGTACAACGTTTTGACGGATTAGGTCCTTTGGTTAGGTCACCAAGTATATCTACAAATGTATAAAATTAACCAGGACAATACACAGTACATTGCTATAATAATGTTAACTTATGACTTACATAGGCGTCCGCCCAGGTAGCACATACTTTAGATAATAAAGCACAAATAAATTAATAATTTGCTATGGAACGAATAATAACTAGATTAAAAGCGTCTGATGTTTATGACGGTAAAGATTTACTGAGGACAGGATTTATTTTTTCAATTAACAGTCGAAGAAGGGGAACAAACATAAATACTGATTAAATAAAATATATGAAAATGAGAACAAAGAGAGCGATGTTTATATATTATCAGATAATCAGTCAATAGTTAAAATATCAGTTAGAAAACAGAAAGAGCAACTAAACAAAAGTCAAGAATTTTATAAGCTATTTAATAATTTTCAATGTCTTTCTGTGAATTAATTGTGAAGTCACATTTTTTAATAAACATCATTTCCGCAATCTCCCTTTTCTTTCTATGAGTCTCTTTGTGTAAAACTTTCGGGTTATCCCAGTCGAAGTCGTGTCCCAGAGATAATCTATGCTTGCTTACAACCGAATGATTAGATGTAGATTTTTTAATATCGTTGCGGTGTTCGTTTAACCGAGTTATTAGATGGCGTTTTGTCTGTCCTATGTAGCGAGCACTACAATTCGAGCATGTGATTTCGTAGACTAAATCGGTTTGTTTGAAAATATTGAGTGTATCCTTTCCCTTTTTTATTATACAATTCAATTTGTTGCATACGGAGAATACAACTTTAATATTCGTTTTGTTAAGAATGCGTTCTATATTTTTTGCAATTTCTTTAATGAACGGCACCACGTAATTTCTAGGTCTACTTGTTTCTTGCATGTTAATATTATTTTTTCTTTTTTTTTAATTCATTGAGTCTTTTCAAATGGAGACGATTAGTGATCTGTTCAGATAAAGGTTGTTTACGCAACAGTTCTTTATAAATACCAATGTTATTCTTGTAAGAACCTTTCGTCTGAGAGTAAGATGGCTTTATGTGTTCTTTTATCTTTGGGGATGATTTGAGGAAAGTTTACGTACCTGCTTCCAGTTCGGTCGGTTTTTTGGCGTATTTATGGCGAGAACATTATTGTCATAAATCGTATAAAGAGAAAGGATTGAGCCATCCTTCTCTATTTTCATGGGTGAATTTAAGACACGGGTGATAACTATAAAAAACCTCGAGAATTTCAATTAATCACTGATGTAGGAGCTCACATAATATGTCATCAACAGTACCTATAAAAAACCAGAATCACGAAATTGAGTAGCCCAATGTGAGATTCAAGATCATCCATAAGTGCTCTGCCAAGATGAGAAGAGATTCTAGGACTGCAAAAGATTTGTTCATGAGAAGGGATCACCAAGAAAGCCAAAACTCGTAAGACTGAGTACCATGTTATTCTTAAAATGAATATTCCCAATTCATTTGGTTATAGGTGGATGCAGTGCCAGCAGACTCCATTTGCTTTGACTCGATTCCATAGATATTATAAAAGGTAAATGTCCCTATTCCCGACCATGCTCCCTCTACCGACCACTTTGACGTGAAACGTTATTTTTACGAGGCTGCCGATTCATCAACATTTATTTATTATTTATTAGTGGAGTGGACAAATTTCGGAATTCGTGCAGTACAAAAGGATTGTAACGTGCAGAGTAAGTACAATAATTTAATATATTTTTTTTCGCATTTCTTGCCGCACATCACCATCCACGCGTATTCTTAATAGTGAGGTTAAGAATTGTCGGTCGCCTAAATAGTCCGTATTTCGTTCAAAATCCTTTTGTAAGGAATAATTTGAGCGCTAAATAGTTCGTTACAGTTTGATTGCCATATTCGGAAAAAAAATCAGTCGGAAACTGTCATTTTTTTTATTTATTCGATGATCGAGGTTAGGCACAGCAAAACGCCTGCAAGTCCCCATTATCGTACACGTAAATGTCAGTGTATTGTCGAACACTAAAAAAATCTGTAAAAAATATTATAAATTTTAAAATAATATTTTAAAAATATTATAAATTTTGTTGTTCGATCATAAATGCTGTAGAGTTTATGATCGAAGTCTACGTATCATCGAAGCTGAAAAAGAAAGGAAACGCTTGGAACGAGAAGAAAAGGCGAGGAAAAGGCAAGAGCAGCTATTAGAAAAAAAGAATGTGAAAGTAAAAAAATAAGTTAAGCTAATATTGTTTGATATCGAATTAAAATAAAATACCTACTTTCATGATTTATGTGTATTTTTATGTTTATTTTTCGTTTAAAACCTCTGCCTTGCATGCTCTGAAAAAAGGTGGTCGGTAATGGGGGCATGCCCGGTCGGAATTGGGCACAGCTGGTCGGTAGAGGGGGCACGCACTATTGTGCTTTTATTCCTCTCTATCTAGAAAAATACTTGACGGAATGGATTGAGTCTACGATTTTTGGAAAGTGTATGGATGAAGTTATCCACTAGTATGAAACTCTTTATCGAATTTATTTTCGTCACGCTTGATAACGTCATTCTTTTGTTGGGTCGGTCTTATAGGTATCGGGAATAGGGACATTTACCTTATAAAGCGGAGACATCAAGGGATAACAAAGAATGGGAAGGATGTATGTACATGTTTTTTAAGTTTTTTGTTAGAGTCCAATCCTGTCTTTTATGTGAGTTTTTGGTTTTGGAATGGATCCCTCCAATATCGCGTGTAAATACTTGGCCACATTGTATAGCGGACTCCCTAGTGCCGACACAATGATGCGAAGTGGAAACCCGCTCTTGTGGATCTTCGGCAGTCCGTAGCATCTAGGGAGGTTGCCGTTTGTACAACGTAATGTTTTGTGGGTGTAATCATCTATAATTCCATTAGACACCCATGATTTCACCAGATCATTTAAGTTATTTTGTATGGCTTTTGTGGGGTCTCTCTTTAGTCTTTTATAGGTCGTTTCGTCATTTAATAAGTCGTTCATTTGTTTATTGTATTTATTCCGTTCCATAATGACTGTAACTTGTCCTTTGTCTGCTTTTGTCACGAATAAGTCTTTGTTTTGTGATAAAAATTTTTTACATTTATATAATTTATTTAAAATGAATTTGTCTGTTAAGTTTTTGTGTTTGTCAGAATTTAAAAAATTAGTCAAAACATTACTTATTGAGCTTCGTGTTGAATCCGCAACTTTTTTAGGTAATTTTTGAGCGATATTCTCGAAGTTTTTAATGATACCCGCTGTGTAATTCACCTTATCTCTAGTGTCCTTTTTATTTAAAGGGAGCGAGAACCTATCACCTAAACTCAGGAAATTAAGAATTGAACTTGGAATTCTTTTATCACTAGTAT
>CABEGB010000533.1:0-27676 GCA_901521435.1 Crematogaster levior | reverse complement strand
ATTGATTTAATTAATTTATTTGTAGAATAAGACTTCATCTGCGGTAAAATGTAATAATTGTATATGAAAGCTGACACCTTCCCCTTTAACACGCAATTTTTTTTTCCCCCATAGGACACTCTGAAATAAAGTTATCGAATTTCTACCGTCGACTTGTGATAAATTTTTTTAAATATGTCATTTGGCGCGCGCAACTTACATTCAAAATTACCGACTACTTCAAGCGTTATTTCTGAGAGACCGGTTCATTTTACAAAAAAGTGGTAAGGAACTTTTTTGTTCAAAATCGCACCAGCTACATCTTTTGTTTCAAACATTTTTCTCTCCAATGTACAGATTTTTGGGAAATCGATGTTTTCCGTTTTTTCTCCCCTACGGGGGAGGTTTTCGGGGGGAGCCCGGGGGTAAGAGTAGTAAACTTTTTTGCATCTTTTTTGGGAGTCCCATAATATACATGTCTACCAATTTTCAGCTGATTTGGACGAAAAATGGAGGTTGAGTGTGATTTTCGTCTCTGACGACTGGACTATTATGTGATAATGTGCAGTTATTCCGAGATAACTCTTTGTATTTAAGACATCAGTCCAAATGTCTGTCGTTAACGCTATATTATTTACGCTTGATAACTGCTGTTTCGTCAAACTTGACAAATAAACATACTTCTCCTCAATTAGAGAAGTTATCGTTTTTCTACTTGGAATGGTGTATAATGGACTCACACATTTCAGGAAGGTCTTAAACCCTTCTTTTTCTACCGTTGATAAAGGCATATTGTCCTTTGTTACCATAAAAATCAGTTTGTTAGTGATTTCCGACTTAAAATCCTCCATCTAGACAACAATTAAACAAAGCCATTTTTTAATATAAATTAAAGTATTAAAATAATTAAAGTGTTACTGCTTAAATCACAACTAATTAATTATTTAATCATTTTTTCAGAAAAAATTTTATTTAATTCTAAAATAATAATAAAAAGTAAATAGGGCTTAAAAAAAACAATTAAGAGAAATTAAGGAGCCAAACAACATTTTAATGTAAAAAAATAAATACTTATTTGTCTGAACATAAATCACATATTTTAAAGTGAAAAATATGAAATATTATTCATTATATTATTATATGTATATTGTATATGTTATATATATATTATATGGTGTGTGTGAAGTTGGCGTATCATTTCGTGGAAACTCATAAATAAATGGGAGTTCTGAGTGTATTTTCAATAGTTCTAGAGTTCCTGATAGTTTAAACAAATAGTTCTGGCCATTAAAACACTGAAAAACGCTTAGGACAAACTGAGACGCCAACTTCACGCAGCGTCTCACTTTGTCCTACGGACATTTCCTTATCAGAAATTGTTCGAATTAAAAAGATTTATAGTTCTACATGAGTTCTAAGAAGAGTTCTGCCTTTTAAAAGCAGAAACATATTAATTCAAATGAAATTAAAACAAGCGATCACCACTGTGAAGTTGGCCCCTCATTTTAAAAAATTTGAAAATTTTATTAGAGTTCTGATAGCCCCCCTAAGAGTTCTAAAGTTCTCTATCAGTTTTAGAAATAGTTCCGTCATTTAAAACAAAAAAAATAGCATTTGAAGATACGGGGGGGCCAACTTCACATTTTGTGCAACTTTAACATGGCATAACTTTTTTGTTATCAATTTTAGAGCTTTGGTTATTAAGGATAATTGTTAGAACTCTTTGGGGGGCTATCAGAACTCTCAATAGAACTGTCAAGTTCCGAAAAAAATTTTCACCCTTAAAATAGGGGTAATAAATTTTTCGGAAATCAGCAGTTCTCTCGAGAGTTCTGGTAGCCCCCCCAAGAGTTCTAACAATTTTTCTTAATAATCGAAGGGCTACGACGCGAAATTAAAAAGTTCTCGCTGGTTGAAGTTGCAGAATCGAAAATTTTCAAAGTCCCACAAGGGTAGACATTTTTTTCGGAAATCAGCAGTTCTCTCGAGAGTTCCGGTAGCCCCCCCAAGAGTTCTAACAATTTTTCTTAATAATCGAAGGGCTACGACGCGAAATTAAAAAGTTCTCGCTGGTTGAAGTTGCAGAATCGAAGCAACAATCCTATGCAATATCGCCATTTTCAAGAAAAAGACATACACTAGGAACATATCTTCTTTAAATGCTAATTGCAATGCTGCGCATCTTGCCGAAATTTTACTTGAAGATATTCCTAGTTCTACAACTATGTATAAATGTGACAATTGCGATCACAGTTATAAAAGAACCTCCTCGACCTGCAACATAAATGTAGACGTCATTATAAAAAATGGCTTAAGTAACATGCAACAAGCAATAGATGACAACATTATTACGCGAAAAAAAACAACATGCAAAAATTGCAAAAAAGTTAATGTTAACCGTACTATTTCCTATGGTTCTCATCTAATTATAGATACGTGTATTTTTAGTGATCCTAATTACATGCATGATCAAAATATTAATATTAAATACACATTGGACACCATATCTAAAACTATTGTTGTTGATGATAAACACTATATCCTGTCAGGAGTGATATCATATATTCAATACGGCAGTGGTTATAGTAGTGGACATTACATTGCGTTCACGTACATAGGAACGCAATGGTACAAATACGACGACCTAGCCACAAAACGATCAACGGTAAATGGAAAAGAAGACATATGTCCACACGTAATTATTTATGTTAAAAATTAATAAGTACAGCGGAAATAATAAAAAAAATAAAAATACAAAAAAATTCTAAACTAATTCTAAAAAAATTTAGTAATAAGTAATACATAGCATAATATCGGATATAAAGTTCTCTTAAGCATCTCATATATAAATATATAAATATATATATATATATATATATGTATATATACATACAAAAATTTAAAAAAAAATTAAAAAACAAATCTAAAAAATCTAGTACTTAGTAATAATATAGTACAATATAATAATATGTGTAATATAATCTATATTATAAGTATTAGTATTTATTAATAGTAGTATATAAGTATAATAGTATACATATAAGTATAATAACAAGAGTATAAAAAATTGATAATAACTATATTATTGCACATCGTAGCGCCACGATTATTAAGAAAGATCGCTAGAACTCTTGGGGGGGCTACCGGAACTCTCGAGAGAACTGCTGATTTCCGAAAAAAATGTCTACCCTTGTGGGACTTTGAAAATTTTCGATTCTGCAACTTCAACCAGCGAGAACTTTTTAATTTCGCGTCGTAGCCCTTCGATTATTAAGAAAAATTGTTAGAACTCTTGGGGGGGCTACCGGAACTCTCGAGAGAACTGCTGATTTCCGAAAAAAATGTCTACCCTTGTGGGACTTTGAAAATTTTCGATTCTGCAACTTCAACCAGCGAGAACTTTTTAATTTCGCGTCGTAGCCCTTCGATTATTAAGAAAAATTGTTAGAACTCTTGGGGGGGCTACCAGAACTCTCGAGAGAACTGCTGATTTCCGAAAAATTTATTACCCCTATTTTAAGGGTGAAAATTTTTTTCGGAACTTGACAGTTCTATTGAGAGTTCTGATAGTCCCCCAAAGAGTTCTAACAATTATCCTTTATAACCAAAGCTCTAAAATTGATAACAAAAAAGTTATGCCATGTTAAAGTTGCACAAAATGTGAAGTTGGCCCCCCCGTATCTTCAAATGCTATTTTTTTTGTTTTAAATGACGGAACTATTTCTAAAACTGATAGAGAACTTTAGAACTCTTAGGGGGGCTATCAGAACTCTAATAAAATTTTCAAATTTTTTAAAATGAGGGGCCAACTTCACAGTGGTGATCGCTTGTTTTAATTTCATTTGAATTAATATGTTTCTGCTTTTAAAAGGCAGAACTCTTCTTAGAACTCATGTAGAACTATAAATCTTTTTAATTCGAACAATTTCTGATAAGGAAATGTCCGTAGGACAAAGTGAGACGCTGCGTGAAGTTGGCGTCTCAGTTTGTCTTAAGCGTTTTTCAGTGTTTTAATGGCCAAAACTATTTGTTTAAACTATCAGGAACTCTAGAACTATTGAAAATATACTCAGAACTCCCATTTATTTATGAGTTTCCACGAAATGATACGCCAGCTTCACACACACTCCCGAATTGTATTGAAATTATAAGGTCCCGAATTTGTCAATATTTTCGAAGTTAATTTGTCAATAACTTTTTTTCTAAGAGGGGTCATTTCTTATAATTTTGCACACACATTCTGGGTAATATTAGAAGGTGATCTGCGCAGTTTTAAAAAATGACCCCTCTCCAAACGCTTTCTATGGGTTCCAATAATAGTAGGGGTAATATACCCTACATACTATTATAAAACTGAATATTACAACTTTATTGCACATGTGTTCATGTCGAGGGGGTAACCATTAGCTAAAATGTTGTCCCACAGATTACATGATTTCATTTGATTTCATATGATTTCATCTAATTACAAATGATTTCATCTGATTACAAATGATTTCATCTGATTACAAATGATTTCATCTGATTACACAATGATTTCATCTGATTACAAATGATTTCATCTGATTACACAATGATTTTTCGTGATTGCACATGTAATCATTTAGGATTTTACACATGTAACACATAAAATTATAAATAGAATTTTATCTTGAATTTGACCGCAATTTATAGATCGTTTAAAGTAGGGCTTTAAACGACATAACTCAGCTATTAACTTATGCGGACGATATTGTGCTCTGCTTGGGGATAATAAAGAAACGCTGATTGATAACACTAAAATTTTATTAGATAAAACGAAAGAACTCGGGCTGCAAATAAGCGTTGAAAAAACGAAATACATGGTCACTGATAGAATCCAGAATATTCATAATAACGGAAACTTGGTCATTCGTGATAAAATGTTTGAGCGGGTCAGCAACTTTAAGTATCTGGGTTCGATTTTAAACCAAACTAATGAAATAAGAGAAGAGTTTAAGAAAAGAATTAATTTGGGGAATGCGTGCTATCATTCGGTTAATAAACTATTCGGTTCGCGAGTATTGTCTAAGCGTTTAAAAATTAGAATCTACAAAACGATTATTTTACCGGTAGTCCTTTATGGCAGCGAAGCATGGTCACTTACGTTACAGGAAAAAAATTTAGAGTATTCGAGAATAAAATACTTCGGAAAATCATCGGTGCGAAACGCGATGAGGAGACGGGCGAATGGAGAAAACTGCACAACGTAGAATTACATCGAGCATACAATAGTCTCGATATTATTAACGTCATAAAATCACGTCGATTAAGATGGGCAGGCCACGTGGCGCGTATGAGTGAGGATCGAACCGCATATAAAATACTAATTGGTAAACCCAATGGGAAAAGACCATTGGGTAGGCCAAGACGTAGGTGGGAAGATAATATTAGAATGGACCTTATCGAAATGGGATACGAGGGACGCGAATGGAGGGAGCGGGCTCAGGGACGGGAACAGTGTGGAGATTTGGTATTTGCGGCAATGAACTTTCGAGTTCCGAACGCCAGCTAATAATAATTAAAGTGGGGCTTAAGTAAATTCCAAACTATATTATATATAATAATAAAAACAAAGGTTATGAAAAATAACATAAAATAAAAAATGAAAGAACGTAAACATAAACATGTTTTATTGCTTCACAACAAAAAATATACTTTATATATTCTACGAATACTTATGTAACTTGTAAGTCTCATTATAAGTTACATAAAAATAAACCAAATATAAATATAAACCAAATTAAAAATAAAAACGGCTATATAATATATAGCTTCTCATCAATAAAAAAATAATATTATTTAAAAACTTATCCTAACTTATAAGTTGCAAGTTCCTGTGGAGAGAATGAATAAAATCCTTTGGCATCGATATTAGGAAAAGATAATTTACGTACAATATTAACAGACTGAACTGTACAAATATCGTCTCGCTTTGGAAAATAAAATAAGTATTTTTCTTTCTTCATAAATTTAATGTTATATTCATTCTCCTTTGAGGAAATTACAACTCCTATGTAATAAGTAAAGGACTTATTAATTTCGAAAGGAACTAATACATAATTATTTGGATTAGCTGTTGGCTCAGTCTCAACGAAAGATTTGATATATTTTAAAACAGTTTTGTGGAGTTTTAATTTATTCTCTATAAATTCGTTGGTAATAGTACATACATAATTTCTCAAAGCTTTAGAGCAGAGCTGTCATTTAGTTGCACATTTCAGGCCGATTCCGTCGGTCGACGCCTACTGTCTCCCTCTCGCGCGTGACGCTTCATCTCAGGAGCGTCACGCGTATTATAAGTACGACGATATTCCAATCCCCCTAAGCCTGTTAGAACATTCTTTCTTTGAATAATTTTAGACAAATAATCGAAAATAATCCTTTTGTTGTTATTATTATTTTCAATAATAATATTCTACATTATTATTAATTTATATTTAATAATAATAATTGTATATTTTATTTAGAAGTTTCGTTAGCCCAGACAGCACAAACATATTTTTACAATATTCTAAGAATATCTTAGCCGTATATTTGGTATATGCTAAAGATATTTGAATAATATTCTAGCATATTCTGAAAATATGCTGAGGATATTCAAATGTCCGCTTCTTTCTTTTACTGACGATATTTTCAAGATATTCGAAGTGATATTCTCAAGATATTTTTAGAATATTTTAAGATATTCGGGAGGATATGGTTAGGATATTACTGGAATATGACGAACTAGGCACATATATACATTATACCTTTATGGAAGAATGCTATTGAGAGAAAAAAATACTATTCAAAAATTGTCAATAGTTTTTTTTATTTTATTGATACATATAAAATATTAACATAATATAACGTTAGTAATAAAATATATTTTATTATATATGAGATCCATATTTGAAAAGTAAAATTTAAAAAAAAGTAATATATATTATATAAATATAAAAATAAAATTTTATAATATATTATATGAATATAAAAATAAAATTAAAAATAATATTATATATGAAAATAAAATTTAAATCTTCATACGCTCTTTCGCATGTGCGAGCCACACTTTGGCCGGCTTAGCAAAATCGTCTTCTGTACAGGCAGGAAATCTTTTTCTGATGGCATCTGTAATACAAAATGTTTTATATATAAAAGAACATTATTTTTTAATTTGTATATTAAAAATAAATCTTTTATCATAAAATTATTTTTTATATGTATAATTTTTAATATTTTTTTTTATTTTTGATAAAATGTAATAGTTTATAAATTTCGTAATTATATAATAATAATATTTTTTAGTATACTAAAAAATCAGTTAATATTCAATCTAAATAAACTATTAATGATAATAATAAATATAAAACACTGTTTAAAAATAGTATTCAACAAAATTTTTTATATCAGTATTTTTCATTTAAAATTTCTGAAAGATTCTGTTTATAAAGTTGTATAATTTAAGATTAAAAATATTAAAACTAAATTTCGCACAATAAAATAACTATTTCGTAAAAACGACAAATAGATATAGTGAGAAATCATGGTTATAGTAAATAATCAATCAATGTAAACCGTAATGAAATCTGCAAACTGAATCATGCTAACTTCTACGTACATATATATAAAGCACTTAATTCTCAATGCAACTAATGTTTTACAAATTTTGATATAATTGTACTATAAAACATTATTTTGCTTATAACAATATTAATTGTGAATGAAAAATAAAAATGTATAACGGTACTTTAACGTGATTTTGAAAGTAGTTTTCTGTTGAAAGTTAAATGTAAATAAAGTTTGATGAACAGACTTACGTAATAAAACCTTATAGATTCTCAGATCTACGAACACTAACTTTTTCTTGCCGCCCACCCAACTGTATAAATGAGCAACTTCATTCGTAAATACCCTTTTCATCAAATTGAGGGACATACTCTTTATATCTTTTCCTCCCACCAGTTTCAAACTGTTAACCTATTTGCAAATATAAAAAAATTTTCATGTTACATTTATAGATAAAAATATTACAATATACATTAAAGAGATTTATACAACGAGCGACACTTTTGTCAGAGAGAAAAGTTTTTTGTCACACAAAAACGCTTCGAATAAGACTAGTTGGATCAAAATCAGAGGTGAGGTAGCGATACTGAACAATTACCCATGTTTTAACAAAAACAATATTTTGAGGTTAATTTACCACTTATTGACGAAGCCTCGCCGGTCTTAAAATTTTTGATCACTTTTTGTCACTGATCTTTCCTGCGTGTAAAGAATAATAAAATTCGAATTATTCTTTATCTCTTATACATATCTATTTCTATATGTCTTACATACCTTTTCCTTTCACACGTCTACGTCGCACGTGGTCAGTGGTCACACGGTTTGTCACGGTTTGCCGCGTTTTCGATTGTGAACGGCCGTATAACATATATAAAGGCCATTACACATGTTAGTCGTAACCAATAAGAGAGTCGTAAGCAAATCGACCAATCACAGTTAAGGCTATCGCGCACAAAATGACATAATTGCATATGCCATATATCTATTATAACTTTCAAGCCTCATAACTTGGAAAATATTTAATGGAAAGGAACTTATACCGTTTTGAAAAGCTCTCGACGTCAGCTATAAGAATAAGCAATCAAAAGTAAGAGTTCTCATTTAAAAAATTCAAGTGACCTTATGATGTAATTTCTCAAGATCATTAAAATCAATATCACCACATGATGGGTATAACTTAATACACTGCAATTTTTTTATTAAACATTTTTTTTTTCAAATGCCTTATTTTCAAGATATTTTACTGGTCTGATTGCTCCACTCTGTATAAATTAAAGTGGGTATATATATTTTCATGCGAATATCTGTAGGACATTTTGATAATATTTCACATAAAATATTATTTTTAAGATATTCCAGGGATATCCAAAAAATATATGGAACAAAATATTATTTTCCGGATATTCGTGACATATTTTGAGGATATGCCATATATTTTTCGAACATATCGTAGATTGTTCGAATATTTGAATGATATCATGTGCTGTCTGGGTAGTTCTTGTGCATTTATGATAAAATTATAATAATAATTCATTAATTTCCGTAATATAGGAGAATATCAGTTGAGTAAGGAATTCCTTTTTTTTATAAATTTGAGCATTTCTTTTCTGCCAAAGAGCTCCAGCTGTTTAATATTTTCTGTTGATATCTTCTGTATGGCGATGGGTGTGTTATACCCTTCAAGGCGCATGATATTTTTTAGGTATGTGGGAATTTTCAGCCCCATTTCCATCTCTATAATATGCCACATTGCGACATCCGCAATTTGATCCTTTTCGGTCTGAATTCCAATATTAACATAGGTTTTTTTCCTCGATTTTTTTGTTTATAATCTCCTCGCCTCGCTCGTTGCCTCCCATTATACACTGATGAAAAATATATGCACTGAACACTCAACTTTCACACGCACGTTTCTATAGGTTATAAGTTGCCAGCGAGATTGCCAGATTGCAGACATGAACAATAGAACAACAGCAGATAGCGGGGATAGACCGGCACTAACCGTCGCATCAGCGTGCTAACACATTACTACGGGAAGCGCTCGTACCACACATGATTTCATCACAGATTTCATAGTGATTACACATGATTTCCAATGATTACACGAAAATTGAAAATGATTTCTGCTGATTACATATGATTTCATTATGATTTTTAATAATTCCGCATTATTTCATTTAACTTTATCAATGACATCTGATTGCAAACGATTACATGAGGATTTCATAAGGATTTCATAATGATTTCTGGGACACTGTCCCACGATTACATTAAGTGGTTACCCCCTCGATATCTTGTTTCTGCACGTCAACTCCGTACGCACGCAAACCACTGTGTTTGCCAAATTTAGATTGGCAATTAAACAGATCAAACCAATCATTAAAAAGGCTTAAGACCTTAGACATTATCTGCCAATTACTGTGCGAAAGAAATTTATTTTTTCCGCAGTATTCAATGGGGACCCCCAAACTCAAGCGCTTGGGAGCAGTATAAGAACATCCTCCTTAAAGCGCCATTTTTCAAATATTGTTTTGTAAAAATTATAAATTAACATTATATAAACAGTTTGTCTTACAATTATTCTTGAATAATAAAGATTCTTAAATAAAAGCGAGAGTTTTTTGTATATAAATTACAATAGCTAATAATTTTTTATAAATAATGTGAGTGTTAGACTATAATAAACAGAATATTATATTTATATATATGATATGCTTATGTTTCGGAGTGATTACGTGTGTTATCGCATCATTACATCGTATTTTTGAAAATTTTAAGTAAATATTAAGAAGATGAGAAAGTGTTCTGTTCCTGGTTGCAAAGAAAAAGGAACTTTTACTTTTCCAAGAAATGAGAAACGCCGGGCCCTTTGGGAAAAAGCCATAAATGTAAATTTTCGGTCTTCGAAATCATCGAGGTTATGTATAAACCACTTTGAAAAAGATGTAATTTTTGAAAAGAATGAAAGTTATTACACAGGTAAATATATGCTTGAGTTATTCTTTTTAATATTTGTATGAAGTGAATAAAATCGTTCATTTCTTTTAGGAGTTATATCATCTAAGAGAATTTTAAAACCTAATGCTGTTCCTACATTGATGTTAGATCTGGAAATCAAGAAATCTCAGCGTTCAGAAAAAATTTGAAAAGTTCTTTTTGAAGAAGACTGTAATGATTCCAATTTATCGTCATCATCACTGAGTTTATCTCTTTTAGACAAGTCATCGAATGTCCCAGAAAATTGTTTTACAAACGTGGAACATTGTATATCACATTTGTTATCAAATTATGACAAAGAGGCTAAAGAGCAACAGCAGATCCCTGAAGATCGAGGCTCACCAATTCAAGAAAATTTTACAGATAAGAGTATATCTGAAAATTTCATTTCATCGCCTACCATTTCAAATAACCCAATAACCTCAGATATGTCAAATATATTTGATCTTTATTATAATATTGATGTACAAATAGAAAAGGTGGTTGAATTATCAATACCTGAAAATGAAATAGTCAAAGTTGAAACAGTACAATTGAAGTCATCGAAAGTAAAATAACGAGAATCATCTATTAACAAAAAGAAAAATTGTAATTCTATTGGTATTCAAGCTGGCCGTGGACTTCTATCTGTTACTTCATTATTTCATAGAGATGATGTCGTACATTATTATACTGGACTAGGAACGTATGCTAAATTTCAATTCGTATACGGAACATTAAGTGATTATGTAGACCATATTAAATATATAAAAGGACAAGTTAACTCAGTGGAACCCGAAGATATGTTTTTATTAACACTTATGAAATTACGAAGAAACATTCCAGATTTTGGGCTAAGTTTGTATTTCGGAATCAATGAAGCCGTTGTCCGCAATATTTTCAATACGTGGATTCATTATATTTATCAGCTTTGGTCGTTGCTAGATACTTGGCCATCCCGGGAAATTGTCGACTTCTATGCTAGAAGGTTTTAAAAAATTCTATCCATCAACAAGAGTTATTGTTGATGCAACTGAAATACCCATTGATAAACCATCTAATCCAATAGCTCAACAAGTTACATTTAGTACATATATAAAAATAAAAATACAGTAAAAGTATTGGTAGGAGGAACACCTGATAGTATCTTATGTTATCATTCAGCAGCATATGGCGGAAGTACAAGTGATAGACAAATCGTAGAAAGATCTAATCTTGTTCAAAAATGTCAAAAAGGTGACTCTGTTATGGCAGATCGGGTTTAATGTTCAAGATATTTTTGAATCGCAGGGAGTAACTGTCAATAGGGTGAATGCACCGATTGTGGCCACCTTAACCATTTTTACAACTTTTATAATAATTTTCTAAAAAATAATATATAACAAGAAGAAACTATTTACTTAAATACATTATTTAATATCTTAATTTTTAATTTTACAAATAAATTTTATAAAAAAAGCTTATAAATAATGGAAAAGTTAAATAATTGCAAAAATTCCATTTTACACTATTTTTGGCCACCTGTATACCTGTTGTGGCCATGTAGGGTACCAATTTTGGCCATCTAAAAAATTTAGTATAACAACAAGCTTTTGTTCAAAATAAAAGGGATAGCAAATAACAAAAATGTAAAATATATATTTTAATGTTTATTAAACAAAAAATTTGCACTTTAATTATTGCAAATCACATTAATGGGTACTAATCACAAATAACAAAATATTTAATAAGTACATTAATAAATAAACTTTTATTTGAATAATTTGTATTTTTTAGTATTAAATATTAAATTAAATTTAGCTTATACTTTGGCTCAGTTCTTATCACCTTTTTATAATTAAACGTTGAAAATATATTAGTAAGTAAAGAAAATAATTAGTAATATTGGTAATGAAAGAAAATAATTAATAATATTAGTAAATCAGTTTTAACATGTCAACATTAATATAAATCATTTTAGAATCATTTTTTTTCTTTTTTTTCTAATTTTATTTTTTTTGCTGCCAATTTAATTTGTTTTGCTTCTTCTCTTTTTTGCAATCTAATCTTCTTTTCTTCTTCTTTCTTTTCTAATCGCCTTTGTTTCTCTTTTTCTTTAGCTTTCATGACTTCTAACCATTTTTCAGAGGTAAGCACAGAAGGTAAACGTTCTGTTTGTACTCGTTTCTTCTTAGTATTTTTGGGTTGAGGCCATACGAGAATGTCTTTTAAAGCATCTTCCGGAGATTCATTAAGTACTATTCTACAGTTAGGATCTGTATAGTTTACATCACTGCTGCCATTATGTGGCTGACTACTAATTACTTGATGGTTACCCGAAGTATCTGCTACACTTGTGTCACATGTAGTTATTGAAGAATTAGTTTCTTCACTAATTTCCAAAGCGACTGGTACAAATTCTGTAATATCCTTATTTTTATCTTGTTCGAGACTAGACTTACCTAATTAAAAATAGTTGCTTATCAATTAAAATATATAATAAAAATTTTGTTATTTTTATATAGTCTGTATAAAATATAAATAAATAAATCAATTCGTTTAATAGTTTTTTATTTTTTATCAAAATCTATAAAGTCTCAATAAATATAATGAATAAAATAATAATAGATAACTGTGTAAATACTTGTATTTTCTGTCATAGATAATCTAGTTGTAGTCTCTTGTAAATCAGAATTCGTATTGATAATTTCAACAACAACTGGCTCAAGTTCCGTGACACATTGTTCTTGACCAAAAGTAGTTGTACCTAATAATATTATTTATTTATAATCATGCATAAGATACATATATATATGATACACATTGTATATAGTTATGTAAAAATATAGCAGTGGGTTCTGCTATATTAAGGAGGGCACCGTTGAAGGTAATATAACCCAAGATAAGTCAGGAAAACAATATTTAATGTGTGCAAGGTCGTCGCGTTAACGCCGCCTTGCAAAACACACAAATAATTACAATATTAATAACACTGATGTACTATGCTCAGATATGACCGACGACGACAAGCGCGCATTGGCCCCGCGGAGATAGCCAAACGCCCGAACCATAACGAGAGACCTCGCGTGATTGGCTAAGATAGATTGCTTATCCCCTCCAATGGGAAACGGCTCAAGGAGATAGCTGAGCGCACGAACCATGACGAGAGACCGTCTTACCGGGCTCGCGTGATTGGCCAAGAAAGATTGCTTACAGTTATTTTTAAGTAAATTTAATAAATTCTTTAATATACTTACGATTCAAAATATCTTCCGATTCTTCAATGTATATCTCCAAACTATTTACATCAATAGTTTGATTCAAAGTAATATTTTTATCGTTAACATCATCGTAAATTTTGCTCCAAGTATCGAATAAAGCTGAATATTCAGTTTCTCCATTCCAATTCAATTTGTTACTCTTCAATTCCTTGAAACGTTGCAAAATATTTACATTAATGTTCTTTTCTAGTTCTTGTAATAGTTCTGTGTTTGTTGAGGTTAAAACAGAATGTTTATTCGTCTTAACTACATCAGATGCAATTTGTGTTTGCGTTACACATTTATTGTACTTGACAGCGTTTGGATCAAAGGGATAAAGTCCGCAGCACTTGAAACCAGCTTGAATAGTTTTTGAAAAGTCTTTTTCTTTAATAATTTCTGATAATGCACTGGGAATATCAAATTTTTGTATATCCATCTCATCATGACTTGAACGCCAAGTTTTCACAAACTTTTGCCAGTGCTTTTTTAATGGAGCAAACACTGCTACATCTAGAGGTTGCAAAATATGTGTGGCATTTGGAGGGAGACAGCATAATATAATTTGTTGCTGATTACAAAAAGCACTTAAGCAGTATGACATATGTGATGTGTCCATCTAGGAAAACAATAACTGGTTTTTTTATGTTCTCATCTTGTAAATATTTATTAAAAACATTTGCAAAATACTCGTAGAAGGCTGTATATGTCATCCATCCATTTTCACTTTTACCGATGCCCCAACCAGGTGGAGCTTTGGCTAAACAAGCTTGAGGCAAGCGTTCGTACTTAAAAACTGTTAAAGGTGGCGCTATTTCTCCTGCAGCATTCACAGTAAAGAGCGTGGTAATATTTTCTTTATCACTGCTAGTAAAAACATCATACGTTGGTTTTCCCTTCTCTGCAATAACTAATCCGCCTTTAGGAGCTAAATACACTGCTGTCTCATCCATGTTGAATACTCTTTGCGGGTCTTCAAGAACGTCTAAATTATCCTTTAGTAAAATGTGTACTTCAGAAAACCAGTTACGAATATATTGTTCAGTAACAGCTGCTCTTGTCTTACTTAAGTATTCAGCTTTCTTCATAGATAAAGCAGGGTGTCGTTTCATAAAGTTCTCAAACCATTTACGTCCTGGCGTATTATTTGTAAATGGAGTTTCTAAATTTTTAGTTTCAACAAATTTTTTGACTGAATTCAACAAAACATCTTTTGTGATAGGGAATCCCATTCGACATGTTCCCAACAACCAATCCACCAGAATAGCTTCTACACGAGAACCTAATATTGATTCACGATCTACATGTCCAGTGGTCACTGGTGCTTCACCTCGAATTTTATGTCGCAAAGTTGTTCTTGGTACTTGATAAATTTTACTCGCTGTCGAAACTGGTGTACCATTCTGAATAGCAACTAAAGCTTCTCGTACCTTTGTTGGTGAATACAAAAATAATTTTCTCTTTTGCTGTTGATTTTCCTTGGTTGTGGAAAACTTCTGTTTTTTTTTAACAGATTTATCACACTTTCTTTTTGGCATTTTAATCTAAAAATATAATAATAAAATAATAGTATTCCAATAACTTCATAAGGCTTAGTATCTCGAGGATTAATCAGTATTCTTAAAGTTATCTTTCTTTTTATATTAAGTGGCCAAAATTAGTGCAAATGTTATCCCAGTTCTGGCCACCCTATGGCCACAAGTGGAAAATGCGAAAAAACATGCTCGATTTTTGGCCAGCTTGTTTATTTATAAAAAGCAAAAAAATTTAACAAGATCGCATTAGCAGATTATATTTTAAAAGAAACTTAACCTATATACATCTCATTTCTAGTGTATACAAGTAGATACTGTCACGTTTTATTAAAAAATACACTAAATTCTATTTACCGAATTTCGGGGATTCTTATCCTTTGTTAGAAGGAGATTGTGTCTTTGGTATACTGTATAACAAATAATTTTTTTACAATTTAAGAGAAAAACGCAATGTTGATTGTCGCACTCACATGACCGAGAAAAATAGTTGCAAGGTGAATATGTCACGATTGCTGCGCACTGCAGCCAACCTTAAAGTAGAAAATTTTAATAAATGACAAAGGTGGCCAAAATAGGCGCAGTGGCCACAAACGGTGCATTCACCCTATATCCCATTTTCTAAAAGGTAAAGAGTTGCCCAGTGTGACAGTTTTATCTGATAGAAAATTAGCATCGAAGCGGGTACACATCGAACGGCTAATAGGACTGACAAAAACTTATAAAATTTTAAGAGAACCTTTAAATCCTAGTTATACGCGCCTAGCAACTAAAATTTTTTCAATATGTTTGATGTTGTGTAACTTTCGTGAATCTGTTGTTAGCTCTAGCGCATGAATGATACGTCTTCAAAGAATTGCATAGAAATCAGTGACATTTTTGGATTTATATCTATGGATTGAATATGTAATTAAAATCATTTTATTATCTCAAAATAACAATTTGTATATTTTGTAAGACAAAAATTTTTGACATAAAATAAATACAACATTAATAGTAGTTTTTTATAATGAAATATAAATATAATAACTAATATATTAATTTTTATATAAAACATTTTGTTTATAGAATTTTTTTTTACTTATTAAATATACTATCATATCTTTTATATAAATATCGATCTAAGATAGCAAGTCTGAAGTATTCTCATAAAAGTCTTTTAACGCTGAACCATTAATTTTATCATCTCTTCATCACGATCAATAGTTATCACTACTGTTTCGATTGTTGTAAATACAACAAATATGGCCAGTAATCTCTCAGTAACGAAAAGTTGACCTTGGATTTGATAATAATATATATGGTTTTTCTTCAGTCTTAAAATATTGTTTTGGTCTCTATATAAGTAGGGTATTGTTTTTTCAGTGATTGCACAAGACCTACGAGAATAAGGACATTTAACTTCTACTACTCTATCATTGCCAATGAGTCCATCTGATGAAGCACCTAAGAATGGATGAGATTTACTAATAAAAAAAACCGCACTTTTCTATTTTTACACCAGTACATTCATATATATTTAAAGCTTTAGATTCATTAGCGATACCCCAATCTGTTGACTTAGATTTAAATGGTTCCTGCTGTAATAAACTATGAGCAAATTCCATCTGTACCTTATTAACCCATATTAACCTGGCACCCCCACCATAAAAAATCGGGTTCGAATATAGTGCATAATTAAGTGCTAATTTATTGCTAATTTATTGCCCTAAGCGCGAATTTATTGCTTTTACCGATTAGCAGGAAAATGGCATTAAAGATGGGGGTGCTGACTTGCCATTAAGCTAGCACCCCCACTAACGAAAAACACTTAAAATGAAAGGTAAATTAAAAAAAAAATACACTAAAATTTATTGCTAATTAATTGCTCAAAGATACTGCAAACAGATTTCAAAAATATTTAATTTTTAAAAATATACCAACATAAAACCGTGAACATATAAAAGTGACATTATAAAAAATAAGCAGTTAATCACATTGAGTTATAAAATTATCTCTTGTATTAAATGCTCCGAAAATAAACAATTTTAATATTTATTGCTCGATGTTTAACAAAAACTGATCCGAACTTATGGCTGTCCTAACTTGCTAACAACAGTAAAGTACATGAATGCAATTTATTGCTGTTGTCTTTTTGGTCTTCAAATGTTTCCTTAATTTATTGCTCCCAAAATATATAATATTAAATTTATTGCTCAATCTTTGACTTGGAAAAATCGATCTTTACGTGGCGGTGCTAGCTTGCCTACAAGAGTAAAGTACATGAATGCAATTGATTGCTGTTGTCATTCTGGTCTTAAAACGTTTCCCTAATTTATTGCTTCCAAAATATATAATATTAAATTTATTGCTCAATCTTTGACTTGGAAAAATCGATCTTTACGTGGCGGTGCTAGCTTGCCTGCAAGAGTAAAGTACATGAATGCAATTAATTGCTGTTGTCTTTCTGGTCTTAAAATGTTTCCCTAATTTATTGCTCTCAAAATATATAATATTGAATTTATTGCTCAATATTTGACTTAAAAAAATCGATCGGAACGTGACAGTGCTGGCTTGCCTACAAGAGTAAAGTACATGAATGCCATTGATTGCTGTTGTCATTCTGGTCTTAAAATGTTTCCCTAATTTATTGCTTCCAAAATATATAATATTAAATTTATTGCTCAATCTTTGACTTGGAAAAATCGATCTTTACGTGGCGGTGCTAGCTTGCCTACAAGAGTAAAGTACATGATTGCAATTAATTGCTGTTGTCTTTCTAGTCTTAAAATGTTTCCCTAATTTATTGCTCCCAAAATATATAATATTAAATTTATTGCTCAATCTTTGACTTGAAAAAATCGATCTTTACGTGGCGGTGCTAGCTTGCCTGCAAGAGTAAAGTACATGAATGCAATTAATTGCTGTTGTCTTTCTGGTCTTAAAATGTTTCCCTAATTTATTGCTCTCAAAATATATAATATTGAATTTATTGCTCAATATTTGACTTAAAAAAATCGATCCGAACGTGGTGGTGCTGGCTTGCCTACAAGAGTAAAGTACATGAATGCAATTGATTGCTGTTGTCATTCTGGTCTTAAAATGTTTCCCTAATTTATTGCTTCCAAAATATATAATATTAAATTTATTGCTCAATCTTTGACTTGGAAAAATCGATCTTTACGTGGCGGTGCTAGCTTGCCTACAAGAGTAAAGTACATGATTGCAATTAATTGCTGTTGTCTTTCTAGTCTTAAAATGTTTCCCTAATTTATTGCTCCCAAAATATATAATATTAAATTTATTGCTCAATATTTGACTTAAAAAAATCGATCCGAACGTGGCGGTGCTGGCTTGCCTACAAGAGTAAAGTACATGAATGCAATTGATTGCTGTTGTCATTCTGGTCTTAAAACGTTTCCCTAATTTATTGCTTCCAAAATATATAATATTAAATTTATTGCTCAATCTTTGACTTGGAAAAATCGATCTTTACGTGGCGGTGCTAGCTTGCCTGCAAGAGTAAAGTACATGAATGCAATTAATTGCTGTTGTCTTTCTGGTCTTAAAATGTTTCCCTAATTTATTGCTCTCAAAATATATAATATTGAATTTATTGCTCAATATTTGACTTAAAAAAATCGATCGGAACGTGACAGTGCTGGCTTGCCTACAAGAGTAAAGTACATGAATGCCATTGATTGCTGTTGTCATTCTGGTCTTAAAACGTTTCCCTAATTTATTGCTTCCAAAATATATAATATTAAATTTATTGCTCAATCTTTGACTTGGAAAAATCGATCTTTACGTGGCGGTGCTAGCTTGCCTGCAAGAGTAAAGTACATGAATGCAATTAATTGCTGTTGTCTTTCTGGTCTTAAAATGTTTCCCTAATTTATTGCTCTCAAAATATATAATATTGAATTTATTGCTCAATATTTGACTTAAAAAAATCGATCGGAACGTGACAGTGCTGGCTTGCCTACAAGAGTAAAGTACATGAATGCCATTGATTGCTGTTGTCATTCTGGTCTTAAAATGTTTCCCTAATTTATTGCTTCCAAAATATATAATATTAAATTTATTGCTCAATCTTTGACTTGGAAAAATCGATCTTTACGTGGCGGTGCTAGCTTGCCTACAAGAGTAAAGTACATGATTGCAATTAATTGCTGTTGTCTTTCTGGACTTAAAATGTTTCCCTAATTTATTGCTCCCAAAATATATAATATTAAATTTATTGCTCAATCTTTGACTTGGAAAAATCGATCTTTACGTGGCGGTGCTAGCTTGCCTACAAGAGTAAAGTACATGATTGCAATTAATTGCTGTTGTCTTTCTAGTCTTAAAATGTTTCCCTAATTTATTGCTCCCAAAATATATAATATTAAATTTATTGCTCAATATTTGACTTAAAAAAATCGATCCGAACGTGGCGGTGCTGGCTTGCCTACAAGAGTAAAGTACATGAATGCAATTGATTGCTGTTGTCATTCTGGTCTTAAAATGTTTCCCTAATTTATTGCTTCCAAAATATATAATATTAAATTTATTGCTCAATCTTTGACTTGGAAAAATCGATCTTTACGTGGCGGTGCTAGCTTGCCTACAAGAGTAAAGTACATGATTGCAATTAATTGCTGTTGTCTTTCTGGACTTAAAATGTTTCCCTAATTTATTGCTCTCAAAATATATAATATTGAATTTATTGCTCTATCTTTGATTTGGAAAAATCGATCTTTACGTGGCGGTGCTAGCTTGCCTACAAGAGTAAAGTACATGATTGCAATTAATTGCTGTTGTCTTTCTAGTCTTAAAATGTTTCCCTAATTTATTGCTCCCAAAATATATAATATTAAATTTATTGCTCAATCTTTGACTTGAAAAAATCGATCTTTACGTGGCGGTGCTAGCTTGCCTGCAAGAGTAAAGTGCATGAATGCAATTAATTGCTGTTGTCTTTCTGGTCTTAAAATGTTTCCCTAATTTATTGCTCTCAAAATATATAATATTAAATTTATTGCTCAATATTTGACTTAAAAAAATCGATCCGAACGTGGCGGTGCTAGCTTGCCTACAAGAGTAAAGTACATGAATGCAATTAATTGCTGTTGTCTTTCTGGTCTTAAAATGTTTCCCTAATTTATTGCTCTCAAAATATATAATATTGAATTTATTGCTCAATATTTGACTTAAAAAAATCGATCCGAACGTAGCGGTGCTAGCTTGCCTACAAGAGTAAAGTACATGAATGCAATTAATTGCTGTTGTCTTTCTGGTCTTAAAATGTTTCTTTAATTTATTGCTCTCAAAATATATAATATTGAATTTATTGCTCAATATTTGACTTAAAAAAATCGATCCGAACGTGGCGGTGCTAGCTTGCCTACAAGAGTAAAGTACATGAATGCAATTAATTGCTGTTGTCTTTCTGGTCTTAAAATGTTTCCCTAATTTATTGCTCTCAAAATATATAATATTGAATTTATTGCTCAATATTTGACTTAAAAAAATCGATCCGAACGTGGCGGTGCTAGCTTGCCTACAAGAGTAAAGTACATGATTGCAATTAATTGCTGTTGTCTTTCTGGTCTTAAAACGTTTCCCTAATTTATTGCTTCCAAAATATATAATATTGAATTTATTGCTCAATCTTTGATTTGGAAAAATCGATCTTTACGTGGCGGTGCTAGCTTGCCTACAAGAGTAAAGTACATGATTGCAATTAATTGCTGTTGTCTTTCTAGTCTTAAAATGTTTCCCTAATTTATTGCTCCCAAAATATATAATATTAAATTTATTGCTCAATCTTTGACTTGAAAAAATCGATCTTTACGTGGCGGTGCTAGCTTGCCTGCAAGAGTAAAGTGCATGAATGCAATTAATTGCTGTTGTCTTTCTAGTCTTAAAATGTTTCCCTAATTTATTGCTCCCAAAATATATAATATTAAATTTATTGCTCAATCTTTGACTTGAAAAAATCGATCTTTACGTGGCGGTGCTAGCTTGCCTGCAAGAGTAAAGTACATGAATGCAATTAATTGCTGTTGTCTTTCTGGTCTTAAAATGTTTCCCTAATTTATTGCTCTCAAAATATATAATATTGAATTTATTGCTCAATATTTGACTTAAAAAAATCGATCCGAACGTGGCGGTGCTAGCTAGCCTACAAGAGTAAAGTACATGAATGCAATTGATTGCTGTTGTCATTCTGGTCTTAAAACGTTTCCCTAATTTATTGCTCCCAAAATATATAATATTGAATTTATTGCTCAATATTTGCTCTCAAAATATACATATTAATGCTGAAATTATTGTTCGAAAAATAAATTGATAAAAGAATCGAAAACTGTACTTATATATCTATATATATATATATATATATATATACACGCAAAAATTTTGTTTATATATAGATATATCTAACTATATACTTGGTAATTACAATTACCGTATTTCAGGGGAAAAAATATGCCTGGTAAAGCGGCTTGAAACGTTCGCGAGACAAAACAAAATTGCGTCACAAATTAAAACAAAAAATAAATAAATTACAAATAAAATATAACCAAACACAATCACAGACATGTGCTTCTCTAGATTCTGAGGTAATTATAAGAAAAATGTTTTAATACGTGTTATAAAATTGAATATTTATCAATGTTGAGATATGGGGCGATTATGATAACTTTGGCTTCTCAAAATAAAAGTGATTTTAGGTTTAGGCAAGGAACGGAAAAAATAGTAATTAGAATTTAAATTGTTTTAATATAATTATTTACTATATATAACAATATGCGGACATGCATTATAATGATTATCTAAAACTTTTTCTGCATCTTTGCAGTCATCATATTTTATCCACTTATTATTTTTTCGATAACATATTGCTGTGTAATGTCCTATGTCGGAATCTGAGGATTGTCTAGTTTGTATCGCCGGAGATTTAAAATTGATTATACCAATTAAAGAATATGCTTGTTCCAAAAGTGATAGATTTAATTCTGTTGGAAGTTCTTCTAGTGGGATTCGCTGTTCATCTGTATTTTGTGAATATAATTCAAATATAATGAACTGACCTGTAAATTAAAATAGTATATAATTAACAATGTAAAGTATGTAATAAATAAATAGAAAATAGATCAGTACCTATATATGAAATGGTTGTTGTTTCAAACCCGTCACAATTTTTTTGACAGCAAGGTCGTATTCCTTGAATAGTTATTTCGCTTTCTATTCGATTAAATTCTCTTTGTTGTAATAATCCAAGTTCAACTTGAACTAGTGGTAATATTTTTTCTCTGGTAGAACAACCTCTGCTACAACTAGATATTTCTTTAAATGACGGATATTTCTCAAATAATGCCTTGCACAAAAAAGCAACTGTGACTTCACAATTAATTAATACACAGTCATTATGTAAATTAGAGCTTTTGAAGATTTCACGCAATATCAATGCACGAAGTTTGTAGGTAGATCTTTTTATTCCGTGCGTTATTATATCAAGAATAAGTTTAAAAAATATATTGCCACTTTCTTGATGTATTAAATCTTTAATATATTTTTTATCAAAGTACGCTGAAATAAAAAGCTGTAATATGCTATCAAATGCACAGGTATTAGTAAAAGAATATTTTTTATTTCCTATTTTCACAGCTTTTATCGATAAGTTACCACCATTTTTTATAATTGGTATTTTTTGAAGCTTATCCAATAAAAAGTCTTGTTCCGGATTGCCTCGTTGAAGATATCTGCTTTTGGATGAAGTTTTAGACGCAAGTCCTCTCCAATCTTCTATTTCCCTTGTTGCTAATATTTCATTTATATTGCCGGATCTTTCACATCTTTTGCAAATGCGTTCCTGACCATATCCTTCTTCTCCATGTGGTATAGAGCAAGCATCAATGGCATGAACGCTTTTGTGGCATATACAACATTTATGTGCACCAGTAGGCTCATCTCCATTAGCACAAACAGGGCACTCAACATTAATTTCCTCATTGATATTATCAGTCGTTAGAAATTGTTCTGATGTAACTGTTGTCGGGAATTCTTCTGCAATTTTTTCTGTCTCTGCTGTTTCTATATCTTTATCCTGCATTGCATTTGCTAATTTTACACGACCGCTGAGAAATTTAATATGTTTTGTTATAAATAAATCAGCTCGCATTGTTTGCTCATTTTTAAAAAATATATTTTTTATTATATGAAAGTCTCCTTCAACAGATGCACTGCTTGCTGGTATTCTTCCGAATCCAAATTTATCACGATATATACAAGACCATAAAGGTAAATATTTTATGTCTGCTATTAATTTATCAGCAAATGCAGGCATATAATGTGCATTTTCCCGATCGCCTATGTGAGTAATTTTTCGTTGTATTTTTTCATCTATAGATTTTGCCCATTGATACCATCCATTTGCATTTATATCATGATCGTCGTCATCATCGTCAATAGAATTCGAATCTTCTGTTTCTAAAAATTCTGTTTCCTCATCAGTTGACATGAAACGTTTTACCTTCATTTTGTATTCTTCGCACATAGTTGGTCTATTCTGTTGAGTATTGCCTTCAGTTTCACTTCTAGCAATTACTAAAATACAAGTTAAAATTTCTTCAGCTATTTCTACATTACGACATAAAATCAATTGACCCAACAAAGATAAATAAAATTTCTTAATTCTTGGTCGTGTATTTTTTAAGAAATTACTATATTTTTTTATAAAATGTGCTACATCAATCCGTATGTAGCACGCTGGCAATCGGTCATCCTTGCATGCATCAGAATAGCTTTCTAGAGTTAAATGTCCTGCAAAACAACGAATAGAAGCTGTTAAAAGTGCTCTTGAAAAATCGCAAACAACTTCTCGTGGACGAGGTGCACCAGAACGGATCCACTCTGATAGCCAAAATTGAATGGCATTAGTATTGTGACTTTCCGACAACATTTGGCACACTGGAAAAAGGCCACTACTTTCGCAATTAATAACAGAATTATAAAGAAATATATGTTTCGACTTAGATCCATCAGGCCTTTTAATTTTTTTTACTAAACTTCCAGTTGCATCAATATAAATACAAGCTGGTTCGGAAATTGCATATGATCTATAAACGTTTATTTGATAATTAGACCAATAATGTATAAAAAATGGATTTAAGCCAATATTATGTATAATATCTCGAAAAGATTCCAACTGCATTAATAATAATGCTTTCAGAGGATCTTTATTAAGATATTCTTCTTCTATAATTTTTTTCTTCGCTACTCGTAAAACATTTGTGCTAAATAAATGCGGAGGTTCCACAGTATCGCTTGTAGTCATTAAATCATCAGCTAATTCCGTACGATAGGCCATTGCCGTAGTATTTTTCAATTTGTCCGCGATTTTATCTCTAATAGGACGTCTAAGATAACGTTTTCCACAACGACCTTTGCCTTCAATAAATGTACAAAAAATTTTCGTTGTAATATTATTTTCAACAGAATTATCTATATCACATTTAATTACAGCACCACATTTGCATACCATTTGCATATCCATGTTCTCCATTACGCAATAATTTATGATTTTTGAAATAAAAACCGCAAGTTATTTTAGTAGCTGTCCAAATTTTTTCGTTAAATACATGTTGCCATATTCCAGATTTTAATATTGTATATTCACGTATAGATTCTGGCTTACCCTTGTCTCTTCGTCTATATGTTTTATGCATAATCAATGACATAAATTCTTCTTTGGGTAGAGTAATAGTAAATGTACTTGCGGTGCTAATGTTTAATGATTTCGTAGTATCTGCTGATGAATCTGCGTTTATGTATGTTTCCTCCAATATATTTTCGTTCACATTATCTTCCGGTGATGTCTCAGAAGGAAAACGATTTATTAATTTATCCCTTATGTTGTACTTATTACATGTCACATTTGTATATAATGAAGCTGGTGTAGCAGTATGATCCAATTCCTTTGCAATTGTAACCCACACAGAATCACACTTTGAAATAATAGTGCCCTTCGCTGTAATAATCTTATCTTTGTAGTCCAGAATTTTTTTTGTAAATAAATCATTATTTAATTTTGCTGGTCTTCCACGCATCTTGATTAGATGTGCAATGCACAGAGTATAAACAGAATACACACAATATGCAAAATACAATATAAAAAAAAACGCAATTGACGAAAATCGCAATAACAGAGCGTACGAAAGCAACGATGACTTCTGTAGAAACTATAGAAACGATTTCCACAGATGTTCACTGCTCGGATTCTCGAAAAGAACTGATCGAGAAGCCAGTACTTAATAATAATATTCTATTTTCTGTATGTGTTGTGTCGTGTTGTCTGAAAGTGTGATTACGACGTCTTTAGTTATTTAGGCGGCGAGATCTAAGGCGTCGCTCGATACACATTCGCGGCGCGGATCAATTGATGTACATAAGAAATTTTTAGGATCTCTATTTCAAAAGAAGGATACGATACACAAACTGAGCATCCAATCTACGCAATTGCACGAAAAAAAGATGTAGGCAAGCTAGCACCGCCACGTAAAGATCGATTTTTCCAAATCAAAGATTGAGCAATAAATTCAATATTATATATTTTGGAAGCAATAAATTAGGGAAACATTTTAAGACCAGAAAGACAACAGCAATTAATTGCATTCATGTACTTTACTCTTGTAGGCAAGCTAGCACCGCCACGTTCGGATCGATTTTTTTAAGTCAAATATTGAGCAATAAATTTAATATTATATATTTTGAGAGCAATAAATTAGGGAAACATTTTAAGACCAGAAAGACAACAGCAATTAATTGCATTCATGTACTTTACTCTTGCAGGCAAGCTAGCACCGCCACGTAAAGATCGATTTTTCCAAGTCAAAGATTGAGCAATAAATTTAATATTATATATTTTGGGAGCAATAAATTAGGGAAACATTTTAAGACTAGAAAGACAACAGCAATTAATTGCAATCATGTACTTTACTCTTGTAGGCAAGCTAGCACCGCCACGTAAAGATCGATTTTTCCAAATCAAAGATTGAGCAATAAATTCAATATTATATATTTTGGAAGCAATAAATTAGGGAAACGTTTTAAGACCAGAAAGACAACAGCAATTAATTGCAATCATGTACTTTACTCTTGTAGGCAAGCTAGCACCGCCACGTTCGGATCGATTTTTTTAAGTCAAATATTGAGCAATAAATTCAATATTATATATTTTGAGAGCAATAAATTAAAGAAACATTTTAAGACCAGAAAGACAACAGCAATTAATTGCATTCATGTACTTTACTCTTGTAGGCAAGCTAGCACCGCTACGTTCGGATCGATTTTTTTAAGTCAAATATTGAGCAATAAATTCAATATTATATATTTTGAGAGCAATAAATTAGGGAAACATTTTAAGACCAGAAAGACAACAGCAATTAATTGCATTCATGTACTTTACTCTTGTAGGCAAGCTAGCACCGCCACGTTCGGATCGATTTTTTTAAGTCAAATATTGAGCAATAAATTCAATATTATATATTTTGAGAGCAATAAATTAGGGAAACATTTTAAGACCAGAAAGACAACAGCAATTAATTGCATTCATGTACTTTACTCTTGTAGGCAAGCTAGCACCGCCACGTTCGGATCGATTTTTTTAAGTCAAATATTGAGCAATAAATTTAATATTATATATTTTGAGAGCAATAAATTAGGGAAACATTTTAAGACCAGAAAGACAACAGCAATTAATTGCATTCATGCACTTTACTCTTGCAGGCAAGCTAGCACCGCCACGTAAAGATCGATTTTTTCAAGTCAAAGATTGAGCAATAAATTTAATATTATATATTTTGGGAGCAATAAATTAGGGAAACATTTTAAGACTAGAAAGACAACAGCAATTAATTGCAATCATGTACTTTACTCTTGTAGGCAAGCTAGCACCGCCACGTAAAGATCGATTTTTCCAAGTCAAAGATTGAGCAATAAATTTAATATTATATATTTTGGGAGCAATAAATTAGGGAAACATTTTAAGACTAGAAAGACAACAGCAATTAATTGCAATCATGTACTTTACTCTTGTAGGCAAGCCAGCACCACCACGTTCGGATCGATTTTTTTAAGTCAAATATTGAGCAATAAATTCAATATTATATATTTTGAGAGCAATAAATTAGGGAAACATTTTAAGACCAGAAAGACAACAGCAATTAATTGCATTCATGTACTTTACTCTTGCAGGCAAGCTAGCACCGCCACGTAAAGATCGATTTTTTCAAGTCAAAGATTGAGCAATAAATTTAATATTATATATTTTGGGAGCAATAAATTAGGGAAACATTTTAAGACTAGAAAGACAACAGCAATTAATTGCATTCATGCACTTTACTTTGCAGGCAAGCT